>JAOXJP010000006.1:220916-231216 GCA_025762735.1 Platanus orientalis | reverse complement strand
ATTTTTAATACTAATGGGGTTTCGGGGTTTTAAAATGTAAACCCCCCCCCCCCCCCCCCCCGAAGTGATGCTCAGGGTCGAGATAGAGGGGGGAATCAAATCATTTTTCCCAAAAAGTGAATTGATTCCCCTCCTATCTTGGCTCTCGTGTGTCATAGAGAGGGGCGTTGCAAATGATATCAGGCCCGTTGGGACTCCCAACCAGTAACGTTCCAAGTTCTGACCAGACATGTAGCAAATTTCCAGTCCATGATTTGGTATCCAGGTCACTTGGGGACTTCATTTGCAATAAAATGGGTGGGAATTTAAAATTTGATCAACCCCCTCATTTTATTCCATGTAAAGTCACCTAAGTGTTCTGGACGCCATTCTATCGAAGTCACTTGTATCACTCGTACTGTGTTCTACAGGACACAAGGGGATAGGGTCCATGCAAAAGGTGCATGGGTTTCACCCCTTTTGTCTGTGCATGGACCCCATCCCCTTGTGTTTGTGAAACGCCGTACGAGTGATGAACTAAAAGTCCAAAATCCTGGACAGAACATAAAACCAGAAACTCTGGACCGTGTAGGCTAAAAGGTTGGACGCTGAACGTTGTTGGATCGTCTCTCCTACTGTGATCTCTTCGCCTACGATCTGTTAACGAGCGGGCGTTCACCAAAAAGACATCGAAGAACATTAAACCCCACCATCTCGCTCACATTAAAGAACCCTAAATCCCTACCAACTCTTTCTTTCTCTCTCTCTCTCTCTCTCTCTCTCTCCAAGCTGGAGATCGACCCACTATTTCTGCGCCCTAATTCCTGTATTGATAAAGTGATGGCGTCGATTGGAGCTCAAGAGATGGGGTGGATTCTTCCATTGGCGTTTTATCTGAAACCTCCAGTACAGGTACGCATTAATGACGTCTCTGTCTTCCACCTTGTCACTGTCTTCCATTTATTGCGTTGGTTCGTGTTAGTTGGACCCTTTAATTGCATCATTTACTTGGCAATCGCGACTTCAAATTCTTAATTTTCTTCCGGAAGATGGACACTCTTACTTCATTGGCTGAGCTGGGAATGTGCCCATCTCTTAGTTTTCCATAATTCCATCCATGGTCTCTATATAAAGTTATTTTTAGGGGTGTCGCATGCTCTCGCTACTTTGTGTTTGTTGGGGTTGCTTTGGGAAATCTTGCTCATTATATGTCTTGGGTAGTCGAAACTTTTCGTCCGTTTAGTCACTAGAAGTATGGATTTATCTGTGTTTAACTTGAGGATTCTTCCCTTCAATGTATTTAGGAGTTCAAGATTCATCACCAGGTTTTAAATTCTATTGAAAGCTCAAAACTTGCCTTTGTCTTTGGGCTGTATTGGGAAATTGCTTTTGATTTGGTATATAAGATTTTTGTCTTAGTAACTTTGTGGGCTTGAAGAAATAGAGTTTTCTTAAAGGTATGGATTCATCCTGGTCTCATGGGTTTTATGTTTTTTTTTTTGGGTAAAACGTTTGTTGGGAAGTGTTCTTTGCTTGTGTTTACTTTTAGTTTCATCTTATTTTTGGTTGTTTTTTTTTCTTGGCAGGGATGGAAACCAGAGAAATAAAGTCTCCTGAAATTTTGCCTGAGACACCTGCAAGGTTGGGCGGGAATTCAGACTCGCTTCGGAGAAAGAAGCTTGGACTTTATTTCTTAGAAAGTGATGAAAGGCGGACAGCCATTGGTGGTGGTTATATAGGAGGAACTACTCCAGTTAATATCCGTGGGAAACCCATTACTGATCTATCAAGGACGGGGGGTTGGACTGCCGCCTTCTTCATTTTTGGTACATAGAAGCTTCTTTGTAGTTTCACAATATCCATTTCTTTCTTATCATTTCATCCTATCCTAAAATATCGCCGTTTACCCCAAGAATACAAGCAAAGGAATTTCTCTACTGTTGCAGTCTGATTTGTTAGTTTTTATATCAGCTGTTAAAAAATAAATAAAAATAAAAATTAAACAGCATCTGGGGATCTCATATTCTGGTTGTGAATTTGGTTTGTCATTTGTCTAGGGAATGAAATGGCAGAGAGAATGGCCTATTTCGGGCTTTCGGTTAATATGGTGACATTCATGTTTTACGTAATGCATAGACCCTTTGCTAGTTCAGCAAATGCCGTGAACTATTTCCTGGGGATATCACAGGCTTCATCTGTACTTGGTGGATTTCTTGCTGATGCATATCTTGGTAGATACTGGACCATAGCTATCTTCACAACAATTTATCTTGCTGTAAGATCTGCTTTATCAAACCTATTATCGTTAAATATTGATCCCATGCAGTAATTACCATGTTAATCTTTTCATACCTCAAGTATCAAATGTTATTATGAATGCATCTACTTAGGTGGAAAAAAATATAAATCTGTGTAAATATTATAGAACAATTCTGAGAGGAGGGGGAAAACAAGAAAGGACTCAGTAGGTTCTTGTTAAATTGAAATTCTGGATGTCAGTACAGGTGTCTGGCTTGGCTTCTTATTCTTCCTTTTCTCTCTGTCTCTCTCTTTAGTTTTTGGGTGATAGAAAGAAGACTTTTTTTTAATAGCATGCAAACTTAAATAAGCATGCCTTGTGTTTTCAAGTTTTTGAAAGGAAAACATAGAGTGAAGTTGGAAGTTTCCTGCTGCTTTTCTTTGCCATTGAATTTGACAAGGGGGGTTGTGTGTGGGTTTCACTGTCACTTTTTCCTTGGTTTAGCTTTGTTTCTTACTTTTCATGATTTCACTGTGTCTTTCGAAGCTCTAAGGAATGTGATGAAGCTATGCATCATCTTTTAATCGTGTGTTGCTTGATGGTCATGAATAGGTCTTTTGATTAAGTTACTTTGGACAGTAGCATGAATAGGTCTTTATATGCAGCAGGAGTGTTGGACAGATGCCAGCTTAGCCATTACTCAGATATGGCACTTGTTTTGCCTTCTTATTTTTTAGTAGTAAAATATAAAGCTATAGAAACTATATATATATATAGTAAGTTAGTAACAAACTTGCCCTGTTTCAGAACTTTCCATGTTGTATTTCAATTGGTTTTTCTTACCTTTCAAGTTCTCTGTGTTGCTTGCTATTTCCAATCTGCTCTTGTTTATTTAGTTTCTAAATTTTATCTTTATTTTTTCCCTATAATTTGAATGTTGCGGGAAGTTCACTGATGAGGACTGCATGTTTATTGTCTATCCTGCAGGGTCTGACAGGAATAACCTTGTGCGCAACCGTAAGCATGTTTATGCCAAACCAAGATCAATGTGATCAGCTGTCCCTACTCCTGGGCAACTGTGAGCAAGCAAAATCATGGCAGATGATGTACCTCTATGCAGCTCTTTATGTCACAGGATTTGGAGCTGCAGGTATAAGGCCTTGTGTTTCCTCTTTTGGAGCTGATCAGTTTGATGAAAGAAGCAGAGATTACAAGTCTCACTTGGACAGGTTTTTCAATGTATTCTATCTTTCTGTGACTGTTGGAGCAATTGTGGCCTTCACTGTGGTAGTCTACATTCAAATGAAACATGGATGGGGATCTGCCTTTGGTTCTATAGCCATAGCAATGGGCATATCAAATATGGTCTTCTTTATTGGTACTCCTTTCTACAGGCACAGGTTGCCAGGAGGCAGTCCTCTGACACGGGTGGCCCAAGTCCTGGTTGCTGCCTTTCGAAAGAGGAATGCTTCTTTTTCTAGCAGTGAGTTAGTAGGTCTGTACGAGGTTCCAGGCAAACGATCTGCTATAAAGGGTAGTGGAAAGATAGGACACACTGATGATTTTAGGTATGGGAGCTCTTCTTTTGTCTGCTTTCTGTTGTGTTCCACCATATTTTAAGGGATTTTAAGAGCTACATTTTTATGCTCCTACAAGCCTACAATCAGTCGAACCCCATCATGACAGATTGTCCAATTGGTAGAGAGCACATATTTGGGCCTACCTAAAAACTACACCTGCTGGTTGATTCAACCATCTTAACAGTCCTTTTTCTAAACAGAAAAGATAAGTGATGCGCAACTAAAAAAGTTTGAGTCAGATGCTTAAGAATTTTCTCATGCAGCTTTTGGTTATGGTACATCTATTTCTGGCCCATCAATTGGACAACAAAAATGAGCACCTTACCTTATCTCCATGATCTTTAACCATGTAAATTTTACTTGGTTGTTATAATTAATTTTTCTCTCTATAGATGGATTTATCTCACATGATTTTTGAAATGTATGTGCTTTTTGGCCTCTAGGTTTTTGGACAAGGCAGCGTTACAATTGAAAGAAGATGGTGCTGATCCCAGTCCTTGGAGACTTTGCACTGTTACGCAAGTGGAAGAGGTCAAGATACTAATAAAACTTATTCCAATACCAGCTTGCACCATAATGCTCAATTTGGTCTTAACTGAGTTTTTGACTCTCTCAGTCCAGCAGGCTTATACCTTGAACACTCACTTAGGACATCTGAAACTCCCTGTCACTTGTATGCCAGTTTTTCCTGGTCTCAGCATATTTCTTATTCTCTCTCTCTACTATTCCATATTTGTTCCACTGTCCCGCCGCATCACAGGTCATCCTCACGGTGCCTCTCAGCTTCAGAGGGTGGGGATTGGTTTGGCAGTTTCAATCCTATCTGTGGCATGGGCTGGGTTTTTCGAGAGGTACAGAAGGAACTATGCCATCAAACATGGGTACGAGGCAGTTTTCCTAACTCCCATGCCCAACCTAAGTGCATACTGGTTGCTGATCCCATACTGCCTGATTGGCATAGCTGAAGTTTTTTGCATTGTGGGTCTTCTAGAATTCCTCTATCAAGAGGCCCCGGATGCCATGAGAAGTGTAGGATCTGCTTATGCTGCTGTAGCTGGGGGTTTAGGCTGCTTTGCAGCCTCCATATTGAATAGTATCATCACATCTGCCACAGAGAACGTGAAGGAAGGAAAGCCTTCATGGCTGGCTCAGAACATAAATACTGGCAGATTTGATTATCTTTACTGGCTTCTTACGCTTCTGAGTGTGTTAAATTTTTGTGCTTTTATATATGTAGCACGGAAGTACAAATACAGGGCTGAACAGGGGGTGGAGATGGTAGAACGAATTGGAACAAACAAAGGGAGCACCCCAGCAGAAGGTAACTAGGAAGATTGGAATTGAGGCCGAACGATATATGAAATCTGTAATGTTGAAAGCAAGAGGGTCAAAATTAGGTTCAGTTATTTATGTTGTATAATGGTCAACAAGGCGACCGCAGGTGGCCATTTCTCTTCGTAATTGTTCATTTTTAATGACCTCAGGCTCTATTATCAAGCATTAATTAAACCTGATAAGTATGTCTTGCAGAATATCCTCCCGGATTAAGTCATCCTTCCTATTATCTATTATAAATGCCCTTGGATGTCTCGAGGACGTGAGCCTCAAAGGTTAAAGAATTTTGTGCTCTGGCATTGTATGTGTCTTGAAACGTTGTTAGGGGTGAAATTTCATGTTGGGAGAGCATCGCATTCGATCCTGGAGTTCAATTACCATTGTTAATATATCAATGTTTTCCTGGACGCATCAATTTGCACCCTTAAACTAGGGGTGGCAATTCATGTTGGCGGGGGTTGGGTTTGAGTCGTGTTAAGATACGGGTATACAACTATAAGGCTCAACCCAAACCTGACCCATTTATTAATTGTGTCAAAATGGGTCAACCCGATTTAACAAAAAAAAACCATTTACAGCAGTAATTCATGTTGGCGGGTCAGATTTGTGTTGTCTCAAGTGTAGGGTATACGACTATATGGGTCAACTCGAACCCAACCCATTTATTAATCCTGTCAAAACAAGTTGACCTGTTGTGACCCAAAACCGGTTGGCAGTCAACCCTAACCCATTTATTTCATGTTGGGTTCACGGGTCAGGTCAAACATTGCCAACCCTACCTTAAACAATCATAAATGTCAAGAGGAAGATTGGGATCATTTATTAAAATACTCCACCTGTGCTTACGCCTATAGGGCTGGCAATCTTTTGTTTTTCCCATGCAACACTGAAGCAGATCCGGTCTGCCTCTTACTAAACTATCATCGTCAAATCTCACCTTTTCAATTGGATAGTTGATCCGACCTCAAAACTCCCAAAGCACACCCCGCCAGAATACTCAAAGCACATATCCCCACCACAGGCCACCTCCACTTCTTATTCTTGGGTAAAGGCAGGTAGGAAATACACAAAATGCCCTTATCCCTTAATGAGTGATTGTTTAACAAACAAATAACCTGTTAATCATTCAACAAGAAAAAATTGTCGGGATTCCATAATCTATTATTTGAAGCTGCTGAAAAGATCTATTTCCTAAAGTATGATAAGATCTCAATGAGTATTTTAGGAATGATATGCTCGCTTACGTATTTCCTTTTTCATTATTTCTATTTATCATTTATTTTATTTTTCACTATTTCTATTTAGGTAGAATAGGCCCATTATGGGATGTTGTGTGTTGTTTTTCTTTTCTTTATATTTCATTTTCTATTACTAAGAGTGTTATATTATTGTAAGCATATGAGCTATTTTAAAAAAGGAAGCAAAATCATTAATCTAAATTAAGAGTATTGGCTCTTAGTGAAAGTACCTCACTCGAAGTGAAATTTCTACCTCACACTCGAAGTGAGATTTCTCTCATCTCATTCTCTTTTTATTTATTTTTGTGCTTGATAATACTTGGATTCTTATCAGTTTGGTATCAGAACAGTATTTTTTAAAAGATTTGTCATCATTGATCTTAAAATATATTGTCATCCAAGTACGGAGCCTTGGAGGCAAGGCTGGAGGCGATAGAAGCAAGGATGGAAGGACAATTCAGTTCTTTATAACTAATGACTGAGTAATTGTTTATGTAAAAGCTTCCAACCTTGAAACCGACTGTCACCCAAGATGGACCTAACTTTGCATTAGAGTCTACCATTGTCGACAAGGACCGATGCAAAAAAAAAGATCAAGAAGGGCAACAAAATCTGGTAATCATTTAAGTTCCAATTATTAGTAAAACCCAATGGAATCTAGCTGTCATTGAATTGCATGAAAAAACTTTTGCACCCCTAGATTTGGTCGACACTATCCCTGATTTGAAGATGATCAATGATCATAAAAACAAACTCTCGAACAAAAACAAATGCTTTGAGAAGGTATTGCAAAAAGGAACAGTGCCTGACAACATGATTCAATCATGAGGTATGATTTTTTTACACAAAGCACAATAGTATTCTAACGCCCAAAAAACAAATTATGGAGCTTGGAGCATTACAGGTTTTTTTTTTTCTTTTTTTTTGGGGGGGATCATTACAAGGATTTACTTCAATCTAAAGACACAGAAAGAACAATCGGAGCATTACAAGGATTTACTTCAATTTAAAGACATGGGAAGAACAATTGCTTTCCTCTGCTGCAAGTTTCTTTCACAAAAGCTTGAGGAACTTTTATTTACAGACCCTCCTTGCGATACTATATATAGCATGAAACCAATTTCCAACCAAACCTCATGGACTTTCACAGAATTCCATCTCCTGATATTCCATGAAAGCAGAGATTACTAGCAATACAAATCAGATACCATCAAGTATATGATTAACAAAAATGAGTATAACACATCTATCCTCCTGATATTTAGAACAATGAAGCTAGCAACAGCTACAACTGTTGTTCAGAACAATGAAGCTAGCAACACAATTTGAGACCATTAGAAAACATAGCTTACTAAATGTGACTGTAGAAATTTATGATTATATAATACAATTATCTGTAGAGTACAATATATTTTACATTTGTTAGAGAGGTCTTTTCAGAATAGGAGTTAACATTTGGCCTGTATAACCCAAATGCAATTGACCCGGCCTGATTTTTGGGCAGGTTGGTTTAGAGTTTTAAAATGTTAGTGTTAAGGTTGAGACCTCAGGCAACCCAACCCAGCCAGAGCCGACTACGTGTTTGTCTATTAAGTTTATGTATACATTAAAACATATGACAAAAAAAAAAAAGCATTTAAGAAACTAGGCTTGGTGGAAGAAATCTTTTGCATTAAATGAGGGAGGTCTTGAATCCAGGTGTTCCTAATCTATAACTAAAATTATGCATACATCATGATTGAAATTCAAAACCTTGAAAACATAGTTAAGACACTAATTACCACAAAAGCATTGTAAACATAGTCACAATTCAAAGTAATTTCAGATTCTTCAACTTAACAGCCAAAGCAAAGATTAGGATTTAAAAAACTACCTAAATAGGAGAAGTAAAATAGAAAAATAAAAGAAAAGAAAAAAGAAGAAGGATTGGTGTACAATATCAATTAGATTGGTCCTACAAGGTTAAGAAGGTGACGGGAATTCAAGAATTAAGCTAAAAGGGAACCAAGAATTAGAATCTTCAATTAAAGAAAACTAATTAAACCAATTAAAACATTCAAGAATTCAATGAAAAATAACAAGAATTCAATTTTTGAAATAAAGAAAAGAGAGGAAAAGATTAAATCAAGAAAAAGAAAGTAAAAATAGAAGATTGATGGGTTCTTGATAGTTTCTTGGATTGAAAGAAAGGGATTTAGGGTTTCTTGAAAATGAAACGATGGTAGGGTGATGGCTAGCTGCATTTTTTCAGATTCAAGAAGCGTCCATCTTTATTGTTTCTTTGATTCAAGAATTAAAATAGGTGCATAAAACTAAATTAACAGCAAGGATAATAAAGATTAATATATTAAAGAAATAAAGAGAAGATTAAGATGAGAGAGAGGAAACAAAAAGAATCAAGAAGTAGAAGAAAAGAGAAAGTACGAAGAATACCCTGTAGTGAGGTAGGAGAAAGAGGAGAGGAAAAGATACGTTGGATTCAAGAATTAAAATAGGTGCAGAAAATTAAATTAACAACAAAGATAATGAAGATTAATAGATAAAAGAAAGAGAAAATTAAGATGAGAGAGGAAAGAATCAAGAATCAAGAAGTAGAAGGGAGAAAGAAGAATACCTCACTGTGAGGTAGGAAAAAGAGGGGAGGGAAAGATACCTGGTTCCAAATCATGGATACCTCTAAAACCAAATCTTTATTCAAATTTCTCTAAAAACTCATTACATCCTACGTCCCATAGTACTTGTAATAACCCAATAAGAATCCTAATGCAGTTAGGACTCCAAACACCTACTTTAACAACTTCAAATAAAACCAAATAACTCCCTAAATTGCAACTAAACCTGGCTATTAAAAGCCTTATTACAATGAACCCCTTATGAGCATAAATCCCTACAAAAACATCCCAAAAATAAATCCCTAAAAATAAAATAAAATTATATGTCTCTTGATGATTTTTCCTCCTATAAGGCCCTTTCCAAATAGTTTGGGCCTAGACCTCCAAAGATGATAGGCCCTTTCCAGCCAAGCTCCGGTTGTTGCATCAAGGATTTAGACAGAGGGGGGCTGAGATGTCACCTTTGACATGTACCATTCTCATCTTCGGTTGTTGCTATCATGGGTCCTTAGGGTTTGAGCTTTCTTTGGCAATCCATTGGAGTACAAGTTGAGAATTGAGAAAGAACCAGGAAGGGAGCCTTTTGTCCCTAGAGTTTGATTAGAGCAAGACTTGAGAAGATATATGATAAATAACATATACAAAAGAAATTACAATGTATAACAAGTGTATACAAACAATATATAACACATATATATACCCACCAATATATATATAACAACAACAACAACAACAAACAACCTTATCCCAACTACTTGGGGTCGGCTACACGAATCCTGTTCCACCATTCCACTCTATTTAGGGCCATATTTGCCATTAAATTACAAGCCGCCATGTCCCTCCTTACTACCTCCACCCATGTCAATTTTGGCCTTCCTCTAGTCCTTCTAGCACCTTCAACTTGTCTCATCTCACTCCGCCTTACTGGTGCAGTCAATGGTCTTCGTTGCACATGCCCAAACCATCTCAATCAACTTTCTCTCATTTTATCACCCATTGGTGCTACCCCTGAACTCCCATAAATGAATTCATTCCTAATTTTATCCTTTTTAGTCTTGCTACTCATCCATCTCAACATCCTCATTTCAGCCACACTCATAGTTTATGTACTTCTTGTTTGTTGGCTACCCAACATTCTGCTCCATAAAGCATGGCCGGTCTTATTGCTGTCTTGTAGAATTTTCCCTTTAATTTTAGTGATATTCCTTTATCACACAACACTCCAGAAGCACCTCTCCATTTCAACCATCCCGCTCTAATTCTATGAGCAACATCATCTACAATATCTCCCTCTTTGTGCATAATCGAACCAAGATA
>JAOXJP010000006.1:188881-201641 GCA_025762735.1 Platanus orientalis | reverse complement strand
GGAATTCAGATCCGGCGGGTGTTGATAAGTACGGAGGCAGTAACAGAAACGAACGAAGTGAAACCCGAAGGGTGCCCCAATGGGGTCCAGGGTGTTGTCCTAGGGACAGCAATAAGGGATAAAGAGTCCCGGTTCAGCATACTATATAAATCCTCAATACCAATACTACCATAATAAAGGACTAGATCTAATTTTGTTGGATTCTTTACAAAAAGTCATTACAAAACTTGAGATCAATCCCAGTAGACAGACAGATCCTCTTGTAGAGGTAACCACAATTACCACTGAGTCACTAACACAATTTTTATTTTCTTCGTCTATACAATTTAGTTTACTGACTTTAAAGCTTTCTAATTTCAGATAAAGTACTTTAGGGATCTAATTGTGTCTTTTTTACAAAGTGTTGTAAAGGCAGGACGAAAGAAGATGGTTACTAGTAATTTTAGGTCATTTTTTAATAGAAAATTATAAAGGTTGCAACCAACAATTATTTATATATATTCTTTCTTTTTTTGCAGCTGAGTGGTGGATATTGCATGGGTCACAAGCACCCAACATAAGGAGGATTGTCATTTGTATCTTATCACAGAACGCATCTTCCTCTGGTTGTGAGAGGAATTAGAACACATTTAATTTCATCTACTCCAAAAGAATAAATAGAGTTGGATATGAGAGGCTTCAAAAATTTATGTTTGTCCATTACAATTTACGCTTGAGAGTGAGTCAAGCAGAAAATAACAAAATATCGGAGAGTACACCGGCCTCATTGATCTTACGGAGATTTTCTATGATGAAAGAGATGAGGAGGACCCACTATACCAGTGGGTTAAGGAGGTGGGAGAGCCAGTATTGGATGGGGCAAGTGGACAACCGAACTCTCATATAGAAAATCAAATGGGAGTGGATGTGGATGCATTTATACAAACACAGCAACAGAACCAACCACAGGGCCAACAGAATCTCACAATTACAGGCAGATTAGTTGATGATGAGGTTGTGAGTGCTGCTAGTATTAGCTCTACAGATAATGGTGATGATGATAGAGATAGTGATGATGATGGAGGAAGTCATGGAGGAGGTGATGATGAGGAGGAGGAGGAAAAGGATAAGGATGTGGATAGTGATAGTGATGGAGGGGATGGTGGTGATGCTGGTATGACACAGAAACCATATGGTGGTGGTGGAACAAGTGAGAGACCCCTTAACTCATTCACAAGAGAGGCTACATTTGAGCATGTTACTCAGGATACAGACCATGGTGCACGTATTGATCCTTATCCATCTTATTATGAGAGTGGAAGTCCGGGAAAACTATGAGAGATTTGAAGGGAGAGAGTAGTTTCTTCCATCACACAGTTGATACGTTGGCAAGGTCATTTGATAGCATGAGCCTCAGTGGGGTTTCTTTTTGGCAGCACCTTCAGTACCCTCAGTTTCCTCAATATCCTCAGTCTACTACTACTAGTAGTACACAAAGTCAGGAGGGATCGTGGATTGATTATATCTTTGGCTTTGGACTTAGTCAGCAGCAATAGCAGTAAATAGACTATAAATTCTCATCAATAGCTAGTAGGTCCAGTTCCGTTATCGCATCTACATCATCATCATATGATCGGGAAGGTTGGGCCCCTCGATCCCATCAGAACAATCGGGGTCCTATTACTTTTTATCATCTTAAACTCAGTATGTAGTGCTCGGATTTTCACAATATGGGATGCTCTCGAGAGTAGATGATATTGTATACGAGAGATATGTTTGTAATTATTGGGTATGGCATAGTCCCTCTATCTCATGACAAGAATAATATCGCTTAATAGAAGAGCGGTATCAATATCAATAGCAGTCTCAACAACAATATCTACCAAATAGGGATAGCCATGATGATTATCAGCCACCTCGAAACTCTATTTGATGAGGATTGAGTTGGTTTGAACTTCGAACTTGGAAACAGTCTTGGCCCTTGGTACTAATATTATTATCTATGACTCTATCTTATTATATTATATTTTTCATTGTTGTAATTTACTTTTATAATACTTTTGAATGTGGATTTATAGTTTTTTTTTGCAATGTGTAGTGTTATTTACTTATGTATCAACCTCTTAACACTTAAAATTCTACACATATATGATAACGAGTGTCACGAGGGCACTGATTCACAATTATTGATACCTAAGTGTGTAATGAAGTATAATGATTTATAAGTATTTAATAATGTTTATTATAACATTTTCTAATATTACATTCAAAAATTCTAAAGTTTACATAGTGTTTTCATAAATTTCATTGCCGACAACGTATGTTATAAAGATGACAGTTCTTTCAACCATCATATATGATTGTTTCCTATATTTAATGATTTCTAAGTGTGAATTAGTGATTATTCTATTAAATACTAAAGTTTCAAATCAAAATTCTTTTGTTTGACCCGTATCTCGCATGTATCTCGGTTTCGGACATCGTATCTCTACAATAAACTGTGATATGCGAGACGTACATGTATCTCGAATCTACGATATGAGATGCAATAATGATATTTTGAACCTTGGTAGTTGGACATTCATAAGCGAAAAGAATGAGAACAGAAACTGGCTTAAGTAAGGGCAAAGTTGAACAATTTTAATCAGATTGTTGACCCAGGCTTAGTACAAACAGAGAAAGACGTCTTAATGATATTTCTCTCTCTAACAGGCACATCAGTGGTCTTCCAAGTAACATGATACCATATGAACTTAGAGATTTAAAAGAATTGCCTGGCTAGTATTGCCAGAGCGAGAAGAAGAAGGCTTGTGGAGCCCTGCTACAGTGTAATGAGGGGAGAGATGGATGAGGGAGAGGGTCCAACCCCTTACCTGAACTTAGAGATTTAAGGCCACATGTTCCCTATAAATGCTGTGAGAGAGAGAGAGAGAGAGCGCTTGTACGCAATACATGCATTTCGTGATCAGGCAAAACCCTAAACAATAGTTCCCATTTGTCTCCAATGCATGAGTTGCTCCCTTTGTCTTTTTGCACTGTCCATGGCTCATAGGCTAGTGATTAAACTGCCTATAATCGTGGCTACATTGTAGCCTTTTCCTTGTTAGCTTTTGGTTTCGGTGAAACGTGGATTGTCTTAAGGGCATCGTTTTGCTTTGTAGTGAACAAAAGAAAGTTGATATTGATCGGGAATGTGATAATTTTGGTCACTATTAGTCATGATGAGTTATGTAATTTTATTTTATATTTTATGGGTTAGAAGAGAAAGGATGTTCTGTTCAGGATGTAACCTCACAGGGGCTGTGGCCCCATGCACTTTTTGTGTGGGGCCACACCCCGTGTGAGGGGGTGAACGGTACATCCCTGGACAAAACATCCCTTCGGGTGTAAAAAAGGTTGGGCAAGGCATGGACCAGCTACTTTAAATTAAACACAAAAGAAAGAAAGATTGCAATGGTATAAACCTACGTGTCCACTTAAAATCATAGAACACATAAACCTTAGGGGATGATGTAAGTGGGTTGATATCCTCTACGACGCCCCATGAGTCCAGATACAAGGGGGTGGGACCCATTCATTTTTGGGGGTGATGGTACATCCCAAAAGGGAATGGCTCCACCCCTTATGTCCTGTCTCATGGGGTGTGCACAAGGGGGCATTGCAGAGGATATTGAGCCAATATAAGCATCAGAACCACCCAAAATGGAGGGTGGAGCGTCGACAAGTGATTTTCACTTTTTGGGAGGGTGCATATCACTTGTCAGTGCTGATGTGTCCACCCCCTGACAGGGTGCGGAGAGGAGCATTAGATAAGAGGAGCGGATATAATCCACCCTCCCCAAAATGGTAGGAGGATTTTAATAAAAGAAAGAAGGAAAAGGGTTATAAACGTGTCACTAGGGATGTGACATCAGTGTATTTTCCTTAATGTACAAAATAAGTGTTGTGACAAAATGACACATCTGAATAAAAGATGTCAGATCTATCACATGAAACAAGAAAATAGTAAACTATAAAAAACAATCACATAATACAAAATTTATGAAGTAAATGTTCTGTTAAAAATGCCTTTGTAGTGTATGTGGTGAATTATAAACAGAGATGTGTTGTTTTTGGCGTAAAAAGGTCCAAAAAAGTGTTCAGTTGAAAAAGTAGGTGGTCAATAAAAGACATAAAATTCAAAAGCTCATCTTCTCTCTATCAATGGCATGTGTTTAGAGATCTATCTCAAAACAGACAATCATTTTCCCAAAAATATAACATGGTTCAATAAAATTACCTACTACATTTACAATAAGGCAATCAAAAACTTTCATTAAAATGGAGAACAAAGATTTCAAAACATACAAAAACGAATTTCTCAAAACCCAAAAGCAAAACCTTAAGAAAACCCAAAAAACTCTTCATAATACGTTCATGACAAAACCCATAATCTTCAACACTCCCAAAACCCTTATACATCGTTCTTTATATAACAATACATATCCCAAAAAACATTATAATCGAATGCAGGCCTAGACTCCCAAAATTGTCCCCACTAGTTTTGATTGACGGACCTGAAACATGTCAAAATTTTGGTCAGAACCAAAACAGGTCATACTAGGTTGTTTTCCGGATCGCACAAATGGGTTGAATTCAAAATGCCTTCCCAACAGAAAGAAAAGTACTTGTATCAATAAGCGTTGACACAATAATCCATTAAACTATGGTAGTTTGATGTGCACTATATGACACGAGGTTAAAAAGGGAGGAAATGCCCTGTCCAGGACTTGGTGTACAGGATGGTGTCTTGGATACCAGGGGATGACACATGAAAGAAATTGGGCCGGAAATTTTTCCTACCCATTTTCCTCTGCATGTTGTCCCCTGTGCCCAAAACACTATCCTGGACATAATATTTTCTTCCGATAAAAAAATTTAGCAACCATCCAACATTCAAATAGTTTTTAGATACGTATCATACTGTGATCCTACATAGGATGTTAATGCAGCTTAACGACCGTAGAGGATCTGATCTAGTGATTCAATTGGTTTATTGTATTATGGTGTAAATTGGGTGTTGGTCCATGCCTAGTTGAGATGAAAAAGTAAGTGTCAAAAAAAGAGACGTCAAATTCAAAATCCCTATCATGTGTCAATCAATGCACGATAATAGGAGTCTATGTCAACAAAACAAGCATTCTCCCAAAACATATTGGACCTTTTCCTCATCACCCTTACTGTGTTCTACAAGACACAAGGGGGTGGGGCCATACACTTTTTGCATGGGGACTCAACCCCCTTGTGAAACACAGTAAAGGTGGGATATGGCTCCCTCTCAACTCCAACTGTGGATTTTTTTTTTTTTTTTTTTTGGTTCATATAGGCTCAATAAGGAAGGCTTTAGATCTCTTCCCTAAACAACTCATGGAAAAAAAATGGTCGGTCTAAGATGGTGTCTTGGACACTAGGGACGATACATGGAAGAAAATGTGTAGGCTTAGATAAATTTCAAATTCCCACCCATTTTCTTCCATACGTTGCTCCAGGATCTCCCAGGACACCATATCCGTACAGGAATTTTGTTCCCCGCCTAGAAAACATGTGCCCATAACTAAATAAGTTTTCTTGTCTTTTCATATGTCACGTGTGGTTTTATAAATTTTAAATATTGTACAAGCATGCAAATTTACACCCTCGTTTCTTCTCACTTGAAAGTGTAGAATGATGTGCCTTTCCAGGAAACGAAAACAAACATCTTTGAATGCTCCATCGTATCGGGCAAGCGTGTAAAGGTAAAAGAAAAATCTGCTACACCCAAATTTGTTTGTTCACCCATGTCCTCACATCACAGGCTGACACGTGATATAACAACAGACAATCTTATCCCAACTTTTTGGGGATGGTTACACAAATCATGTTCTGTTATTCTACTCTATTTAAGGTCATATTTGTCTTTAAATTACAAGTTACCATATCCTTCATTATTTCAACATAAATCAATTTTAGTTTTTTTTTTATCCATTTAATGCCTTTAACTTACATCATCTTTTTTTTTTTACTATACAATTATTTGTCTTCGCTGCATATGACCAAACTATAGGTGGACATATGATGGTTTTTTGAATTTGGTGTCTCTTTTAAATGGGGAGAAAATGTTCATTTGAACAGTTTTGTATGCTTTTAACCCTAGAAATCTCATTTTTATAAATGGAAAAGATGTTCTGTCCTGAATTTTCAATGGTGTCCAGGACACTATGCAGCTTCAAATGGAATAGAATGGATGGGACTTTGATAAAATTTCAAGGTCTCACCCATTTTATACCATGTGAAACCCCAAAGTTTTTACCGTTTTAACCCCATACACCTCACGTTTTGTGTCCGGACAAACAGAGGGCAGACAAATTAGGTGTAGCAGATCCTTTCCCAAAGGTATTTGGTCCGTAAGTGTAAAAAGAAGAGCATTGACGTCATTCCAACTAGTTAAGATCATCTCCTATGAACAAATAATCCTGTGGCTTTAAGAGACATACACATACCTCAAAAAAAAAGTAGTGATTTTCAGTTTTTGGGTATGTGTAGGTCTCCTGATGCCTACAAGATTATTTGTGGACAGGAGACGATCCTTTTGGCATTCCAACAGATGCCCAGTTCCAGTTCCCTAATAATCCTCTGCTTCACACAAAAGGAGATTTTCATACAAAAGAGAGTTGGACAGCTTTTACAATCCAAATTCTAACAGATTTCCAGCACCCATGCCTGCGAACAAAACGCTAAAACTTTACCTAGAGAGGAGTTTTTTTACTCATAAACCTACCCACCACCCTTGAATCCAAGATGTCTAGTGCTTCAATGGATTTGATGCACCTAGGCGTCTTATATTGATTTACAGATGACCCCTGACAAACACAGAAATCCATGAGTGCATCGAATGTCCCATTCTGCACCACCCTTATCTCCAATGGCCCAATAGACTTTTCTTTGCTTCTACAGCTCCTATACACTGAATCCAGTGACTGCTCCACTGTGGAACAACATTCCTCCATTATGGTGGGATCGACCTCTGGCACATGGCCGTTTTCTCTCACTTTTAGTTCCCAGAACAGCACATAGTGACCAGGGATTGAGGATGTGTCTGCGTAGCTTGTGTACTCGGTGAGAAGGAAGCCCAACGGCTCAAGGAGGACCTTTGCTTCTGTTACTGCCCTTAGAAGGTCTACTTCATTGGTCTTGTCTACATCTATGCTTAAAACCACATTCTTGCGGTGTACAAACCGAAATTGTGGGGCACTATTGTGGAATCCCGTCACCATTAGAATGTCTCCAACTCTGTATCTGTATAACCCTGAACAGAGAGAAAGAGAAACAGGATTAACCATGAACTAAAAAACATTTTTTTTGGGTGCCCACGAGATATGGGAGATTAAAGAATTATCAACAACTACGGGAGATAAAACAAGAACCAAGTAGACTACAAATTACAATCTACCTATGGTTGATCAGATTCAGATTAACTGCACTCTTGATGGTAATGACCTGTAACTCCTTTTTTTTTAAATGATGGGTGATTGGGTGGTCAAAACTCAAAAGTGATAGGTGTTTGATAAAAGAACAAAAAGGAAAAGAGAATAAATGAAGCATGTGGGTCAGATCTGAAGGAGAAAATGTTCACCTGTAAAAGTGGTGACGACGAGTTCATAATAATGACCGGGCTTCACTTGTACAAGATCAACGGCTTCTTCTCCTCTTCCTTTTTCTTCTTCTGCTTCTTTATCCTTACTTGAGCAATTCAAATCAGAATCCCCATTAGTCTCTTCTCCATGATTTTTCTCAACAGGAAGGAACTCGAAGTAGGCCATGTTGGGAAGGAGGGTATAGGAGACAGTGGATGGTTTACTTAGGGGGTTGAGATTGATACCAAAGTAGCACTCGGATGAAGCGTACATTGTCGAAACAAGAGGCAGCCCGCCGCTGTAGAAGTCGAGGGTGGGGATATATTGGGCCATGGACCCTGTAACTATAACTTCAATGTACTTTGTTCTAGGCCACAACCTCTTAATTATCCTTTCCCATGACTTTTCATTACACTCCAACTCGATCAAATCAGCCAACTCTGGATTGGGTTGTCTAAGGATGGCATTTACCACCTTTCGGCTACTAGTATCTGTTATCCAATCACTGACATGGCCTGCTCTTATGTTGGAACATAGCTCTTGCCAATAATCCTCCAAGAATTTGATTGCCCGGAGGAATGCAGATGCGAAAACTGCACCGACCCTAAGGACCTCATCTCGCTGGATCAAGCCACATAGTAATTGGCAGTACATGCTCTGTTTGCTATCTGGACACAAGATGGTTTCATCCGGGCTTGTGTAGACATTAAACCTGTTGAAAGGCCGGTTTCTGAAGTTATTGCTCTTGTAGTAGCTGGTTAGAACAGGTCTTGCCATTAAACCGGAGAGAGTGCTGACTTCTGGTTTAATAAATAGGAGGTACATCCCTTTTCCTTGGTCCAAACCATCTACGTACCTGAAATCAAAATAAATAAAAAATGAAGGAACAAAGAAAGAGGGAAAATTTCAGACCCTTCAGTAACCAAGGCTTCTATGTTGTATTCATCTTAAAGCAGGACTAAAGAGTGAAAGAAGAATGAAAAGAGAAGAATCTCACTGGTTCATAACAGGCACTAGGATGTTATATAAGAAGGTTTTTCTGTCCAAATCTTCAGCAGTGGATGGCATCATCTTTCTCTGCCCTCCAGAAGTTCCCGAGCTGCACAGATGAAAGGCAATTTCAAGATAGAATTTGAGAATAAATAAATAATTGAGAACTTAATTATAAACGACTCATACCTTGTGAGGAACTCTGTGATGGGTTGAGCCGAAATGATATTTGACGGCTCTCCATTTGCAATTCGGTCGATATAAGGCTTGAAATCTTCATAATTCACAATGGGGACTTTCTTTTTGAAAAGCTCCTTATCAAAGTGGCCATCGAGAAAACTCCGCAGATATTCCGTATCTGCATTTTGTGTAAGTATTTTCTCTAGTATCTGTTGCTGAACTTGGTTGGCGTTTATTGTCAGGTCCTCCACAAGCTTCATAGTACCTTCTCCATCATTAGGATCACAGCTTAGCAACATCCTTGACAAAGGATGAAGATCAACGTAAAATTTAATCTTGAGTGACTCGATGTAGGTAGCTTTAGCAGTTGCCTCTGAACACATAAATGAATTAACACTCGGGATGCTTAATCCTATATGACCATGAGCCCATAGTAGAGGCAGCCTCTCTTCCTGCTACTGTATAAACAAAGCAATCTCATCAGCCAAAACCAAAGAAAACGGATGTTTGTGGGACACAGAATGAGAGGAACCACCCACCAATTGTAATGCCCCTTATTGGGCTTTCTCTCATACTTATAACACTCTTCTTTCTCTCTCTCTCTCCCTCTGCGTGTGTGTGAATTGGGTTTCTGTTTCTTAGTAGCTGCTAATAAGAAGGGAGGAGTAGAGAATGATTAAATAACTGATTTTGGAGAGGATTTTGGCTTTTGTGAATTGAAGATTAAAAATTGATAAATAAATAACAGAAGGCAATGTAGGGGAAGTAGAGGGTATAGAGGTCCTACACACGTGGCCCTGCCTTTGTAAGCTGTAACTAGATGCAGCTATTGTGGGTCAAAACTACAAAACAATTTTATTTTCCAACAGTTGTTCTTACATAATATAATAAGCTAGTTAAACTAGCAAACAAAAACTAAAAACTTGAAACTTGAAAGAGCTTGAAGAATTTCAAACCCAATCAGTAACTTAGCCTAGAGATTATTCAAGTAGCTAAAAGTAAGATTCAATTTATATTTGGACCATAAATGCTAATATCTTAGAATATATAGGAATAGGCAAATGGGAATGGGAGAGGAAGATGATTTAATACATACTACCTAAAAAAGAAATCCAAGCACCCACGAGTAAATAGGACAGTGCAATCGAATTGGCAATTATAGAAAATCTCCCTTTACAATTCGTTTGCTATGTATGCAGGCAAATCATCACAGGAACCATCTTGTCAAGGGACCTTTGATTCCTTTCTAGTCTGCTAGAACTAGTCGTGGTTTGCTAATTTTGGCAAAATTCAAGGTGGCCCCGCACATAGAAATATTGCATGTGAACACTGAGGAGAACACCTCCCATTATCTCACTTAGTTCTTAGCTTGTCACGTTTTTGACTCTTTTGAGCTAAAAAAGAGTTCCAAAACAAAGGTGCTTCTTTGGCTGTTAGTCCTATGAGATTCCAAGGTGACAACAGGCTGGCTTCGAAGTTTTGGAGGTTTCCACCTCTAGGCATTTAATAACTAAAGAAAATGAGAGCTAAAAATAAATAAATTAATTAAACTCTAAATCAAGACATCTTAATCTGCTTTTACACCAAAAGTAACTTCAAAATTACTAATATTCCTAAAAAAAAAAAAAAAAACTAATATCAAAACTTGTAATCTCACGTGCAACAAGTATGGGCCATCTGATGGTGCTGTGGATTACAGCTCAATTTGTTCGATATGAGATAATAAATATCAAATGCAAACCCATGATCCTATAATACAATCATATTCTGCAATATTCTAATGCATAATGGTTAATATTTTCAAAGTTAGTACTGTTCTAAACATTACTAAAGCTTTTGAGCCAAGACTTTCATGCCAATGACACATCCTTAATTGCATTTATAAATGATGTAAATACCAATCATGTTTCCCTCGAGGGAGGATCCTCTACTGCCATTAAACTATGGCTCCATCTGTTTGTCCAGATTTGAGTGGATTAGAAAATTAATTTGAGAATCCAAAAAGTACGAAGGCATAGAAAGGATTAGAAAAGAAATTAAAAACAATACAAAAATCTCATTTGTTATTTGATTGTTAAGAAATAGAAAACAATTTTTTTGGAATCCATACAAGATCAATGGTCAACACAAAAGAGAGGAGTTTCTACTGGATTTGGTCACAAATTTGACCTCCTGAGATGGAAAAAGAAAACTAAAAAAATACAAAAGGATGGATTCCATTAGATTTGCATGGAAATCGATTGGTTTCTAATCCAACCAAACAGATGGGTGGAATTTGTCTAAACAATAGAATCCTATTTCATATTCCACCGAATTTGACCCAAATCCGGACAAATAGACGCAGCCTACATGTACTGCATGCATCTACCGTTCGAATCCCTCTAACAGTTAGACGGGGCCTATCACAGCCACAAATGTGGGCATGAGTGTCAAATCACACCCACATTTGTTACTGATATAACCGTTTGGGCTGTAGAGGAATTTCAAGCAGTAGACGATTTCCTCTTGATCTCTAGTTACCATTGGAGAGGTAATAAAAATCAAATGCAAATTCATGATCCTAAAATACAATCATGTACTGCAATATTTTAGTGCATAATGGTTGGTATTTTCAAAGGTAGTACTGTTTTAATCATTACTTGAGCTTTCAAGCCAAGACTTTGATGCCAATGACACATCCTAAATTGCATTTATATATGATCTAAATACCAAACATGTTTCCCACGGGGGATCCTCTACTGCTGTTAAACTATAACCCTTAAGGCACTGCATGCGTCTACAGTGCAATGCAGACTAAAAAAATGAAAACCACCTGCTGGAATTTGATTTTCTGTCTACACATGGCACCACATGCTCATACAGTGCCTTAAGGTCGTTTAACAACAGTAGAGGATCCTCAGTGGTTCCCATCTATCAACCTCATTGAAATTGGACAAACAAAATTTGTTAAAGATGATTCAATCCATGTTATCAAACATTTTCTCGGAATAAAGCTTTTATTAAAAAAAAAAATGGGTTGTCATGAATCGTGTGTCCTTTCAAGGACTGTACTGTTAATCATCAAGATCATGACTGAAGACCAATTAATGGAACCCAAATTTTCAAGGGAATTCCAGCTGGAACATCCTCATAATCCATATTAGTTTTGGTGTTCAGTACCAAGAAGTCAAGAACGTTTTTAAAGGATTAAATAAATTTCTTGAAAAAGTTCTATTGAGCCATATTGGAGAAAACAACAGTCTTAACCCTAATTTATCATCAAATTAAAATGAAATATAAGTGATAATCACCGCTGAAACATATGGTGTTCCTAGTTTCTCTTCAAATATAAGTGGTTTTTTTTTTTTTTTTTTTTGTTAGTAAAAAACAAAAACAAAGAATCTTCTTGGAATATAAATTATATAAGTGATCATTGCAAGAAACAACAGTCTTCCTGTTCTTCTTAAGATAGGCAAACGGATTAGTGGTCCGAAAGTTAGCAGGTGGCCATGGATAGCCGCAAAGGATCTTCTCCTGCCGGCCTATGACTTGTTAAGGTCCTGTCTAACAGGTGGCAGGAGATGATTGGCGGGAAAAAGTGAATTGTATTTTTCAAAAATTGTAATTCACTTTTTCCCTCCAATAGTGTCCTGCCATCTGTTAGACATGACCTTAACAGGTCATAAGTGGTAGGAGAGGATCCGGTCTAACTTCAAACCCACGCTTCCCTGATGAGAAAAAAAAAATGTTCTGTCCAGGATTTTTCTTTGGTAGAGGACATGCAAAATCCTGGACAAAACAGATGCTCCCTGATATTCCTTTGCTAGTTTGTTTTTCAATTAGGCTATGTCTGTTTGCAAAGATTTTGATAGAAAAAGTGAAAATGATTTCTTTTTTTTTTTTTTGGAAAAAGTTATGTTTTACACTTGGAAAAGGATCTCCTACGATACACTTACATTTGTCTGTGAGGACATGGAGGA
>JAOXJP010000006.1:131753-144871 GCA_025762735.1 Platanus orientalis | reverse complement strand
AAATCAATGTTTCCGCCCGACTGACTATGGCGGACAAGAGCAGAGGTTGGGGTCAGCGTATAAAATCCTCACCGTTCTTCTAGTGGAGAGGGTTTTCTCGCTTCAAAAATCCATCAGCATACGTTACAAAATAAATGTTCTGTCCAGGATTTGGTATCTAAGACACCCGACACCCATTTTATTCCAAACAACGTCCCTCGGTGTCCTGGACACCATCCTGCAAAAACAGATCCTGGACAGGACATTTGCTCCGCATACAGAATCCTGACAGGATCATGTATTAACTTTTTTTAAAAAACAAAAAACCAAAAGCCCCCTCCCTCTCTCTTCGTTGTTGTACACTCACATAACTACAAAATCGGATCCATAGAACCCTACTTCGTCTAACCTTTTGAGATCCCTATTCGGACAGGCGAGAATGGCGGGAGCTGAGACCTCTCACAGCCACCCATACGTCCCCAGAGATCTAAATCTTCCGGATTTTATTCCTGGTTTCCTCTCTCAATCCACCATTGTTGGCGCTTATGGCGTCGCTTCGTTGCTTGTTGTCTCTCTCATCTGGATCCTTTCAGGTAAACTTTTCTTTAATCGGCGCCTCTTCATATATTGATTAGGTGTCGTTTATACATGTTTAAAGAGGATAAAATGAGAACCCTGTTTTAGGTCTTTGTTTCGGATTATCGGTCGCTTTATGCTTTGTTTTCTTGTGACATATTTGAAGGCGCGCTTTAGATTGTTAAGGAATCATATTTTCCATTTTTGTTAGCTCATTTCTATGGTTTTTACTGGATTCTACTGTACTTCCATGCGGCCTAGTTTGTTTCATGAACTAAGAATCTGGTTTGGTTTTGAGGACGTTGAGTGTATTAAGTTAAACTTGGAGGGAGAGATTATGTGGAAGAATGCGGGAATTATTTTTTTTGAACAGAAATTAACATATTGGTACTTTGTTCTCTTCAAGTGATCTTACTCGGTAAGCTCCGGACATGCCTCTACCATTTCGTCTTTTCCCCAATTCTGAATACTCTACTAGATATACAGATTTAATGATGAATTTTGTTAGCACCTGTAGGTAAGAGCATTTGATAACTGCATGAAAGTATGGTTGTAACGATCCCAAATTTCATAACGTGAATTCGGGTCATTACTAAACTGGATTTATAAAAATAAGCAAAAAATCTATTACTAACATCGTAATCTTAAGGGTACAACAGAAATAAATCATAAACATATACCATCTATAATACTAATCTTTCATCCTTACAATAAAAAAATGAAAATGTAAACCTTAAAGACTTAACCTCAAAATTTGAAATTTTAATACAAAAGTAAAGTCTAAAGTAAACTGAAAACAACTAAAAGAAAACATTAGTTACATGTCTTTCATTCAGATCTTTAGGCACGTCAATGGTGTACTTGTACTAAATGTCACCTAGAAAAATGGTGTGAATGGGTGAGATTCACGGCTCGTAAGTATACAAAACCTACTACGGAACCAGACGAGTAAAACACGAATTTTTCAATATAAAAACATTAAGTATATCTCTATATAAAATATATTTCTATTTTTAGCATGTAAGCATGTGCTGGTATATATACATCATTTACTAGTCATCACACGATCTACTAATCATCATCATGGTTCATTATGTAAGAACTATACATGACAATACATATGATTCTATTTATACATGACATTCTTCTACTATATATGTAATATGCATAACAATATGAATATACAATGATATGGTAAACATTTCCTAAACATACCATGATAGAAATACTTAGTATACTCTTGTCAAACATTTTTTAATAGTTTTCATGCATAACTTACATATTCCTAAAAAGAATAAGCATAGGTAAACTACTTCAAAGTAAACATGCATCATTCCTAAACATTTAGTAGCTATAACAAGGCATTTGGTATGGTGAGATATGCATAGATCAATTTCTATTCTTATAAGTTCACATTTACCTTAGCATTTATTATTTATATTATTTCTATAAACTATTATCATTTGTCTTGCTCAACATAGTTCGTTTTTCTTTATATGTCATTATCCGTAATATTTTCATTTATTAGGTTCTTTCACTACTTATCAATTTATCAAACTCTATTTATTACCTCAAATAACTTTCATTCTTCTTCTTTTAGTATTTATCTATCATTTTTTTTAAGACTTCATCTTTTTTTTTTCATACATATCTTATACCCTTTGATCTTCATTTTAAAGAGTATGTGATTGTACTATTTTCTTAACATTTTCCGTACTTATATTAAAGACTTATATTTTCATTAATAACTTATGAATTCTGTTTTCCTTCCATGAAACTTTCATTTCTTACGTGACTTATGAACTTCTTATTACTTATGAGACTTAGATATTTTTTATTTTTTTGTCTCAATACATTTTTTTTTTCTTTACATGATTTATAAATTTTTTTTACCATTAAAGTTTATATGATTTCATTTCTTTTCTTGTCATTTTATTTTCTCATAATTTTTTGTTCATTCTTAGTACAGTTTTACTTCTTTTACATATCTTATGAACTATTTTTTTCTTTCTTATTATCATATTTTATTCTCTTCTTTAATAATGAGACGTTTACTTTTAATACTCTTTAACACGTTGCATCATTCCATAATAGAAGGACAATCAAATACCATATACCATTGAATTATAGCCAAATGGGAGAGCCTTCATATTACTTATTCTTACATAGTTTATGAACATTTCATTATTTTTTATGCTTTGTGTTTCTATTTTTTATCTTGACATTTTATTTTTTTATATGACTGATGAACTTTTTATTTCTTCTTGACGTAGCTTCTTTTTTTTTATAACTTTTCTTCTCTTCTTACATACTTTTTATTTTTCAATAGTGGGACTTTTAGCATTACTTCATATCTTAGTACATTGTGTTATTTTATTATGGCAAGGGCCATCATACTTTGTCATTGAGATCTATTCTTAATGAAAATGTCGTCATTTCATTATACCCTATGGAGGATCTATCATACCATTGCATTATTACTCCAATGAGAGGACCATCATACCATTGCATTATTACTCCAATGAGAGAGCTGCCATATAATTGCATTATTATCCCAATGGGAGGGTTATCATACTCTTTATCATTTATATCTTAGTTACTTTTACATCTCACTTAATACTAGTCATCATTTAGTTTCCAATAATAGGGCATTCATAATTTAGACACTTGTCTTTACTTTCCTTACTTCTCTTATTTCATTCGTCTTATCATTTATTCGTTTCAAATATTATCTATTTTTAGCCATCTTACCTTAACTTACATTTATTTGACATATTATTTAATCATAATGCAAGAGGCAATTATGTTCACATGATATAAATATGTTAGTAAAATTAAAAATATGTGTAACATAAACAAATTATTTTTTAATCTTATCAATGAGAGAAGTAATAGAACCCTACATATATTTTCAAACATCATAAAACCTATACACATGGCATGAACAACGGCCTAGATAACAATTCAAACATATATGCCATCAAATCATTCATAATCTTTCAAGCATATCTTATTTGAATCATTCCGTAGAGTTTCTCAATCAATTTACACATTATAATATGTTAGTATCATTACATGGAGACCTACATGCTTCATAGTTATCTTCTAACATTACCTTTAACCAACATATTAAAGAGATTTTCATCACAAATTCAAATAGTTATGCTTCTCATGAAAAATCAAGCAAATCATCCATCAATATCTTTTATGGAAACTATAGAATTATAGAATCCTAATTTACAAGCATTCACAATGTATGAGATTCATTATTTTAAGGAAATACATATCAATAGTATGCAAATCTACTATTTCTCATAGTATAAAATAGGGATTTCTAAGATCCTAATATAAATTGACAAAATCTCATCATAAATCACTACAAAAATTAGGGGTTTCTAAGATCTTAGCAAAGGGTTTCACAAACATATGAGAAAACATTTATAGACTCAAGATTTTACCATTACAAGACTTCTAAGAACTAAAAAATAACAAAAAATATAATAAGTTTTGTGTAACTACTTACCTAAGTTTCTCCTTTTACTTGCCAAGAAGATCTAAAATGAGAACCTCTTTTCATTTTCTCTATTCTTTATAAAATGATGTAGATTAAACATTATAAGAATGAAACTAGGAAGATTTAGAAAGAAAATGAGTTATCCTAACAAGATTTTCAAGGTTGGGAGTGAAACTTATCTAATTGGGGAAGAACTCCGACACTTTCTCTTTTAAAAGTCCCAAATTTCTCTAACTCTTTCTCTCTCTATTCTAATGGGTCTAAATGACCTAAATGAGGTTTATGAAGGTTTAGAAAGTGTCGAAGACGAGATCTCTTATATGTGGGAGTCTAATGAGTGAAAGCCACATCACTAAATGACAAAAATAACAATTTTCATAGCTTTTTAGTGTTTTTCCCAGTCCTGACCGGTCAGGGGTTTGGTGACTGGTCAGGAAATGTCCTTAGGGATATGCCCAGTCTTTCTGACTCAGACATGGGTCATAGTTTTCAGCTCGGCCACCCCATGGTAAAATAGTCATAATTTTCTCTAGAAAACTCTTTTTCACGAACCGTCTGGAGCGTTGGAAAATAAACTCTTAGAGTTTTCCAATGATATATGGTTTGTACTTTAATTCACTCGGGATTGATATATGTGTTCTCATGAAGTTACCCAAATTCTATGGGTATAAGACACCTTGTGGAAAAACGATTATAACTTTTATACATCGTTTGATTTGTTGGAAAGTGGACTCTCATATGTTTCCAATGATGTATGGTTTGTACTCTAATTCTTTCAGGGTTGGTACAGATTTGCCTATGAAGTTACCCCAAATTCGTTTTTGGGATAACTTTTGAACTTGACAAGTTCGGGACTTATCTTCACTTTTCTCCACTTCTAATTCATTATATTGGATCCCAAACACCACAAATGACTCCCTATAAATATCTAAAGACAATTTTATCCTTACACATGTTAAATTACATTTTTACTCCTTTGGAGTGTTACATGGTTTTACAATGGGAATTAGTGATTCTGCCTATAAAAGAACTCATTAACTCCCTCCACTTTCATTCTCAAGCTGGTTTCACTGAAGAATACTCTCTCTTGAAGTTTATGCCTCAGTTTCTTGTGGTTCTGGATTCCAAAATTTACAAAAAGAGGCCAGGAGTTGAGCAATGGGAACAATATATATACATCTTGGAGTCTACCAACTCTTGGCCTTGAAATCTCCGGTCGCTCAGTACAGCACATGCGTATAAGAATTCAGTAGTTTCTTGTAGAAACAAGAGGTTAAGGAGGGGCTTTCTAAGCTGTGTAAACAAACAGAACAAAGTTTTCTGGTTCTTTGTCACTCCCGTTGAATGGTTTAGAGAAGTCATATTGATTTTTTGACATATCTTCTAGCTCCACATTGCTCAACTTTTACCCCTATAGAATTTGAAACTACAATTTTAATTCAGCATCACTGACCACCACTCACCAGCATTTTGCAAATCCATTAGTGTTTATATCCCTCAAGCATCTTATTCTATCCCTTCCAATGTACTGGACATGAGAAACACATGCTTTCTGCTATTCTCTTCCTTGAAATGCAGCAATGAGCTGGTGCATTCTCCTTAAAGTGGAGAAGGTTGATTCAACACATTGATGTATAACAGCAGAGTATGAAATCACCATGGCCTATGGCCTATGTCTCAACTCTTAAGATGGAACTTGCCTGCCCACGATCTTTTGCAAGTAAACAAACATGAAATGGAAATGTGCACCAGATCCACTTTCTCATCAACTTCAAATAAATTTTATCTAGAGTCCATGTCTGAAGCAATAATTTGGTACTGATGATATCTCTAATTCAATAATCTCAACAAAGTCAGTTTTACACATGATGAACCTCATTGGTCAAATGCTATATTCAGTAATAAATTTAAGTAAAACATCAAATTATTAGTAGAATAAAGGAGGTGGAAGTGAACACCAGATCTGCTTTTCGTTTACTCTAAGCTTCATTTTGTCTTCGGCCCACATCTAAAGTAACTGTTTGGTACAAATGATATCTCTATGTCTGTAATCTTAACAGCTTCACAAAATCTTAGCAAAGTCAACTCCATACACTCTTTTAATAACCTCATTGGTCATCAATATGCCATTTGCATACATAATGTAAAATAAATTTCATTAGGGGAATAAAGCAAAGTTACAATTAATTAGGGAAGATAGCTGCCTCTGTGTTACAAATAATTTTTAGTTATATGATCTCCAGTTATCAAATTGGCTAGATCATTTGCATCACAATGGTGGGAAGAATATTTTTCAGCATCTTCTCAATTCCCTTGACAGTCCAATTATACTAGCCAATCTTCAACGACCTTTCAATTCCCTTGGACCACAAACAAATAAGTCTGAGGAATTCCTCTCTATTAATAAATCTCTAAAAGCTGCTTACTAAATATGTAAGACCTATCGAAATAGGACTGATTGTCACTCCATTCGAGTCCTGGGATCCATTCAAACTAGAAAACACTTCAGGAGTTTCTTCAAAGTCAATCTAAACACCCCCTAGTACCTCGCCCCACTCAAGTTGTCCAACGAGCTTCTGCAGTATTTAAAATTGTCCACCTTTCTTCTGTTCATTCTAATGAGATTTGTTAAAGGATTTAACTTTGCATGACAAGATTCCATAAAAAAAATTTAAGTGCACATAGCGATCGATTATCCCAAATTACAGCAAGGTAATACTATTGAAAATAAAAAGTTATCTTGTAGATATCTGATGATAGTTAATTTTACTTCTTGGCTGATATCAAATATTACCATTTACTGTTTGGTTTATTTTAGTTAACTTCAGAATCACATATGGTGTTCACAATAATAATAAAAGGAATCTGGCAAGACTATATGGGTATGGTTGCCGAACGTAGTAATATTATTTTTGGCTTACTTGCCTTTGTTCTTTGTTTTTTTCCTGTTTCAATAAAGCTTTCGATCTTTCCTGTGCCATCGTGATTGGCTCACAAGTGGGACCCATGATTTATGCACTCGCAGCACTTGGAAATGTAGAAAACACTTCTCTATTTTGTATCTAAGCTGGCCTTTATTACACTCTGTTCTCTAATATCTAGATTTAGATAGCCAAAAAACTGAAATGGTTGTGTAATTTTGATGTTGTTTAGTGATTTGTTGGCTTTGTGCTTATATTAGGGCGGTCACCCAAAATATCCAAGACTGATAGACTGCTTATGTGCTGGTGGGCGTTTACGGGCCTGACCCACATTATCCTTGAGGGTTATTTTGCTTTCTCTCCAAATTTCTACACAGAGAAGACTGCCTGTTATCTGGCAGAAGTTTGTGAGCTCCTCATTTACCTTAACTTCCATTTATGACCATGAGTTTTCGGTCTGCAATTGAGGATGTCTTCTTGTGAGTGTGAGTTCTTGAATGGGTATTTTGAAAAACAATTGGCAGGGAAAGAATACAGCAAAGGTGATTCAAGATATGCTGCAAGGGATGCTGGAGTTGTTGCTGTTGAAGGGATCACTGCAGTCTTAGAGGGTCCAGCTTGCCTTCTAGCCGTGTAAGGCTCAGATTTGTGAATATCGTTAAGCATTAACATAGTCTTTATTGCTTCTTTTCTGTTGACGCTTAAACAAATTAATGATCGTTTAAGGGTTTTTTTAATTTTTTTTTTATAAAAATCATTTAAGCTTTTAATGATACTTTTTGAACATTTCATTTTATTTTTCCTATTTTTAATTAACTTTATCAGGCTGTACAATACAAAAGTGCTGTGAATGTGTAAGCAGTCTATCTGTCTGCCCTCCTAGAAGTAAATTTTTGGGAAGCTTGTGATCAGTTGTTAGAAAATAATTCACCAAGCTGAAGAAGCCTAAAATTTGGAACTGGTTCATGCTTTGTTGCATATGCTATATAAGCATGTTAAATAGATCTGGACTTCAATTCTAACTTTACTATTGATTTCCGACATCTAATGTGATGTTTAGAACTTTCAAAAACTTAACTGCTGTTAGGGAAGCAGGGGTGGGGGTGGACAATGAATAAATGAAATCAGGATGATAGGCCCCTCAATTAGTATTAAATGTGGCAATAATTTATATCAATGATTGGTTGGCTATATGTAGTAGACTGCACCATCTCTTTACTTCTATTTTATAATGAATTGTGTTCTTCTTCGAATATATGCTGCAGACCTTTTTTTTTTTTAGGAGAAATCATATTTAAATCTTTCTTCCTTTTTCCTCCTCTCTTGTTAATCAGAGCTTTCTGTTTTCAACAATGGTTTCTATTTTCTTGGTGGCAGGTATGCTATAGCCACAAAGAAGTCATACAGCTACACACTTCAGTTTGCCATATCTTTGGGGCAGCTCTATGGAACTGCAGTGTATTTCATTACTTCTTACTTGGAAGGCGACAATTTCGCAGCAAGCCCATATTATTACTATGCATACTACATTGGAGCAAACGCCTCTTGGGTTGTGATTCCATCACTCATCATCATTAGGTGCTGGAAGAATTTAAGTTCAAGATTCAAAGTTCAGAAAAAGAACAAAACCTATTGAGGTAGAATTCACGGCTACCGACCTTGAGATTCGTTGAATTTCAGATTATACTAGGCATCTCTTCATGATTAATAAGTCTTGATGATTTATGGACTGGATATGTATAATCCAGTAATATTGACTTGCATTTGGGTGGTTAGCTAATGGTAATTTTTAACTTTTTCCTGATCATTGGTTGAATGAGTGCAACCTTTCCAATGTGGTTATCTGAGTTGCTGCAGGTGTAGCTTTTACAGAAATACTTGATTTCTTGGACCAAGTTTGATTTGGATGAATTGGTCATCCACTATTATACGATCAAATTCTGTGAAATTGAAGTTGTTAAATGGAAAAAAGTTTTATAATTTTTAATGAAATTAATCATAGTTTAAAAGTTGACTAGGAACTTGCCCTAGTTAAAACTAGACTAAAATCTAGCCAGGTTCGTTTTTTTTCTTTTTTATATATATTTTTATTGACAGCTCGTGTTTGAAATTCGGCCTAGTTAGGTCTAACTTTGCATTTTAGCTAGGCCTAGTTAGGTCTATCTTGCCAAATATGCGTATATAGTTTTTTTTTAAAAGCCATTTTACACAAATTAACACTTTAGGATGGTTTTCTACAGCTGAATTCTATTATGTTGGGCTGTAATTAACCGAGCTGAGCCAGCTTAAGCTCATAAGGTTTGGTTTGGGCTCATGCTTGGTTTAGCAGGCTCAGGTTTGGCTAAGCGCTTTTTAAGGATCTACTAGCTCCATGCTCTCTTATAAAAAGCACACGTTGTAATAGTGGGCTATGTAAACCCAAAAAGTCTATGATCCAAGGCCCATAACAAAATTTCATTAAAATGAAATAAAAAATGCAATAAAGTTTGGTACTAAGGCTTAATGTATTTTAAATATTCAAATGATATAAAAGATAACGTAATATATAATTTTCCAAACTGAACTGAGACCACCGTAGCCCTAGCTTGGATCAGAATAATTCAGCTAAACAGGCTGGGCAGGGCTTTAGGCTCAGGTTCGGCTCATAATTTGTAAACTTTAGGCTTAGGCTTGGCTTCATTACTTAGGGATGCTATACAGGTATCAATAATAAAAGTAAAATATTTACAGTTATGTAATTATGCTTATCTTAAATTAGGTATTAAGGATGGTGAAATGGATGCATACAAACTTTTACAGAATGATGGAAAAGAAATATAAAGGCCTATAAGATTATTTTAGATGCATTAAAAACATGGATGAAAGAATATCGAAGGAAGAGAGGATTAAAAAAAGGTAGATGAGTTATTGTGAAAATATATTAAATAAGGATCATGTAAAAAATGGTAGTTTAGGAGTAATTAGTAGCACTGATGAGATTTAAAATTATAGTTATCTTCGTAGAGTTGAGTGTCCAAGTTAAAAGAGGTTTTGAAAATTAAAGACAAAGATGGCATTAGGATTAGATGGTACCCTAAGGCTTGGAATGCTGAAATGTAGGTTTGGTGAACTAAGTTTAACAATATCATTAGAACTAAAACATATCAGACAAATAGAGGAAAAGTATTGTAGTATCTATCTACAAGAAACAACAAGAATATTTGAAGTTACTCCAATTGTGGGGTAAATCTTATGAGCTATACAATGAAACTTTGAGGGAGAGCTATTGAGTATAGACTAATACATGAAACTAGAGAGCCAGAAAATCAGTGGATTTATGTGTGGGAGATGGATGATTGAAACAATTTTCTTATTTAAGTAATTGGTGGAAAAGTTTTGAGGGATGGAGAAAAGTTTTCACATGGTCTTATCAACTTAAAACATATGAGCATATGAAATGATACCTAGAAATATCATTTGGTGAGTTTGAAAAGGAAAAGGGTTCCAAGCAAAGATATTTACTTAGTCAAGGATATATATAATAAAATGACGACTAATGTAAGGACAATTGAGGGAGAAACGAGTAATTCACAGTCACAGTAGGTTTACACCAAGGGTTAACTATGAGATTGTACTTCTTCACTGTACTTCTTTGCCTTAGTTAAGAATGAATTGATTAGGCATATACAAGAGGTGTACCGTGGTATATGTTGTTTGTTGATGATATTGTTTTCAATGAAGATTCCTAAGAGGGGATAAATGCCAAGTTAGAACTATGGAAGGATGTTCTAGAATCAAACATTTTATAGATAAAGTTGGACTAAAATAGTTAAGATTGATTACCAAGAGAAACATCGGAGTGACCATTTTCATCTTTCTGGTTCAATTATCCATAAAAGAGATAAAAAATAATGTTACTCATAGAATTAGGGTGTGGTGGATGAAATGGTGAGGTACCTTAGGAGTGTTATGTGGCCAGCGAATACTATTAAAATTGAAGGAAAAGTTTTATAAGATTAGCCATGTTTTATGGAAAAAAATTGTGGGCAGTCAATAAACAACACATGCATAGAATAAATATGATTGAAATGAGAATGTTATGATATATTGGCAAGACTAGAAATGAATGAATAAGAAATGAATTTGTTTGTGGCCACTTATGTTTAGCCCCAATAGATGATAAGATTGACAGAGATGTTTGGTTATGTGTGACAAAAATCAATGACTACACCAGTGTAAAGGAGTGAGATGGTGCAAGTTAATGTTATTAAAAGAGTAAAAGAAAGGCCAAAAATTGATTTAGGTTGAATTAGGGGTATTACTTGCACAGTTTGGATCTGCACCAGCCCAAGACAATCATTCCTTGACCTGGGTCAGGTTAGGTTGTTTCAGGCTGAGTTAGGTCTAGTTGCAATGTCATATAAAGCTAAAAACTCATAATGTTGAACTTGATAAGGTTTTCTCTCAAGCTGTCTGTGGTTATACAACACCTAAACCTATAAACCAAATACTTACGTTGTTGTTGTTACAAAAGAATATATAGAATAGGGAACGCATTAGAGAATTGTGTGCTATTTACTTTTGGTGGTACCAGCTTTTGCTTCTTCTTTTTTTGTTGGGTAAAACACATTACATGTATTAAGATGGAACAGTACCCAAGATATGATCTACATCAGAAGATAAAGAATCCTCTAACCAAACAGAGGGAAGAGATGACCAATGATTCTGAGCATCAGATTCAAGACCATGACTAGCCACAACATGAGCAGCCCTATTGGCTCCCTTAGGCATCCACGAAAAGCAACTAAAATCAAACCTAGAAACAAACTCTTTACAATCCATAACAAGGCCCTTGATAGACCAAGGGTAATAACTAAGATCACTATTAAGATAGGAGATCAACTCCTTACAGTCGCCAACAAGAACAAAAATCATAGGCTTTTAAGAAGCAAAGCCGAGCTGCCATACAATACACAGCAATAATTGACCCACACAAACCTGGCTCTGCCTCGGCATACAAAAAGAGATCCTCTTCATTCCTTATAACGATCCCTTAACCAGTTTTTGTAGTACTAGCAAGAAAAGAGCCATCAAAATAAACTCTAGAATACCCCGAATTAGGCAGTATCCGGAAAGGAGTATCACCGATTCGAACTGACTTTGGGAGGGGGCTTTACTCTCATTGCATTCCTTAATCAACCTGTAAGAATTCATAATTACTTTAGAGAATGAAAGGGGTGAATTTTCAAAAACATGCACATTTCTAAATTTCCAAATATTCTAACAATAAATAGCAATAGAAGAATGAGTTCAACTCTTTCAAATTTATTAATACTTCTTACATTAAACCAACCCGTGAACCAATCAGCAAATGAGGAATTCAAATCAATGTTAGTTCTTAAAGACAAATGAGAAGTACACCACATTCTTTTAACCACCTCGCAAGATGACAAACAATGGATAGAAGACTCCTCTATTTTGCATGGAGGACATATAGGAGAAATATCCACTTTCTTTTTCCAAAGGTTTAGATTGGTGGGAATAGCATTCTTCCAAACTTTCCAAATAAAGAGTTTAATTTTCTAAGGCATAGGCAAACCCCACAATTTGTTCCATAGATGGGGAGGGATAGGAGGAACCTGAGAGAGGGACAATGGAGGGGTTGTTGATAATTGATAAGGGAGAAACAACCCCTCTTGTCATGGTACCAAATCATCTTGTCATAAGCATATTAGTCATCCTCAAAGGTATTTTAGATATAGAATGTAACTCCTCCCTATAAATGAAACTTTTAAGTGGGTACCAGCTTTTTTTGGATGAATGTGGGTACCAACTTTTGCTATACAAGGTGTGCATACCCTTCTCAATCCGAGGCATTCATTTTGTAGGCCCTACATAAAAGATCTTTTGGACATATAATTAGGCCAGTTATGTTAAGGGAAAGGATCTACTACACCCAATTTATCTGTCTCCCTGGGTCCTCAAACAAAGATGAGGTGTATATGGTTTAAACTTAAAAACAGTTTCCAAATGAAAAAAAATAGGTACCCATAAGAATGTGGAAAAGATTAGGTATGGAAATCAGCTTTTCCTGATGTATTAGAATGGCATCAGGGGTGGACACATCAGCATTGAAAAGTGATAAGCAC
>JAOXJP010000006.1:116138-131653 GCA_025762735.1 Platanus orientalis | reverse complement strand
AAAAATAGCAAAAACGAGTTACTAACAAAATCAAATACTACTACCACTAGGAAACATCCCAGAACAAACGGGATCTTCTTTGGACTTCTGAATAAAAAGTTATAGCGAAAACGAAATTTACTAAAATTAACAAAAACGCTAATTTGAGGGCCTAAACGAAGGAATTTATGCGAAAAGTGGCAGCGCTCACAGCAAAGCTGTGAGTTATAATCCTCGCGAAATTTCGCTTAAGCTCACGCAATTCTGATCTTAGGGCTCATGATGACCTTTTCCCTTTGTTGTGTGTAACTCTCATGATTTCTACTAGAGCCTTTTTTCCTTTTTTGTGTGTAACTCACAAAATTTCTTGTGAGTTCTGTTCTACGTCATAACGTCTGTATCAACCTTGCTGAAAATTATGAAGCGAGTTTGAGCTTCGGGGGTAGGGGTTTGGGTTTCAGGTGGGCTTTAGGATTTAAGTGGTGGGTTTCGTTGATTCAGGTGATGGGGCTTCATTGTTTCAGGGGTTTGGCTGCATCGAAGAAGACAGGACAGTAGAAGATGGGTTGTATCAAACAAGTGCCCCGGAGAAAATAGGGAAGAGGGAAGACGATGAGGAGTGCTCTGAAGGAAGAAGAAGGGGCATTTTGGTATTTTAAAAAATAAAATTTTAATACCCATTTTACCCACCCTTTTGTGCTTAGGTGTTTCTTACCAGCATTAAACTGGATAAAACAGGTGCGTTAGTAAAGGAGCAAATGATTTGCCTACAATAAATAAGGGATTTAAATGCCCCTCTAATACATATCCAGTTTTTCTTTTATATAATTATTTGAATCATAGAAAACAAATCTAATTAAAGCTCCAAACAATGTATAATATATAAATATATTTACATTTATAAAATTTGGGCTTTGGGCCAAGATCAGGCTGGGCTGAGGTAATAGATAAAGTTCGGGCCTTGGGTTGGGCTGAGATAAGCATTCAGGCTCCTATCGGACATAGCCTCGGACCAGATTTTTTGGGCCAAATGTGGGTCAGACAAGTTGGGCTTCAGGCCAAACTGGCCTAATTTGCAGCCTTAATATTTGGGACAACAATTGTAAGTCATGCCTCAGCCCCAAATCTTATTAAACAGACTCTTGCTTTAATATATAGATTTTGATGATCCTAATATACAATGATTGATAGCTAATCTATGCATAAATTAGCAAATAGTTTTATCTTTTAGTTGTACTTAATAGCTTTGGTGATGAATATTTCTCAATTATTTCCATGTTCAATAATTGACTATTATTTTTTTTAGTGTTTGATATAGTTATTATAATAACTAAAACCAGGCACAAAGCTCAGATGTGCCAAACTTATAGAATCAATATTAGAAGTATTGGTTCAGCATTTCAGTTGGTTTATAATAAAGAAATTTAATTTAGAAAGAAAATGTTCTGTGATGAAAAAGCCTGTAGTGTGTGTGGTGAATGATAAGTTTACATGTGTTGTTTTGGGGATTAAAGACGTCCGGAAAAGTGTTCAGATGAAAGGTGTTCAAAAAGAGACCTAATTCAAAAACCAATCATGTATCAATCAATTGCACGTTTATAGAGGTCTGTGTCAACACAGACAATCATTCTCCTTTAATTTATAAGGTCCCATCTTATTCATCCTAAATATCAATTAAAATCCAAAAGATATTAACATTATTATAGTTTATTGTCTTGAATCACTTGATCTAGCTAATTACAGTTGGAATCATTGGAGTATTACTGAAATTATACTCCAAATTCTAATGATAAATTTTAAATATATAATACTTTGATAATTTTATGATTTTGTATTTTCTTAAAAAAGTATTTGGTAACTTCATGTTGGCAGAAAATTTGGTTGTACAGACATGCTTGTGTCACATGGGCATGAGTTTCTTTCTCACCTTCAACCCTAGGTGCCAACAAAAAAAAATCTTTCAAACCGTTTGGTCAGCCACCAAATCAAGAGATATCGGGCAACTGCGAGAGGGTGGGTTCTTCCCTCTATGGGTTATTGTCTGCCTAAAGAATGAGGACTTTTAGGGCCAAAAGATGCTCTTATGTAATGTATTGAAAATGACAATAAAATCTTACTTTATTTTATTGAGGAGAAAAAAAAAAAGTACCTAACAGTGTTGTAGACATAACTAATCATACAGTTAGATGGACTACATATGATACATTAATGCTGACACGTCAATTGTATTAGAGGACTGTTGAACAAAAGTAATAGGACTTACACTATGCTGTCCCAAAGGATTGTTCATAACTGTAACAAATGAAGAAAATCAACTCCAACAAGATCAGAACAAACCAATCTAATTTCCTAAAGAGAAAATGACTGATAAAACAATTTGACAACTCTTTTTTTAGGAGGAAAATTAAACTAAACCAAATGCTCCCTGAAGAAGATTGATATGACAAGAGAAAAAGTTGAGTAAAAGTTGATTTGCACAGTTGCATTGAATTAGATGTGGCAAAATCTTTTACATAGTGATTTGATCACCTATTTATAGATGTTGATGGTAGTTATGCCTCTGATTTCAGTTTCTTCTTGGTATCATTCTTGTTCATTCCCATCTGTCCCATGTTCCACTTTCTTCAGTTATACTCTTGCATCAGTCACTTTCTTCAGTTATGTCGATTTGTCATCTCCCTTTCTTGCCACATTTCCCATGTCTTCTATAACTTCCATCTTCTAGAATGACTACAATTGATTCTCACCACGTGTGTTGATAACCACTTTTGATCATTATTTTTATTTACTGGACAATGTGGTACTCCTTACGTTAGCCAATCACCATCTGCCATGTGTCCTCACATTCTAACTATGTTCTTTCGTGGTGGAAATTTTATTCACCTATGATGTGTCCCACAATCTAACAGTGTTCTTTTGTGGTGGAAATTTCCCCCCGACTAGGGCAAATGATGTTCTTTAGATCAAATCAACATTTCCATGATCAAAATTAATATATTTATTACCAAAAATCAACGTATTGGTCAATAGATACTTCAAGTTGTGCCACATGTCATAATACTAGCATCCATTTGGATGGTGAAGATTTTGGTGTAAACACTTCTCATACGAATGTTTAAGTTTGAAATTCTTTTGTTTCATATAAGACTATTTCTTGAAAAGTGTCATACTTTTTTATTTTCTTATGGTAAAGAACAATAGCTCATTGAATTCATTCTGATGACCAGCTTACAAGTTTATATGTTGACAATAGAAGATATATTATGGCATTGTGCAACTATTGCAAACACTTGAAATGCTTTCTTGGGCCGCAATATTAGCCAGTATGTGTAACTTTATTGCTGGCTCATGGAGATTTGAATATTATTTGAAGGATTCATAAGTTGACGGTAGTCATAAATGATTGTTCTGATACGCCATGAAGGATCACTATTTGTCATTGAGAAGCTTGATAACAATCACCCCCCAATATTACTTACCGGGATGTATATTCTTGTGTGATTTACAGTCCTAATAAGAAAGCCCATGCTTCCATTTCTTCCACCAAGCGAACATGAAAATAATGCGATTCACATCCCAGGAAAATACCTATGTGAACCTGAATAACTCTAGTCAAGAATTACAACTCTTTTAAGATGCATCTATTGCAACTTTGGTCTTTTATCTAAAAAAAAAAAAAATTGGTCAATGCTTTCAAGGAAAGAAAATTGGAAACTGGTAAATATTGATTTAAGCCGTGTTTGCAGCCATTGTAATGAAATCATTTCATTTCAAATTTCCAAGGCATTTGCAGCCACAAGGCGTTGATTGAAAATGAACTCTTTTAGATTTATACTTGATAACATATATCATTTCACTTTATAACAATCCTAAGATGACTTCATTTCTAATTTTAGTTAACAAATCAGTATAAATCTGAATTGAGTCCATTTTTTCACTTTATGGCTACAAATGCCTTGAGAGTTCACTTTATATATATATATATATATACCAGTTTCCAAATTTCTTTCATTGAAAGATTTTACTTTTAGATTGGGTGGGACAAAGTTATTGCTGTTGATGCGTTAGGAAACTGATGGCTGAATATCAACTGCCATAAAACCTTGTTGCACTGAGGACATTCTCCCAAGGGAAAAAATCAATCTTTTAGCATAGATGGTGACATTAAATCAGACAACACACCAAATCCAATTAGATGAGCTGTTGATGTTCATATTTACTAGATTTTGATGATCTTTACATAAATAAATACAATGATTAATGGTTTAATCTGTGCATTAGATTTACAAATGATTTTATTTTTATTTATACTTAATATCCCTGGTAATTTTATTTATACTTGCCTAGTTGTTGGATTAGGGCGAAGGTTACTAAATAAATATCTTGAAATTTACCCAAAAAATAAAAACTCAATGACATAAACATAAGAGCTCATACCTTTACCATCGTCCACTTTGCTCCTGACCTCATTAGAATACATGCGTCGTTCCCTGGGTTCTTTTTATGAATTGAACCGTTGTTGAACATGGGCTTAAGATTCAACTCCGGTAAACATAAACAGCCAGATAAAAGAAACCAACACAAGATCTATAAAGCTTTCACTAAGATGAGAAAATTGTCTCTGCCATAGACGGGCAGATTGGTTCACCTTATTAATGGATGTGAAAAAAATTGTCCCCTCGCCTCAAGTTTGAAAACAAAAAAGAAAAAAAAAAGGATGAGAAAAGAGGAAAAAAAAACACTAATATAGCTCTCCAACATGTTTTAATTTCCTCAGCTCTTACCTTTAACTAACAGCACTTGCGGTCAGTACCAATAACTTAGCTCACATAATGCAACTGCAGCTGTATTCATCGGCGGCCTGCAGTTTTCCTAACAGGCGGCCCTGAATCTTCATCATCTGACTGGATATCTCCATACTGCCACATCTTCAGCCTTTCACGCTTCGCCTTTGCCTGGAATTCTTCCAGGTTATCAAGGGCTGACTGTCTTTCCTTGGTGTCCCACCTCTTCCTACTTTCTAACCTGGCAAGTCCTTCCTGAGGATGAGGGGAGAAAAAGGTTCAGGTAAAGAAAACCAAAACCTGGAATCAATGGCAAGAAGTCTAGCTAGTCACTTGTCAAACATGATACAGAAGTATTCTGAGTTAATCAGTAAGTTTTTTAACATAAAAACATAGAGTGAAACAATGTCTTTTGTTGTTTGCGTCTAAAGGTGCCTAGGGTGAAGCACCAATGCTATTCTTTCTTTCTCCAATCCGGCACCACCAAGTAGTCAGATACTGATATACTCTTTCTTTTTTTTTGGTACGGCCACACGGGCCTTCATCATCACAAGTGCTTGAAGCGGGACTGGCCTGAGCCAGTGAGAACCGAGAACCTGAGCAGGCGACACCACTTTGCACTGTTCACCCCCCCCCCTCCTTTCTCCCTCCAGGGATTTGACCCTGGGTTTTCCCTATGGAAAACATATGCTTCAGCCACCAGAGCACTGGGGAGTTGGTGATATACTCTTCTTTTTATAAACCATGAAACTAGTACATAAACTCAGAATTCAAATACTTTTCGAATCTATCAGCAAGTCTTTTATTATTTAAAGATTCTCTATAACTATTCATTTAAGTCTTAACTCTGATGTTTAAATTATAAATTGACATATCAGTGATTTGGACAAGTTTTAACAATCTAGTATCTTGTTGCCTGTCTTAGTAGAGTTGACCTGGGGAACGAAAATTGAATTCAGACTAAGAATTTCTGTATATTGATATTGTTTTGTGAAGATGGTTTCATTTTTAAATAAAAGACAATTCCTCTTTTATTAAAATATAATAAAAGAGAGTTCCTTATAATCAAGTTGAATTCTATATTTTCTAAAAGGCTTTATACAGTTGGAGAAGAGCAAATACCAAAGAATTCAGTGGAAGAAAGGGGTCACCACTCTAACCTGTAGCATGGCAGCATTTATACTGGATCCAGCTTCCACGTCCACCAGAGTAACAATAAGGACGGTCCCAGTCCCCTGTCCTTTCACTTTTCCTCCTGAAGTATCCCTCTCTTCAATCATTGCCCTGAGCTCCCTTGAATTGTCTAGTATGCACTGGCTCAGATACTCTGCTGCTTCATGACCAAAATCCTCCTCCAAGGTTGGGACCTTTATATATGCAAGGCTACACAACTGAGTAAGACCAGGTGTTGAGGAGACGGAAGGATCGAGAGGCCGCAATCGACTGTATGGAACTTCTTCTTGGTTCCCATAGTCAATGTAGAAGACTTCGAACTTGTCTTTTGGTGATTCAACAGCTACTCGTGGCGCATTTACAATCTTTATATGCAAGATAGAAAATTATGTCACAATAAGTCATATTCGTGAAAATACAGGAAAATAGGCACAGATAGATGATGTGCAAATTATGAATGTGTATTCTAACGAACAAAGGCCATTTGGTAGCTCATGCTTCTTTTGAGAAGTAAAAACATGGTAAATGGATTATAATTTTGCACACTGAGATGTGAAAAAACAAATAATAATTCCTTTCTAAAATGTTTTAAGAAGAAGAAATAATAGGTCAAAAATCTTTTTTCTAACTTCGACATTCTGTAAACCAAAAGAAAAAAGATCATCACCTGGTAACTTCATAAATTATAAATAAATAAAAACCAATCTGTATATATATCCCAAGAGGACTAAAAAATGTAATTCTTAACTAACTTTTGAGCAGTAAGATATTTCAGTGCAAAGCAAAACATTTTTTCCAGAGAAATTGATGCACCTGCTATGCAATAGAGAATTGGTCTATGGAAGCGAGAAATAACAGAGGAAATGTAGCATGGGCTGGTGATCTGCTTCCATTGATGGAGAGCCCCATGTCTATGTAAAGAGTGCATGTGCTCAATATACTGTCCAGTTGATGGATCCTTAAATTACATGGGTCATACCTAGGAATCCTTCTGAAAAGTTGATTAATCCCCAATCGGTAACTTTTTTGCAGACTGGCACATAACTGTATTAAATGTCCTGAGGCCTTTGGCCAATCAAGATACTTTCCATCAATATGATAATCCACAAACCAAAGAATATCCCTACGTATTAAAGGTAGAGAGAGGCAAGGCCTATAATCCATGGTTATGAGCTGCCAGCATATATTTCATCCATGAAATGCATGCTATTGAGAGAACGATAGAAGCAAGGTTCAGTTATTTTGTTCACAAACAACATGACCAGCAAGATTCTGTGACTAAAAACAGCTTGATAGAAATTCGTCCTAGTGCACTAAGAAAAGTCATTAATGTTATAAGACTATAACAACTGAATAATACTCTTGCAGTTGAATCTGGGTTCAAGAGTTCGTCACTCTTACCATTGCTCGGTTCCAGGAATTATCCAGAGTGAACTGAGCAAGGACGATGTCGCCTTTCTTAGGATTGAAAGCACCAATGACAGGAGCTTCTTGGAGGTTCAATGAAGCAAGCTGCTGCTGGATAGAGGCCACTCTCCTGTCTTCAACTGTTTGGACATAGAACTTACCACCACCAAGAACTTCGGTAACCTGCACCTGAACGCAAAGATCAGGAAAACAAGTCATTCAATTAACTACAACAGACAATAGATGGTCCCAAATGAAAACGTGTCATCACCAAGCACCTTAAGAACTTCCTTCTGTTTGCTTTCAGCAGCTGAACCATTAGGAACTTCTTGTCCTTCAACATAGTTCTCCCATATCTGCAACAAGATATCCATAAGCAGACTTAAGGAAGAACCGTTCTGTAATATGAGTAACATGACTTACTTTCAATCTCTGCTGTTTTGCAGATTGCTCAGCTTGTGCAAGAAGGTGAGCATCTGGAATCCTGTCATTGGTGAAGGAAGCCTGAATCCTTGCCAGTCCAGCTTCCAGAATTGCCACAGCCATGTTGGTCTTTGACTCCCACAAGGAACCCAGGAATGTTCCAGTTCTATCTACTGTTTGTACTTCAATCTGTGCAGAAACCAATAAATCAACACACAATCAAGAAAAATGGAATAAATTCCTAGTTAGAAGAGGAATACCAGTACCTCAACATCCCTCTGCAGTATCTTCCTTCTCATTAAACCAATTGCTTCATCCGAATAAGGCTCATCCCGACTTGGGCATCTAACACCAGAGAATGAAAATGCAATGCTGCAGGTTTCCTTGGGAATCAGCAATTTAAACCGATGACCACTGAGGACATATTCCACAATGGCAGGCAGCCTCCTACTCCGTTGCAAAAATGGCAAAAAATCTTTGGCTTTCTTTGATGACTGAAAGGAACAGTTCATAACAAAATTTTGTAAACATCAAAAGACTTCTATTTATAAATATAAAAAAATGACACAATAATGATTTCATTTCTAACCGTCAGCAGGTCTGTTATGTGCATCACTGGGGGATCTTTGGCAGAATGAATCCCTTTTTTCCCAGCAATAGCACGTGATTCAGCAGCTAGGAGGGCATCATAATAATTTGATCTTTCCTCAAAATCTCGGTGTCTAACAACTGTGCCAAAGCCACGGCCAACCACCAGCTCAGCAACATTTATCCCCGCTGGTTGGTTGCCAGTAGAATGCGGAGCAGGTATGGCATCATCACCCTCAACCTTGGATGAAGAAACCAGGAAGACCGATCCAAAATCCATGACCCTAGAATCAGCTGCAACGGCTGTTGGCAATGGTCCATCAGCTGAGCTGACTTTTCTGGAATATTCCATTGAAACACTGACCTGAAAGAAGGTGAATCGTTAATGGGTTACCCACCATATATGAATAGAGATTAGTTGTGTAGAGAATGGATTGCAGAAAATGGCATGTGTACCTGCCGGCCAATAAGGCGTGTGCGCAGGAACTCCCTTGTTTCACGGGCATAGGGAGCCGGTTTTTCATCTCTACGAGGATTGCCCAATTTTGGAGACCTGATACTAGAGAGATTGACTCGCCGCTCTGCCAATGGACTACCATATGGGACAGAGTCATCAGCAACAATAATGCAGTCTCCACTTACAACCTCCACCACCTGGGAAGAGCCGAAGATACATGACAAGGACAAAAAAGTATGAGAGAATGTAACCAGCAAGAAGATATGCTTATTCATTGCTTTGACTTACTTTTCCTGTGAAATTCTGGTCATGAATAGCCTTAGAATTTGAAGCTGGGGGTACAAAGTTTGTCCATATCCTTAAACGGTCCTTTTTGGCTTGAAGTTCAGCAGATTTCAGCCGTCGTTTGGCATCCTCCTCCATCATATTGGCACTCCACTCCACAAATTTAGCAAAACCCTACATGGGGGGGAGGGGGGGAGAGGGGCTCAGTGGACTGAAAATATAATGAATACCAAGAGTAACATCATAATGGCATTTAACAAAGCTTGATCAGGGAAATGGCAACAATCAAGGATAGCATATGTATATGCATGTGTAGTTAATGTTTATTAAATGATAGTTGCACACATTCGCTGTGGCCCCTGCCTCTAAATCTTCAATTTACTTTAGGATTTGGCTCCTTAAAAGGCTTAATTTTTACTCTGTTATTTCTCTGCACCTGTGCTTCCTGCTGCTTCTGGCAACAAACTAAGATGAGCACCTCATGTGAATCAGAATATTTTCTAAAAGGTGCCAAACCACTCTATACATTTACTAATTAATAAGCGCACTGTAGAATTAGTAATCACATATTTCTTGAAATAGGCATAAGTAAACATGACAATAAAAAAAAAGGTTGAATCAACTTTGTTTTTGTCAATGGATATGTTGATATTAGTGTAGTCCTGGGTGATGCCTAAGCAATGCCTAGGCGCTAAAAAATAAACAATAATGATTAACTTTGAGAAAGGATGTTCTGTCCAGGATGTACCTTTGCCCCCTCAAAGGGGGTGTGGAGCCCATGCATTTTTTGAGTGGGGCCCACACCCCCCTGTGAAGGGGCAAACAGTACATCCTGGACAGATCATCCTTCTCGATTAATTTTCTATAAGCAATAGAAACACAAATAAGTCAGACTCTTAGCATTTATAGGATCACAGATATGATTTTGGCTTGTCTGAGAAAAATTAAATGCATCCCCAATTATAAGGATTAATAGATTTCAAAAGATAAAAAATGCATACCCAAATTAACAAGAAATTAAATAATGCAACCCAATTTAGAGAATCAAAGGGAAAATACCCAATTCGGACACGACTTTAAAAAAAAATCACACATAAGTACCAGCAATGTGATACATGAATAACATTTAACATACCAATCTATGCCCCAATACTGACTGTATTATTTCTTAAAAAAAAAAAAAAAAAAACTCATCAATTATACCTCGTCTACATAAACATTATAAAGTACATTTTTAATTAAAACTTTCAAGTTTTTATCTTCTTAGCCTGGGCCCTGACGTAAAGCTTGTGTCACAACTAGGATAGGCAGTTAGTTCCCTAGGCATTGCCGACTCAAAGTTTTGATTACATTGATTGAAATTCAAAGTACATAAAATAATTTCTAAATTTTTTGACAAGGAAGCCAAGGAATGGAACTAGCTGCTGTGTCCCACAAAATTTAGGATTCTCCAGTTTAGTAATGAGGTCCATAACATGATGAAGGAAATCAGTTAGCTGATGGAGGCAAACAAACTTAGGTTGTAAATATGCTCCTGTTCTGTTTAGCTCCACTAGTTATGGATCACTTTTTCCTTACGGTAGAAGGAATAATGGTTTGTAAATGCTTAATACTTATCAAAATTAGCCGTGTATGACTATTTTTCCCCCTATGAATACAACAACAACAACAAACAGCCTTATCCCAACTATTTGGGGTCGGCTACACAAATCTTGTTCCGCCATTCCATTCTTTGCCCCCTATGAATAGAAGAGAAAAGGAAAAAAAGAAAAAAAAGGGCCTTATGTGGGATAGTTTAGTTGTTTTAACCCAGGGAGAGAATCTAAGATGATCCCCTTTTTTATAAGAAAAAGTAGTCATTAATGAAAGGAGACAAGATATCCCCCAAAAAGAAACAAAAGAGAACCCAACATCCACACAGCCCTAACAAGAGGATTCTCTAACCAATTTACTCTACCCTTGATTAATATCAACAAAAGAACAGCCACCAATATCTTTACAATTAGCAGCTCAAAAGCACCATCTATCCTTAGCCCTTTTAAAAAACTTTGAAAGAAGGCTCCGCATAATTTATAAAGGTTTTTTTGGCTTCATTTCCAGCCAAAGAGACCAACAAACCGAAGGAAGGATCAAGCTCCACACAATTTTCCCTTTTGGAGAAGAATTCAAAAGCTTATGATTAGGCACCAACTCTTTAAAGCTCCACGGGAAGATCCATGACATACCCACCTCCACATGGATATATTCCAACCTCTATCACAAATGCACAATGCATGAAAATGTGATCAATAGATTCCCCATCTTGAACACAAAGGGTGCAAGAGTTGGGCAGAACAAAACCACGCTTTTGAGATTATCCACTGTTAGGATCCTCTCCTTACAAGCAGCCCAAAGGCAAAACAGCACCTTAGAGAGAATTTTAAACCCCCAAATAGATTGCCAAGAAAAAGAAAGATGCCTCTCTCTCATCCAACGTACCATAGCAACAGCAAACGGACAAAATGCCATTACTTGCAAAGGACCATCTACACATATCCACCCTATTACGGTTGAGATGAATTATATCTAAGAAGCCAAGAAGATGGTCCAATTCATCAATCTCCCAATCATTCAAACGCCTTCTAAGATGTATATTCCAACTTCATCCTTCCCCTCCAAGCGCCCAGTATTCTGCCCCCATAGCAGTTTTATTGCTCACGATCAAGTAGATTATAGGGGCTTCATACATCAACAGTCTAGAAGTGCACCACCTATCTTCCCAAAAGCATGTATTAGCTCCTGACCCCACATTCATTGAAATTCCTTTACCAAAGGATACCAATTGATCCATAATAGCCTTCCAACAGCTCAAACCATACGAGCCTTGAATCCTATTGAATTCCCATTTGTTAGCCAAACCATAGTTCTTAACTATGACCAGGTGCCAAAGGTTACCTTCTTCATTCCTAAATCTCCACAACCATTAACAAAGAAGAGTTTTGTTAGTCTTACAAATCTTTCTAATCCCAAGACCACCACTCATTAGGAGTACAAACCTCCTTCCAAGAAACCAGATGAAACCCCTTCTCTTTCATAGAAAGTGTCTTTGGCTTTTTTCAATGGCACAAGACATTGAAGAATCACAAAGAGGGATAAGAAATAGGTAAAAAGACTCAAGAGCACTGATTAAAGCAATTTGATCTTCCCTCGGAGAGATACAAACCTTTCCAACCTACCAATCTTTTTTTAATTCTTCCCAACATTGGATTCCACACCTCCTTGCTTTTATATGGCACACCTAAAGGCAGACCTAAATAGAGAAAAGGATGAGAGCCCTCCCGACACCCCAATACTTTAGCAAGCCTCCACAAGTCATCTACTTGGCCCACTCCATAAATACAGCTCTTAGTCAAATTGACTTTCAACCCCAAAACCGCTTCAAAACCATAGTTTTGCGAACCGGACCAGTCATCGAACCAGCAAGGTGGACGGTTCAGGTTCAACCGTCAGTTTACATGATATAACATCAAACATAAGTAAAATGTAAAATAATAAAAATAAAATAAAACAATTTGTAATGCATTAGAAGGCTTATGACCCGGTTTCTAATTTTTAGGCATACCAAAAAAATGTAATAAAATACCAAAATATAAAACAATTCATGGAAAGTGGGATTGGAATTTGGAAAGGCACCTTTCTAATTTTTTCTTCTTAATTTGCTAAAAAATTTAAAAACAGGTTGGTTTTATTAGAATTGGGTTCATAAAAACCGGTCAGTTTTGACTGCATTTTCCGATTATATGCAGTTTTGGAAGATTACGGTTTTAAGCTTCTATAAAACCGTTTAGGGCACCGGTTCCGGTTAAAGCAGTTGGAACGCCCGGTCCAATCCAGTTTTCAAAACTGTGTTCAAAACAAACAACTATAACAAGTATTAAGAATTTGAGTTGTTTAAAAGAACTCTTACAAAGAACAAGAGTGCCATCTACAAATTAAAGATGCAAGACAGTCATCCCATTATTCCCCACCTCAACGCCCTCCAACAGTCCCCCTTGGAGAGCCTTTGAGAACCAGAGCTCCAAACGCTTCAGCCACCACCAAAAAACGAAAACAGCAAGAGGGGATTACCCGGTCTGCGACCCCTAGAGTTGAATAAATAATCCTCGAATGAGCCATTTATTAGGATAGAAAAAGAAGCTGAGCCATAACATTTTTCAATTCACTTGTGCCATTTGATATCAAAACACATATTCTTCTAAGCATGTAATCAAGGAATTTCCAATTCACCCTGTCATAAGCCTTTCCAAATCGAATTTACCAAGAATGTTTGTCTCTCCCTTCTTTAAAACCAAACATACACTCGTTTGCAATCAGCACCCCATCCAAGCTCTGTCTCCCGCTAACGAAAGCACTTTGATTAGGAGAAATCAAAGAATCCAATGCTACTTTAATCTAGTTGGCCAGGATCTTCAATATAATTTTATATGAGCTACAAACCAAACTGATAGGTCTATAATACTTAATCAAAACAGCCCCTTCATTTTTAGGAATTAAGGGGATAAAGTAGCATTACTTTCTTTATCAAGGAAACCTTAAGCTATAGAAGTCTTAGACCATTTTCATAATGTCACCTTTCACCACATTACAACATTCTTTAAAAAACAAAGCCATTGAGAAGCCGTCTATCATCATCAAAATTCCAATCGACATTCTTCACCTCCTCCTCAACAATTGGTCTCTCGAGCCAACCCTTCGTGAAATTGTGAGTCATCAAGAGATTTGAAATTGACCCCATGAAGAAAAGGTTTTGTGATAAGGATCTAAATATAAATACTTTGAAAAAATCAACCACGTGAAACTTGATGGCCTCTCAATCTTCCACAATGTCCTCCCCAATTTCTAAGTGGGAAATGAAGTTATAATTATTAAAAAAAAATTGAATAATTATTATTTGACTTGTTTGCAACATAGCCCATTTGAGTTATTGCATCATGGAGAGTTAGGCTGCATTTGGTAACATTCCAAAAGAGTGATTCCTAGATTCTCAACTCTAAAGAATCCAAAAGAGCCGAAGCGGTCATTTGGAAGCGCCAGATTCGTTCCACATATTCTACTCCACAAATCTGTTTTGAAGTCACTTTTTGGTAGCTACAAAATGTCAATTCTCTAATTCCGATTCTTCCTCTCTTTTTTTCTCTTTTTTGCTGAATCTACTTCTTCATTATCTAAATTTTAGGGTTTTTTTATTTTTTCTGCCAAACCAAATGCCTTTTTTGATTCTGAAATTGACTCCATAGAATGCATTCTTGGCAGAATTCAGAATAAAAAATTTAGAGTTTGAATCAGTAGGAGTGTTACCAAACACAACCTTAGATACCATACAGAGGTTTCTTTAGTTTACAAACTTTCTTCTTGTCCTTTTGTCTAATATCCTTTTAGTTGTTCCATACATATCTTCATTAAGGTCCTATTTAAGAATGTAGCTTCAACATCTAACTAGTAAAATTCCAGATCATAAATATGCAACCAATGTTAATATGATCCCAATGGGCATAAACTTCGTGACCAATGAGAGTATGTATCGCCACTCTATTTGGTGGTTTCAATTGAAATCGTTTTGGAACTCGTGGTATAGAAGAGATTTTAATATGCAATTTAATAATAGAGTTCAAACTAACTAGATTGTAGTTGATGTAAGAGCATATGCAGTGAAGAAAATGAAGTTAAGAGGATCATGGATAATCCTCATTCTTTGTCTAGTAGTGTAGAGATAATTTTATGTTTTTAAGGGGAGGCTTTTGCAATTATTTTAAGTCTTAAGGGGTTAAATGTAATAAGGCATGTTTGTCAGGGGTAGAACAAGATTTTATTTTTAAGGGTATTTTTGTCTTTTATGAGCTGCCACCTCAATCCATGGGACCCACAATATAAGTTGTAAGATATCTCCAATATTCTCTAACATTTTGGAGAATGTTTGAGAGATATTTGGGAGAGCCACAATGCCAATTCAGCAGTCCGATATTCCCCAATACTGTAGAGAATATTTAGAGTTATTTTCTCTAAGATTGTGGAAAATATTTGGAGATATTTTCTCCAAGATTGTGGAAAATATTTTGGGAGATTGTTTAAGATATTGTAGGGCCCAATAACTTGGCCAACAAACCAAATATTGTGGCAACCAAGAATTCTTTTTTCTCTTTAGGAATTTTATTATTTTAAGAAGTCTTTTATTATTTGTTAAGTTTATTTTGTTAGAAAATCTAGAATCTAGGATTTTATTTTCTTTTAGTCCCCATGTAATGCCTCTTTAAAGGGTACATTACATTAATAAAAATCAGTTGAAGATGAATATTTGAAAAAGAAGACACGTGTGTGTTGAAGTAGGTGTGGTATCCCACGATTCTCTCCTCTTAGGGTATGGTATCCTCTCTCTTCTCTCC
>JAOXJP010000006.1:104652-116038 GCA_025762735.1 Platanus orientalis | reverse complement strand
ATAAAGTCCTACTACATGACCACTACATGTACTTTATTGTTTTGTGCATGGATATTGACAATACATAAGACCTAACAGATCTTCCTTTGGCCATGGTGGTGGAATTTCCTCTTTTGGTGGAAGATATGAAAGATCTTCTGTCAACCACAGAGGTATTTCCTCCTGTGGTGGAAGATGATGATGATCTTCCTTTGGTCACGGTGGAATTTCCTCTTTTGGTGGAAGATAAGAAAGATCTTTTGTCAACCATAGAGGTATTTCCTCCTGTGGTGGAAAATAATGATGATCTTCCTTTGGCTACGAAGGAATTTCTTCTACAAGTAGTGGATTCGGTGTTTTCCCCCCAAGTCCTATGTCAAGAGGAAAAACCTAGTTGTCTAATCTTAATGATTGAAAATTTTGATTATGTTAATCGTTCCTCTTTATTTTGACATGACAATGGTTGTTGTCATCATCATTTCTTGCCTAGAGGAACTCATTCCTTCCTACATAGGCATAACCATGGTTGTTTCCGTCGTTATTTATTGCTTGGAAGAAATTGTTCCTTCTTGTTCCAACATAACCATTGTCATTCTCAAAAAGGTTATTTCTTTTGACAAAAAATGGTTGTGTTTAACCATTCTCCCTTTCTTGTGCAAGTGGAGATGGTGGTCTACTTCCATTACTATGCTCAAAAAGCACATATATCTTATTAAATAAGTTGGTTTGCATTTGATCCATTCGGATATTTAGGCAATTGATGGAATCTAGTAAAGAATCCATTATCACATGATAAGAGGAAGAACCTTCCTCTTTGGGTACATCCCTTACTTCTTGGGACTCCTTATGATGTGGTTCTTGATTACCATCATCATGGTTTCTACCAAATCATTGTTTTGGTTTTGGTCTTTGCTCCTTCTTCTTGGACCCATTCTAGTTGTCCCAATGGGCATGCCGAAAACAAATGTTGACTAAAAATATCAGTATGTTGATTGTGCTAGGCGCGCCAATGCCACGTAGGCACAGAATCATAAAGGTTGGTCTTTTTCCTATGACCCTAAACGTTAACCTGAATAGATCAACCAAAATATTTTATCTCCAGGTGGTTGGTTCAACCACAGCTTTGTATCAAGCGATTGTGAGGGGGAGGGTTAGTTCTCTATAAATTCTTTTTGCCTTGTAAGAACAAGGACTTGACTAATCTAGAACAGTTAATAATAAAATTGTTTAACTAACCTAATAAAGTTAAATATGAAAGTGATTTCAAAGAACTTACTTCGAGATACTTCCTTATCATGCAAAGCATGCGGTTGTGGAGCAAATATAACTTCGTCGAGAAGAAAGACTTAAATTGGTGAACAGTAAACATGGTTATAGAGAAATCAAATGATACGCGATTATGTTAAAATAAGGACAAGTAAGAGCACTAATTTTCTAAGTTTAGAGTACTTTACAGTAAAAACTATTTGAGAGATGACTATAAGTTGTCTGATTTGAGAAATGTGTTGATCGTGGGATCTCTTTCCTGTTGCATAGGCTACATGGGCTTCTCTATTTATAAGCCTTGAAGACTTACTTGAATTTTTCCAGGTGTCTCCATTATATTATTCCAATTGTCTTTGGTAACTAACTTCAACTTCCTTCTATATTCTTCCAATGATGTTATGCCACATGTCTTTTGTAACTGATACTTGTTTGAATTTCAAACTTCCATTAACCAAATTTTGTCATCTGTCTCAGTAACTACTCCTAAGAAATTCTTCAACTTCCTTCTAATAAAAAATCATCATTTGTCACAATAACTGCTTGTAGGAAATTCCTCCAATAAGAACTTACCACTTTTTGCAATGAACAATTATCCTTTTGAATTTCAAATTCCTCAGCTAACATGTCACAACCAACTCCTTTGCTTTCATGATTCATTGGTGATAACGCCACATGGTTTAATAGGGCAGTCCCAGTGCACGAGGCTCCCGCCACTGCAGGGTCTAGGGAGGGTCAGATGTATGCAGTCTTATCCCTGCAAGCAAAGAGACTGCAAGCCACATGGCTTAATCTCAGCCATAAATGCCCGTTGGTAAATTTATGGTGTAAACACTCCTAATACCTTAAGGTTTTGGGAGATTTAGATAGTACTGTCAACAAAGTCCAATATGTTTTGGCAAGGATAACCCAAGAACGTTGGCACAATAAAGGTTTGGAAACAAATCTAACCTCGAGTGATGGTGCCACAACACCCAAAAAAACTGGGATGGATTGGATCTCCGATACGGTTGGTAGTACTTAAAAACAAATTGAAGATAACCAAACGTCAACAACCAAACTGTCCTTATTGGAAACCAAATCTGATCCAAAAAGCCTAATCTAATTTCTCCTAAATCTAGGCTCTAATACCATTGTTGGAACCCAATATGGAAAAACTATCTAACATAGAATTTGGAGAAATTTTGATGGAATATATGGTCTTTAGGATTGAGAGTATCCTATGTCCTCGAAGATTGAGAATACGGAGAGAGAATATAATTTTTTTATGATTATCCAAACGTAAGAGGCTAACCCATTTTATAGACTTTCATCGCATTCCTTAGAGCAATGCACCTCTTCGTAGAGGTCTCTTTTAATCTCTCCAAAAGTTCAAAACTCTCTCTCTCTCTCTCTCTCTCTCTCTCTCTCTCTCTCTCTCTCTCTCTCTCGGTCTTTTGGTTGGGGAGGGAGGCAACTTCACACCATACTTTTGCAACGTTTAAACCAAAGGGTGCCCATGTGGTTTACTCAACCACATAGCATCCATTCATTTTCTATTAACCGCTAACAATGCTTGAGAATTTGGGCCAAGGACACACATTCAACCCTTAAGAATTTAGGTCATGGAGTAGCATTTTGGGCAACCAAGAAACATCACATATATAGAATGAGTGTATCTGAGATGGACTAGTGGCATGATGAAGAAGTTGGAATCAGAAAGTCATGCATGTATAGGAACTTAGGGAAGTAATAATAGTCGGTGAGATGGGATAAAGTCGAATGAGATGTTTGGTCATGTGTAACAAAGACCACTGAATCCACCAATGAGAACTGAGAAGGAGTAACATGGTGCAACTAAAAGGCACTAAAAGATAGGGGGAAGGTCAAAAAGGACTTTCTTTAGTAAGGAAAGACATGAGTACTTATGATTAAACGGCTTATATGGCCCTACATAGAGTGGAATGTCGAACAAGATTCTTGTGGCCAAACGCAAGTGGTTGGGACAAGGCTTTGTTGAGTTGAGCTGATCATGAATACCAAATTCCTTGTTTTAAAGATTTACTTGTTTGGCGCAATCAACAAGCTTTGTTAAAAACACTTCCAATTATATATTCATAATATTCTAACAATAGTTTCCAAAAAGGAGAGATAAAAGTTTGACCAGGACAAACGCTAACTTAGAGAAGTTGTCTAATAGACATTGAAAATAATTTTCTTCATATTAATTTTGACACTAAGGGATCATCAAAACTGTGAACTGAATCATAATTATGTTCCCTATAGGAAAATTTTATGCAGTGTAATGCATAATAAAACTAAATGACATACATTTTCTACAAGCTCCAAGGCGAGGTCCTTTGCTGAATCACCATCAGGATAGTAGACTGAACCAATAAGATTGCTAAATTTGTCTACACCTTCCAAAACGATACGGACCTGTAAAATTCAACATGAAACTCAGAGCACAACAGGATGAATGATGCACAAGAAGATATCCAAACACAAAAATCCACTCACATCTCTATTTAAAACACGTATCTCTGTGAAGTGTTTAGCTTCCCTTCCGAATGGGTCTGGGGAAACTTCAGTAGAAGATGCTGCAGAGGCTGCAAGCCTCTGTGCTGATGTTAGTGGTGGTGGAGGTTCAGTAGAAGCTTCTCCATTTGCGCCATCAGAGGTTATTTCAGGTTCAACAACTGTTTCTATCACAGCCCTTCTTCCCATGGGCGGGGCCTAATACCAAGAGATGCCAGTTATGTAAGTATGAAGGAGCCAAGAGCAAACAGAATTGGTACAATAAAGACAAAATCTCATGATAAAACTGTACAATTCAGATGCTGATAACTTACCTGAATTCCTGCGACAAAAACTTGAACAAACTGAAACTCTGGGAGTAAATAGACACGAACAGTACTTCCATCACGAACCTGCTCGACGATGCCTTGCATGGGCCTTCCCTTGTTTGCAGCTAAGAGTCCCATTACATCCAAATTACCAGGGTCCCCAATAGCAGAAGGAGGTATGTTCCGAATGGATGCCTCTGAAGCACCAGCTACCTGCTAGGTAAAAAAAACAAGTATAAGCATGTCATCTCAGATGCATTCCATAGCTAGAGGCTTCTTTCAATGGGTTTGGTCAAACTCTATGCCTAAGTGAAGGCCCAACACTCCACCCTTAATAGATAATCCAGTTTGGGATATAGATAATATATGGTACAAAAACAACCAAGAAAAAGTTAGATTTACCCACGTAATTTAGCAATATATTGAACTGTCATCAGCTTGCAAATTGGATAACAAAGATTAAAAAAAATGCAACTGCAACTGCAAGCAACACATAGACACCATGCATGTGAAAGAAAAGAATCTGCTCTATCATTTAACATCTCCCTAGGCAAGCCAACAGATGGAAGCCTTCCTTTTCTCAAACACATGGAATTGAGATCACCATTTTGGCCAAGGTGAGGATTATAGCATATTTCAGAACTACTATACTGCACAAAACAAAGACAGAAAGGTGGACTGGCCTTGCTCCAACGCCCTAAACCTTGCTGCTTAGCTTGCTCTTCAAGACGCTGCAGTTCCGCCAAGAATGGGCTTGCTTCTCCTTTCTGTTGGCCCTGCTCCCTAACCTGCACCAATCAGATTTGTTCATCCTAACGTATTTCATATGCCATGTTAAGCGTTTGCAGGAAATAAATCTAAATCTGCAGGTCTGTAGTGTGTACATAAAAGAAAAGGGAAGACCTTTGCCCAGCCTTCGGAAACAACTAGCAGTGCAACATTCTTATCGCCAAGGAAAACAGAGCCAAATTCTCGACCTATGGATGGAACAGTGTAATCCACCCTGAAGGTGACATCCTATGGTAATTGAGCCAATATCATTGACGTTAGAATACATACATTGTTCTGGAAGAAAAAAAATAGTACCATTGCCAAAAGAAGCGTGAGAAGTTTCAACAAAAGCACCTTTCCTATGCAAAGCTTCCTTAAAAACTCTCTGCTATCCCACGCAAAGGGCTCATCGACACCACCTCTTCGGGCCTACAGTATGAATAAATATTTGAAAACATAAAACAGCCAACATCGGCAACTACTATAAAAGAAGAATCTACAGTTTAAGTGTTGTGTACAACACATATTTTGTAGTAGAATATAGTGTATTCCATATCCTAGTATGGTCTACCGTTGCATACGGTTTATAATATGTTCTCATCTGATAGAGAAGCTTGTGAGCAAATACACTGCTCCAGACGAATTTCCCCCAAAACTTCTATTTCTTTCTCTTTTCTTATCATTCTTTTTCTATTGTATCCAACCCTAATTCACATAAGCATCAATCTAGAATTCCTACTATTTTTTGACACCTAACATTGCACATACATATTCATATACTTGAGGTGAAAAGGCAATTGATATGTAAAGCCATTGTCCCGGTGAAATCCCACCAAACATTGGGTTCATGTGATAACCTAATGGAGAAAAAACCAAACAGCATCCCATATGATGAAAGAAAACCTTATGACTATGTTATTTGAAGGCAAAGGTTCACCACAAATCCACATGAAAAAAAAAGGTTCTTGTCTGCAGTCATCCAATCATACATGATACTTATGATGCCTTAAAAAAGTTGAGAGAGAAACAAAAGATCACATGAACATGATCTAATGATATACAAAAAGGACGGTGAGACTAGAAATAATAACCATTTAAACAAGGAATGCAAATGAAGACATTCTGGCTAGAAGAACCTCAACATAACAAACAATAAAACAGAACTAGAAACAGTATATTATAATGGAAATACACTTTTGACGCCTTAGGCGGATTTGAACCAAAAAATCCAAATGAATCTATCTGAAGCTCATCTGGGTGAAGGGCTCTGCTCTAATGATATGCCCTAGGTTAAGGGCTCCTCTCCATGTCCTTTGTATCTCAGTCATATCACTGATCATAATGGTAGCATGTGTATAATGAGGACATCCTGTATAGCTGGGTTTGAAAAACAAATGGCATTCATTGTACATATTATGAATGTTGTAAGTGCTGATTATGTAACTATAATTTTGAGAGGTAAGGCACCTAAGTCACCCTCTAACCCCACTTTCTGAGGGCGAAGAGTAGTGATGTTTTACATATTGAACAAATTTTGGTGTAACCGTCCACCTTACATTAAAAAAGATGTCTTGTAAAGTCATATATTTAGGAGTGATAAACCTCATTTGTGAATTGAGGATTTTTTTTTTCTCTTGGACCATGATTCCTCTTAAAATCTATAAAAAGAAATCAATTGAAGAAAAATCATCAAGAAAAACCCTACATACAATCAACTGAAAAAAAAGTAGCTCATAATGTTGCACAAATATATAATAGAAAGATAGGAACTTGTCACTAAGATATATTAGTACAGAGAAACTAAACCGGAATTGAATTTTGTGCGACTATGACGTACCAATCTAGGAGCAATAAGAGACGACAATGTTATTGTCTTCTCTGGTGGGATCTCCGCCTTTGTGCTCCCCATAATCACCAAGCAATCTCCGGAGGGTACAGCCTTCACTCTTCCTCTCAACCATCCTGTTGCTCCAGCTGCTGATGCCATACCAACAGCTAAGATCTGCACCAAATAAACACCCACATCAAATATAATCAAGTAAAAGAAGACACAATCTCTATTATTTTTCTTTTGAATTCCTTTTCTTGGTTCTCTTCCTACGTTGTTTACAGTCCTACAATGAACATATAGAAATACAATGCATGCAAAAAAGACCTGATGAAGAATATCATCTGTTCAAAAACTACAAGTCCAATTAAGGATTGGAGTCGGGGATGCATACCCTCTAAAACTACCATCACGAATATATGAAATCAAACCGGCTCAAAAGCAGTATCTTTCAGTACTAAGGTAACACGAAAAGAACATCCTATCCATAAAAAAAAATTAAATCCATTAAACAGTCAAAACTTCGGGGGAACTACAAGCCATCTTAATTCTTCCCGTCGCAAGGTCGCCTCTGATCGAGTCCAGCTAAAGAAGGAATCGATAAAATCAATACAATTAATCAGATCCATATACGACATCTCAAGATAGATCGAAAGCTTGGTGATTATTAACACATATAAGGATGGGGAATAGAAAATTCGTTGGAGAATCCGAGCCAAAAAAAAAAAAAAAATCACATCTTTTTACAGAAACGAAACAGATCTGAAGTTATTTTGCTAAGATTAGCGAGACGAGGGATCTGGGAAGGAACTCACCACCTCGAAGCGTTCGCGGAGAAATCCGACGACTGTTATGGACCAAGCAAGGAAAAAACAAGTCAGATCCGAGCCCGATCGGCTTCAAAGTTTAAACCTCCGAGAGGAGAAGATTTATATGGTATCTGCAATCCGGAGAACTGTTCGTGTAGGACTCGGACGGGGACCAGCGAATGAGATAAGCAGATGGATCTTAAGAGGAGACACATATCAGGAAAGAACTTAAAAAAGGAACATACCCTATTTTATGGGTAAAATTACTTAAAATACCACACCTTCTCCAAATAGACAAAAAGTGCTTGACGACTCGTGTGGACGAAGAAGAGTGGGATTCAGACAAAGTCGGTAATTGATCGGCGGAGAAATTTATGATATCACTGAAAATTACTACGATGGATAAATAAACAGACGTCCATTATTATCTATGGACCCCACTTCTATTGTTTTTTTTTGTAAAAGGGAAAGGATGTGCTACACCCAAAACAGTAAGTTTTCTGTGTCCCCTCACCAACGGCTGACACGCAGTGGTTTTTTAATTTGTGCCCTTTTAATCAGGGAACAAATATTCATTTGAATACCTGTAAACCCCACTTTTGTCGCCTTGCATTTGGTGAGATCACCTAAGGTGAGCTTAACGTGAGAATGACATTAGGGGGCTGACACATCGGGTCTGAAAAAGTAATTTACACTTTTTTGGGATACTTTTCACTTTTCAGCGCTGATGTGTTGGCCCCTAATGTCATTCTCCCCTTAGGCTCGTATTAGTGGTCTCACCAAATCCTTAAGGCACTTTTATGAGTACTTATATTTTCATTTGAAAACTGTTTTTACAGTTTTAATCCTATATATTTCACCCTCAGTGTAGGGGTGTCAATCAGGTCAGGCTAGGGTGGGCTAAAGTCAACCTAAACCCAACCTGAAGAGAAAATTTTTGAACCTGTACCCAAACTCAACCCGAGACATTTTACTAAGTCTAGCCCAATTTAATAAATCAAGTTTCGGGTTGAGTTCAGGCTAGCCCAAACTTAACCACCCAATGAAAAATTTTAGATTAAGCTGGGGTCCATGGGCTTGAAAAATTAAATTCATGAGACATGTCAGATTGAGTTGGGGTCCATGGATTTTAAAAATTAAATTTATAAAATATATCATATAGAATTTATATGCTTCAAGATGGGTCTTAGGCCATGGTCACTCAAATTAAGAAATTTGGTTCTCATGTATGAAAATAACACTTAGTTTATGGTCGGGTTTCAAGCCCTTATTAGATATACACTTTGGGCTGGGCTGGGTTTTATGTTAAAAAGGTTTGGACTCGAGCTCAGGCTAAAAATCAATTCGGACCTAATGCTTGGGCCCAACCCAGCCCAGCTTGAAGTTCTTCTTGCCGAGTCCACCTATTCTTTAGGTCAATCAAGTCGGGCTTTGGACCAGCCCTACTTTTGTGTGTGGGGACAAGGGGAACAAGAAAAACAAATTTGGGTAAATAGGGGGAGCAGAAAATTTGAGTGTAGCAATTTTTTTTCCTTTTGAGAAATAGCAATCAAATTCATTGCCTCAGACTTGGTGAGACCCTTAAAGTCAGACTAAGGTGTGACTGGGCGCCAAAATCATTTTTTGGCATTGATGTGTTGGCCCCTAATGTCAATCTCACCTTAAGCTAACCTCATGTGGTTGCACCAAATCCTCAAGGCAAAACCATAAGATGTAAAACCTTTGTGATTCATAAAACCATTATGATGCCTTTGATATCAAAAAAATTGTTAGAAATTCAACAAAAGTTAAAAAGGACTACAAATTCTGTACAGTAAATCAAAATATATTAATATGTAATGGTTCTCATAGCACAAGTATACAAAAAATTTGTTACTCCAACCAAATTTGAGTGGGAGTTTTGATGTTTTAAATTTGTTGTATACATGTTACGGTGTAGACACTGATTGCATGTTTATGCAATTTAAATATTGCATAGATCTTTTTAAGTCATCTCGTGGGGATCCAAACATGGAAGGGCAATTTTTTTTTTCTTTTCAATAAAAGGTGTCTCCTTTAACAAATAATAATTTATATTATTTATTAAAGTAACTAGTGTTGACTTAGACAGACCCTCTGCTTTAATTCACACGGTTTCAACCGTAATACGCACATGAAACTCAACCATCTTTGTTTTCATAAAAAAGAAAATTATGACTCAATGCCTCTCTTCCTCTCAATTTACATAAAAATGCTATGTATGCATTTTCCTATTTCTCTTACCTCCTTTTTAATACCTATCTTTTTTCAATCTTATCTTTTCAATCCCTTTTTTTTTTCATCCACACCTCTTTTCTAAATTGAATAAAACTCTCAGCAGGTCTTCTTCATCTTTTAACTCCATCTGGTATTTTTAAATCCTACTTTTTTTCTCTTGTCTTCTTTTGCTCTTTATATTTTTGTTGTATTATTTTATTTTATTTATTTTTAAAACTAATAAGTGTAAACACGGGTCATTTGCTAGTAATAATAATTATAACAGCCTTCATGTACAACAAATTAAAATACATTAAAACATTCATGGTTCTGAAAATATGACCTTGGGAAAAAAAAATTAAACCCTTTTACTTTTTGGTAATTTAAATTAAAACTCTAACCAACCAAGTTTGGTCAGTAAACTTAAATTTTTGTTTATATGCCACACTGTAGACACTTGTTACATAGTAATGTAGTTTAAATTACTACAAAGGCCACTGGCTCAAAATTGTACAGGGAGTGAGTGCCCGCATCTTGAGTTCCAGCGGGTGACATCCTCTGCACCGCCCCCTCTGTGACGCTCAGGAGCCGAGACATTCCCCACTGCCTTGGAGCTCATGAGTCGCTAAGGATATCAGGCCCTTTTAAATAGCAATCCAAGAGGAGAGGTGGAATGTCCTTCCAACTGAAATTTTGCAATGCAATTAAAGAATAAAGAGCTGTTGACATCTTCCTTTGAAATTGTGGGACCAACTATTATTTTGGATTAGATAATATCCCAATTTAATAGCGGATAAGAGATAATAAGTGTTGTTGTAGCCGCATAACACACACACTCTCGCGCATGATTCACCTACTCCAATATTTTTGGACTGTTAAGTTCTGCTGGCTCATCCACTTACTGTGGATTTCTCATCTTCACACCAACACACACTAATCAAATGGTCATAATCAGCATTAAAAAAAATACAAAATATAATTTTATTTCCTTTTTTTTTTTATATGCTCTCATTTTTATGATATTTTAAGACAGCGTTTGGCAACCACTTGTAATGCAAACATTTCATTTGAGTTTCTCAGGCTTTTGTAGCCACAATGGGATGGTTTTATAATGAAACCATTCAGATTTGCACTGATTTGTGTTTAATAACATTAATCATTTTATTTTATAAAAAAGCTGAGATGACTTCATATATATTTGTAGTTAGCAAATCAGTATAAATTTGAATTAATCCATTACAAATCATCACCTTACGGTTATAAATGTGTTGAGAAACTCAAATGAAATGATTACATTTCAGGTGACTGTCAAACAAGCTATTAAAAAATAAAAAAAAGGTATAGTTGTAATTAAGATGAAAGTTAAGTGCGAATGTGCAATTAATGTAAGAATCATGGGTGGTTCGGTAATACAAGATATAGAGAGCCTTATTACCAAAAACAAAAAAAAAAGATCCTAAGCCCCACAGATAACTGTTGGGAAGCTAATGGTTGGGAAGGTAAAAAGAAAGACACCTATAAATGCTTCGCCGCCGCACATACACTGTCACCGAACAAGCGGTTTCTGTCCAAAACCGTGGGTTTTTTTTTTATTTTTTTGGTTTTTTCTTGGAAGATCTGATAAACGCTTATAAAAAGAAACCATGGGCCCCAAGGCGGGCCTCACCCCCAAAAAG
>JAOXJP010000006.1:71633-92437 GCA_025762735.1 Platanus orientalis | reverse complement strand
CAGTTCAACGGTGTTTAAACTAATCTTTCTGCTTTGGTTCTACATCTCTCTCTCTCTCTCTCTCTCTCTCTCACACACACACACACACACACACACACACACACACCCCACCCTTTTTGCTGGTAAAAGGAGGCCTGCTGACTCAACCTGAGTGGTCAGTTCCCCAAGTCCATGTGTTACAATATGTTTTTGGGTAAGTTAGGCAGCTGACCATGTAGTCTTCTAAACATTTACCTTTTGTTGTATGCACTTAAATTAAAGCTATGGTGCTGTCTTATTGTTGTGCAGGGGCCTCGTTTTTCTGAAATATCAAGCATGCTGAAGCCTGAACATGTTCCTGCAATATGCTCACTTGTGGCATCCATGCAGAGGTGTGTAGGCCTCTGGCGATTACAAGAGGTAATGGTGGTGAATTTGAGTAATTTGCATTTATTGATGTTTAGCTCTTCGAAACAAATGTTCTATGATGAAAAATCTGTGAGAAAACTATACGCTGACATGTGTTATGTTGGGGTTAAAAACGTCCAAAAAAGTGCTCAGTTGAAAAAGTAGGTGTCCAAAAAGAGGCACTAAATTCAAGAACACAATGTGTCAATCTGTGGCTTGCCTACGGAGTTTTTTTGCATCACAGACAATCATTGTCCTTAGCTCTTAGATGGTTTCATTTTTATGTTGATGGTTGTATTTTAACTCCTTCAAGCCCCACTCTTAACCATTGGATGCAGATTTTCATGCTTGTAATGTATTATGTTGGTTTTTCACCCTTTGAGGGTTTCTTGGTTTCTAATACATGTCATTATTTGGGATCGCTTCTTTCTCATCTTATTTTTACCTCTGATTGTGTACAAGGTGTTGGGTCGGTACAAGTGGCCAGAATTACTGGAAACAGATTTCATTTACGGTGAGAATTCTAGCATGGTCATAAACTATTCACAAATAATTCAAGGACATCTGTGGTGATATTTTTTTATATATTCTGTTGCAAAGGTTCATCTTCAATTGGAACATCAGTGAATGCACATTTTTTAGCTGCATTTTCAGCAGCTGCTGGAAAGAGGTCATTCCAATTCTCCGAGTCAGAGGAGTCTGATCCAGAGGTAGCATACCTTTGAATACTCTCTAATTCATTGTAACTGCATGAAAATTTGAACTTATTTCTGTTGTTTATTCATGGATTTAATAACTTCATAGTTTTACAGTGGGGCCGCTGGAATGCTAGTCAAGAATTAAAAAGTCCATCCATGACAATCATCTTCCCTACCATTGAAAGAGTGAAGGATGCATCTTGTGGAATTTGGCCTTCTCGACGTGTCCTTTGCCTCTCAGAGGTATGAATTTGTTGGACTTTATGATTGTGCATAACTTCAGTCGAAAGTAAAGGCTCTGTGCTAGTTGGTTGCTAGGCAGTAGACAACCAAGTACAGTTGCAACCTCAGATGTTTTCAGGGCCTTGGGTTGGAAATTACAACCTAAAAGTTGGATTGGACTTTTGTTGAAACCATAGTTACTAAAGTGAGAAGCGGGAAGTGAGGCTCAATAAATCCTTGGGAAGCAAGAAGCAAACAACAATAATAAAGTAAATAACTATAACTTACAATCAATAATTCAACTACAATACAATAAAGTGAATAAACTTAAAGAAAGTACTAAAAAACCTAAAAGTTATACTACGTAAGTAACAAAGAATCATGACATATAAATCAATATGTAAACCACTTGTTATTAGTATGGCCAACCGTATCTTAGATTTTTTCATACATAAGATTTTTTGTAATTTACATCTTAAGAGTCAGACTATAAAAAATTTTGTATAAAAACCATTGGATTTGAATCTTTTTTATTGGAAAATAATATAAATGATAAATTCAACACTAAATATTTTTTTTTCTACAAAATCAGTAGTAAATCTTTTAAATAATATTTTATTCAACTCTAACAGCATAAAATTTACATTCAATAAAATACAATATTATTTCTTAGATCGCTTCCCCGTTAATTCTCTACATGTTTGTACTTGCTTCTCCAGAGGTTTCCACTCATTTCTCTAAATAGCTTCCACTTACATCTTAGCACTTCCCAAACGTGGGAAGCAGAATGGAATTAGCTTCCCACCTTGTACCAAACTTCCCTACAAGACCCAACCCAAACCAGATCATGATTATGTGTCTGCATGTGTATGTGTCTGTGTGAGCCTTGGGTTAATATATGTTTTGATCCTCATATAATTTAGTTGGTTGTTTTTTAATTGTAAAAGCATTTTATTAAGGTTTTATTTATTTTAAATACGAATAACCATTCCACTTTGTGCATTTACTTCATCCTTTTAAAAGAAAGGATTAGAAAAGTCTTCTTGCTCTTTACTCTCCCAGGTTCTCACTCATTTCTCCTCATTCATCTTAGGTTAAGACTTACTTTCTTGTTTGTATTTTGTTGGATATTTGTCTTTAGGATGCGTTTGGTTGTAGAGAAACTGAGAAAAGAAAAGAAAACATGAGAGAAAGATAAAGAGAAAGCTTAAAGAAAAGAGAAAATTTTCTGCTGTCTAGTTGCGCATATAAAATTAGGGAGAAAAATGCGGAGAATTTTGAAAATTATTAGTTATTTTATTATTATTCATTATTATTATATTCATGAAAAATTATTGTTATCGTCATCATCGTTTTGTTTTGATGTGATTATTTAAAAAAAATAGCTTTCTCTATTTTTTTTTGCCCCTAGTGTGACACATGATATTAACCCATGCAACAAACTTAATAGCCTGAGCATAGTTGCAGGGAAGCTTGGTAAAAGGCGGAAAACTCACTTCCTCAGAAGCTCGTTTGGGAAGCTAATTCCAAACCGCTTCACCAAGTAGTGGGAAGCGTGCTTCCCATGTTTGGGAAGCATGGTGAAGCGAGTAAATTATTCAGGGAAACAAGTGGAAGCCTCTGGAGAAGTGAGTTGAAAGGTCTAAAGACTCAATTGGGAAGCGATCCAATAAACAAATATTTTACTTTATTTAATGTAAATTTAATATTGTCAGCATTGAATAAAATATTATCTATGATATTTAGTACTGATTTTGTAGGAAAATATTAGATTTAATATTGAATTTATTTTACTTTACTCCAGTCCAATAAAAATGATTCAAATCTGATAGTTTTTATACAATGTCTTCTATAGTATGACTCTAAGAAGTTTGTAATCCACAAAAAAAATTTATGTATAGTAAAATCTAAGGTATGGTTGACCATACTGATAACAAGGGGTTGTTATTTACTTTATTATTATTTTTCGCTTCTCGCTTCGTAAGGATTTATTGAGCCTCGCTCCCTGCTTCTCGCTTTCACTTCTCATTCCGGTAACTGTGAGCCTGAGTTTGCTGTTATTTCTTCCCTTTGCAGATACACACTTTTCTAAATATATTTCCAACACATCATATCTTTGACAAATGTTTGATTTAATGGAATTTTACTTTATTTTATTTCATTGCTTTCACAGAAAACATGGCAGAGGTTGAAAACTGTCGATATATTTCATGACTCAATTCCTCATCCCAATGATAGAGTAGGATATCCAATGCATGTCAAGGTGAAGTGTTCCCTTCTTTTTTTCAAATGGATGGTTATATGGTAGTCAATAGAAGCATCACTTGGTCATATCATTCTGGACCTTCCATGTGTTAGAACACCCTTGGATGGATGCCAAAACAGAAATGGGACTATCTGCTGATTTAGATTGTCCACTACAGTGCACTGTTCCAAAATTGTTCCATCAGCATAGACAAATAGTGATAAACTCAGATCAATTCTCTGAATGTTGACCTGGTATCCCTTAGGGCACTCACATCATGCATAGGATTACGACACATCCAGGGTGGCCCAATACGTGTATGATACAGAATGATGGTCCATGCACTGCATGCTTTGCAATGCAACCAAATGTTCCCAATATATGTACTTTATCCACCCTATACTTGCTCTAACTCTCTAATATACATATAAGGTGGATAAAGTACATATAGGTAATTCTACTTGAATATATGTACTTTATCGGTCACCTCAATGCTGGTGGAATTTTTGTTAACAGGTGGCACGAAGACGCTTCCAGTCTCAGACAGATCCATCCTCTTTTGGATGGGTCTATTGTGGGTCACATAATTTCAGCCCAGCTGCCTGGGGACGTCCGGTGTCCAATTCTTCTGGTGTTAAAGCAGATGGAGCTGTGGGAACCATCTCTGGCCTGGGTTGTAAGATTCACATATGTAATTATGAGCTAGGGATCATTTTCATTGTTCCCCCGTTAGACAAGAGCTTGAACTTGGACAATATTGTTCTGCCATTTGTCATGCCTGCCCCAAAATACAGGCCCATCGATAGGCCAGCAACAGCACAGGCCATGAAGGAGGCCATAGTTGAACTTGCTGAACTAGAAAAAGAGAAGCTTGTGGAAATAGCAACCATGGAAGAGATTATGGATGAGGAGTTCTCAGAAGAAGAGGAAATGGTAGAGGCAACGGATTATGTTGCCGAGGAGAAAGAAGAGGAAAAAATTTATGCTGAGACACTTTGGAGCCAAGTGGATTCATTTGAGAGCTGATAAAGGACCTAGCAAATCAATTGCAATGAAGACAATAAGTAATCATGTTGAATCAATTCACTTCAAAGAAAATATAAATTTCCATATTTGTATGTCCAGGTACATGTGTGTGTGTGTGTAAGTTAGGATTCCTTGATCAACACTCTCCAGACTCTGACCTCCTAAAGAGTTCTAGTAAAAGCAGTAGAGGTAAATCAAAACTGGAAAGTCCAATTGGTTCACACTGTCTGAATGTCAGGCACCCCTAATCTGGCCAAAATTCTATATGCACATAGTTGGGAACTACAAATTCAAGTAACATAAGGAAATAATTGGTTTATGCAGCAAAATTAATTCATTATAAAGAAAGTAACATTAATATATGAAATGAGAGAGTAATCTCTCTCTCTCTCTCATAGTTCAATCAAAGCAAAGAATCGCTATCACAAAGTAAGCAACCCCGTGTAATTACTCTTACCATTTATGTATTGATATGCGTCTTCCTTGTAGTGTATGTCGAGAATTACAATTCTTCATGTACATGTAGAGGATTGGACTACTATTTTTTACAGTATGCTTATAATCCTTTTATACACTAGATGCATCCACACAATTGCATGTGCTATCTCAAAGTCCATTGATAATACAGAAAAATCTCTATCCAATTTCACTACGGTGTCATCTTTGGGTCGATGATCAATGGGCCTTTCTTCATGCAGCCCATTGTAAGCAGGTTGATGGGTTCAATCCCAAGCTAGAAGATAATCAAGTCGATCTGATAAATGATGGACAAAGAGTCTTATGTTGCAAGGTAGATGAGTTTCAACAAGAAGCTTATCCACACTTCAGCTTTGATATAGTAACCAGCTTCAAAAAGATCAAAGTTGCTTTGAAAAATCCTCCATGGAAGGAATTTCTGGTGCTTCTCCCCATATTAATGGTAATGTCTAATGGATGCACGATTAATCAAATACCCATATGTTAATGCATCACACGTTTAATGGTAATGGATCTCTTTCCCAATCACCTAGGCCTCTGGATCCGGACTGGACTCAATACCTATAAGACGGTTCCAATTGCCAAATCCAAGAAAACATGGACAATCCAATTAAATAGTTAAGTTTGGGTGGTATAGCTGCTATCCTGAGATGTTGTTTAGGCGGACATTATTAAATAGTAATCACTACATACTGAAGGAAACACTGAATGAGAGAAAAACCAGAGTGCCCCAGATGAGGCCTCAATTTATATTTATAATGATGTCTCTCTGTACAACTGTTTGAAGCTATTGGTGCAAGAGATAAAAATCAGTTAGAACTATTTTCATGACGGCCCAAATATTTTAACTACCACATGCCACCTGTCATGTAGAACTCTTAAATTTTTACCAAAAGAAGAGGTAGACCTCATAAAACTGGATCTTTATCAATTATTCCACGTTGAGCTTCAAAAAGGGCAAACCAACATCTTAGAATCAGATACTGGGTGGCATTAGAGCATTCACATCCGCGTATGTAAAATAATTTTTTAGCTAAAGTAGCGAGTGAAAAGCGTGAAATTCACTAAAAAGATCCTACTGTCACTGCACGCCCAAAGACAGGCCACATATGACCCTTGTCAGTGTTCCAGACACATTGTACATAACAATTTTAGCTTTTGTACATAAAATAGTCTAGAATATGTTAGATTGTTCTAGAGAAATCCATAGTGTCTTAGAAAAAATGGGAAGACCTCAGAACACTTTGGATATTTTTTAGGGAGGATTATAGAGACATCCATTTGAGGAGGTGGAGGAGTTTTCTAGAAAGGGTCTAGAGAATTCTTAGCCCATAGATGTAAGACACAAGACACAATCCTAGGCTATGGAGGGGGCTTGGGAGGGCTATAAAAGGAGGAGAACCCCTCATTTGCAAACCACTCAAGGAGTTTGAGAGCATTGTAAGCATTCCTAAAGAGTTCAATAAAGCATTCTATTTCCCTCCAAGTGTGTGAGTTGTACACTAAGTCTCTAACACGTGTTGGCATCAAGGAAGGTTGACTCGTCTACAAGTAAGTGAAAAGTAGCAAGTACCTCACGGTCTTAGGAGCTTGGAAAAGCTAAGTCCGTGACAAGTGGTATCAGAGCAAAGGTCCTGCTAGATGGAGGGAAATAGTCCATCTGAGGTTGAGAGTGAGGTTGCCTTTTTAAGGCAGGTGATGGCAATCTTCCCAAGGGCGAGAAGAAGCGTGACAAGTCCAAGGATGTCTTGAGTGGCATAAAGGCACAAATGACACGCATGGAGTTGGCCATTGCCGAAGTGAGAGACCAATGTGATTTGATGGGGGACAACATGGAGGGCTACGAGAAGGAGATCAAAGACCTCAAGGGAAACATGCAAGGGACCCTCAACGAGGTGGTCGCTACTCTACATCAAGAGAAGGATGCTCTTGAGGCCAAGCTAATGGGAGAGATTGACGACCTAAAGGCCCAAGTCAATGAGCTTAGGAGTGAGTTGGTCATGTGAAAGAGAGGAGTGGTTGCTCGGCCACACTTATTCGGGAGGCACCAAAGGTTAGGACACCTAACCCTAAGACATATGTTGGTGTGTAGGATGCAAGGAAGCTCGACAACTTCTTGTGGCAACTAGAGCAATACTATGAAGTGATTGGGCTTGAGGACGAAAAGGCCAATGTATGTTTAGCTACAATGTTCCTCACTAACATTGTCATATTGTGGTGGCGCATGAGGCATGCCGACATAGAATGAGGCACCTGCATCATTGACACATGGGAAGATTTCAATAAGGAAATCAAGAAGCAATTCTACCCTAAGAATATGGAATACTTGGCCTGGAAGAGTCTAAAGCGGCTCAAGCATATGGGGACGTTGCATGATTATGTGAAGGAGTTCTCAACCCTAATGCTTGAGATCTCAAATATGCCTGATAATGATATTTTCTTCAACTTTATGGATGGTTTGTAAAATTGGGCTGAGTTAGAGCTACAACGTCGAGGAGTCCAAGACTTAGCAACAGCCATGGTTGTCACGGAGCAACATGTTGAATTCAAGAAGCCGGAGTCATCAAAGTCTAAATTCTCTAAGGCTGGCCAAGGCAAAAGTGGGGGAGAGAAGAAGGCTAGTTCTTCCAAGGAGGCCTCACCTTGGTCATCAGAAAGCAAGAGGGAGGAACATGACACTAAGAACTTCAAGGGGAAGTTCAAGTTTCGGGACACGGGATGTTTCATCTGTGGAAGTAAACACCTAGCCCGAGATTGTCCTAAAAAGAAAGTCCTTAATGCTATTGCTGCCCAAGTAAAAGAAGAAGAAGAGGAATGAGAATCTAGGGTAGGCGCACTGCAACTCTTTAGTGCTCTAAAGAAGAAGGAGAGCCCTAAAACATTACACAAGGGGCCCATGTACATAAAGGTAGAAATCAATGGACAGTGCACTAAGGCTATGGTAGACACGGGAGTTACCCACAACTTCGTTGCTGCGGGAGAAGCCAAGCGGTTGGGATTGAAGGTGGCCAAGGAGTCCGGGTGGTTGAAAGCAGTCAACTAGGAGGCCCGTCCCATTTATGGCATAGCTCGTAGAGTAGAGCTGAGGATTGGTGCTTGGCGAGGCACGGTAGATCTGTCGGTGGTTTCCATGGATGATTTCCAAGTGGTGCTGGGGATAGACTTCTTTAGCAAGGTTAAAGCTATCCTTATGCCTTTTGTTAATACAGTTTGTATCCTAGAAGATAGCGCGCCTTGCATGGTTTTTGTGGTGCTAGGAACCAAGACAAGTGGAAAAATGTTGTCAGCTTTACAACTCACCCATGGCTTGAAGAAGGGGGTGAGCCCACATACTTGGTAACAATGGTGGAGACCGTCGAGGACCCAGGGGAAAAGGTGGTGTTGCTAAGGGAGATTGAGACAGTCCTTAAAGAGTATGAGGACATCATGCCTGACAAGCTACCCAAGAAACTACCACTTAGGAGAGAGGTGGATCATAAGATTGAGTTAGAGCCAGGAGCCAAACCGCCAGCAAATGTGCCCTATCGGATGGCCCCGCCAGAGTTAGAAGAATTGAAGAAACAATTGAAGGAGCTCCTTGATGCTGACTACATATAACCATCAAAGGCCCCATATGGAGCACTGGTTTTGTTCCAGAAGAAGCATAATGGATCCCTACACCTATGCATCGACTATCGGGCACTCAATAAGGTAACTATCAAAAACAAGTATCCCATTCCCTTGATTGTTGACTGTTCGATCAACTAGGAGGAACAAAATTCTTTCCTAAGTTGGATATAAGGTTGGGATACTACCAAGTCAGCATAGCAGAAGGGGACGAGGCCAAGACAACATGCGTCACAAGGTACAGAGCTTTTGAGTAGTTATGCCATTTGGTCTCACTAATGCACTGGCTACATTCTGCACTCTAATGAACAAGCTCTTTCACCCATACTTGGATAAGTTTGTGGTAGTCTATTTGGATGACATAGTGGTCTACAGTAATACTCTAGAAGAGCATGTAGACCACTTAAGGAAGGTGTTCCAAGTACTAAGGGAGAATGAGCTTTATGTAAAGAGGGAACAATGTGACTTTGCCAAGAAGGAGGTGATCTTCTTGGGTCACAAGGTTGAAGGGGCGCCAACTGAAGATGGATGAGGCTAAGGTTAAGGCTATCTAAGAGTGGGAGGTACCCACTAAGGTGACTGAACTATGATCATTCCTAAGCTTGGTCAACTACTACAGGCGGTTCATTAAAGGATACTCAGCAAGGGCAACACCATTGACTGGTCTACTCAAGAAGAATATAGGTTGACAATGGATAGAGAAGTGTTAAAAGGCATTTGAGGACTTGAAGAAGGCCGTGATGGAGGAGTCGGTACTTGACCTACCGGATCACAGGCTACAGTATGAGGTGCACACGGATGCCTCAGAATTTGCCATTGGAAGAGTACTCATGCAAGAAGGGCATCCTATTGCTTATGAGAGCCGGAAGTTAAACGATGTCGAGAGGAGGTATACGGTCCAAGAGAAGGAGATGACAACGGTGGTTCATTGCCTAAGGATGTGGAGACATTATTTGCTTGAATCACGGTTCGTGGTCAAGACAGATAATATGGCAACAAGCTACTTCCAGGGCCAAAAGAAGTTAAGTCCTAAGTAGGCAAGGTGGCAAGACTTTCTGGCGGAGTTTGACATGGTGATGGAGTACAAGCCAGGGATGACCAATCAAGTAGCCAATGCACTTAGTCATAAGGCGGAGCTAGTTGCACTAAGGCTAGAGTGGCTAGCAACAATCAATCAGCTGCAAGGGACATTACCTATGAGGATCAAAGAAGGCCTGGAGCATGATGCCATGGCTAAAGGCCTAATAGAGATGACTCGGGAAGGAAAGACAAAGATTTTGGGTGCAAGATGACTTTTTCTATACCATAGGGGGACGACTCTACGTACCAAAGTGGGGAACCTAAGGAAGGAGCTAATCAAAGAGTGTCATGACACCAAGTGGGCAGGACACCCAGGGCAAATGCACACTTTGGCACTACTAGAGGCAGCTTACTACTGACCTCAGATGAGAGATGACGTTGAGGCCTATGTGCGGACTTGTCTTGTGTGCTAACAAGATAAGGTGAAACAACATCCTAGGGGATTGTTGGAGCCCCTACCTATACCTGAAAGGCCGTGGGAAAGTGTGTCAATGGACTTTATCATGGCATTACCTAAGTCAGAGGGATGCGGGTCTATCATGGTGGTGGTAGATCAGTTTTTTAAGTATGGCTTGTTCATTGTAGCACCAACGGATTGCACAACCGAGGAAGAAACACGCCTATTTATGAAGAATGTGGTTAAGTATTGGGGTGTGCCAAGGAGTATTGTGAGTGATCGGGACTCGAGGTTCATAGAGAGATTTTGGACAACACTCTTTAAGCTGTTGGGTTCCGACCTCCATTTCTCTACAAACTTCCATCCTCAAACGAATGGACAGACGGAGCGTGTCAACGTGCTTTTGGAGCTATACTTGAGGCACTTTGTGAGTGCTAACTAATGAGACTAGTCCAAGCTGCTTGATGTGGCATAATTCTCCCATAACTTGCAGAGGTCCAAGTATACACATCATAGCCCATTTGAGCTAGCAATATGACAACAATCTCTTACCCCACACACAATAATGACATGATACATAGGGAAGAGCCCGATTGCCCACAAGTTTACATAAGATTGGCAGGAGAAAACAGAGCTGGCAAAGAGCAATTTACAAAAGGCTGCCAAGAGAATGAAGAAATGGGCAGATATAAAGAGAAGGACCGTGGACTACTAGGTGGGGGACCAAGTGCTAGTAAAGCTCCTACCCCAACAATTTAAGACACTAAGGAAGGTGCACAAGGGATTGGTGCGAAGGTATGAGGGACCCTTCCCTATCACGAAGAAGGTGGGCAAGGTATCTTTCCAAGTATAGCTGCTTATCCATTTAAAGATACATCCTGTCTTCCATACAAGCTACTTAAAGCCTTATCATGAAGATATGAAAGACCCTGTTCATGGAGTCTCTACACGGGCACTAATGGCAGTAGCTACATCTTTTGACAGGGAGGTAGAAAGCATATTGATGGCTCAGACTGTTCAGAGACGAGGCGTACCTCTCTACAAAGAGTACTTAGTAAAATGGAAAGATTAACCAGATAACGAGGCAAGTTGGGAGCGAGTCGACACACTATGGCAATTTAAGAAGCAAATCAAGAGGTTCCATGAAGGCGCAACGAGGACGTTGCTAGATTAGGTGGAGGAGATTGTCACTACACACCCAAAGATAGGCCACAGATGACCCTCATCAGTGTTCCAGACACATTGTAAATAACAATTTTGGCTTCTATACATAGAATAGACTAGATTGTTCTAGAGAAATCCAGAGTGTCATAGAGAAAGTGGGAAGACCCTAGAACATTTTGGATATTTCTATGGAGGATTTTAGAGACTTCCATTTGAGGAGGTAGAAGAGTTTTTTAGAAAGGGCATAGAGAATTTCTAACCTTTAGATGTAAGACACATTACACAATCTTAGGTCATGGAGGGGGCTTGAGAGGGCTATAAAAGGGGAGAACCCCTCATTTGCAAATTACTCAAGGAGTTTGAGAGTATTGTAAGCATTCTTAAAGAGTTCAATAAAACATTCTATTTCCCTCAAAGTGTGTAAGTTGTGCACTAAGTCTCTAATACTCTAAGTGTTGACATCAAGGAAGGTTGACTCATCTACAAGTAAGTAAAAAGTAGTGAGTATCGCACGGTCTTAGGAGCCTGGAAAAGCTAAGTCTGCGATACTACATCCGGTTATGCATTAAAAGCTAGGTTGTCACTGTAGATGCCAACGGCTGCCAAGATCTTGGAAAGACATAACAACCTTTTTAATTTAAATAGAGATAATAGTAGTAATATCCCTAATGATAATTCAAACTTCAGAAAGACATACAATGTTAACAGAACATGAGATTCCTAAGGGATGCATCGCTTAGGTTCTCCTATCTGTTAACTTGGAGAAGAAGAGATGCCACGGAGATCTACCTCCACCACCATCTCCCAAATCTCCTATTCTCTTCACTCGATTGATTTCTGTTACAGTTATCTCTCATCAAACACATTCAGCCGATGCAGCAACATCACCACCAACACAGACACCAACTTCGAATGGGAATACTACTACGATCATCTTCTCCAGTCCTGCAATAACTTGAAGTCACTCAAACAGATTCACTCGTCTCTCTCAACCACCGGTTTCATTTCGAAAAGTCCCCATTTGGGTGCCCAGATTATCATCAAATACTCTAAATTTGCCGCCCCGGGAAGTGCCCGGTTCCTGTTCGATGAGATTTGCGGAACCAAATCTTTCCTTTGGAACACGATGATCCGAGCCTATGCAAACGGTGGTCACTGTACAGAAACGCTTGAGATTTATTCACGCATGCGCAAAATGGGTATCGGACCTAACAACTACACGTTCCCGTTTGTTCTCAAGTCATGCGCTTCAAGATCATTGGCTCTCGAGGGAAAATTGGTTCATGGAGATGTCATAAGGAACGGGTTTGAGTCGGATTTATATGTGGAAGCAGCTCTGGTAGATATGTACGCTAAATGCGGTGAAACGGATGATGGACGCAAGGTTTTCGATAGAATGTCAAAAAGGGACCTTGTCTGCTGGACTGCCATGATCACGGCTTATGAGCAGTCTGAGCAGGCTGAAGAGTCGTTAAATTTATTCCAAAACATGCAGGAAGAGGGTCTTGCCGCAGATTCAGTTACATCTGTTAGCATTGCCTCTGCAGTTTCACAGTTAGGAGATGCCCAGAGGTCTCGATCCGTTCACGCCCATGTGATCCGAAATGGGTTTCTTGAAGAAGTATTTGTGGGGAACTCGATCATAACCATGTACACAAAGTGTGGCAAAGTTGAAGAGGCCCGTCTGGTTTTCAATCGTATGAAGGAAAGAGATGGTATCTCGTGGAATTCAATGCTTTCAGGTTATACACAGAATGGACGAGCAAGTGAAGCACTGTTACTTTTTTATCAAATGCAGGTTTCTGGGGCTAAACCCAATTCAGTTACTGTATTAATTGTGGTCTCTGCCTGTGCTTACTTGGGGTCTCTGCACCTTGGAAGGAAACTCCATAGTTTTATCATTAATAGTAGGATGGCCATTGATACAACATTGTGGAATGCAATAATCGACATGTATGCAAAGTGTGGAGACTTAGATTCTGCTGTTCAGATGTTCCATAACAGTCTTTCAGGCGGACGAAATGTTAGTTCTTGGAACGTGATGATAGCAGGGTATGGCGTGCATGGGTGTGGCAAAGAAGCACTTGAACTATATTCTCAGATGCAAGAACAAGGCATTGAACCAAACCACATTACTTTCATATCCATTCTGTCCGCATGTAGTCATGCAGGTCTTGTCGACGAGGGTAGGAAGTGTTTTGAAGACATAACAAAGCTTTCCTTGACACCTGAGGTGAAACACTATGCTTGCATGGTCGATATGCTTGGTAGAGCTGGACTCCTGCATGAAGCTCTTGATTTGATTAAAAAAATGCCATCAGAGCCCAATGACGGGGTATGGGGAGCTTTGCTTTTGGCTTGTAGAATCCATGGGAACACTGAGCTGGGGGAAGTTGCAGCCAAGAATCTGTTCCATCTAGACCCAGACCATTCTGGATACTATGTATTGATGTCAAATATATATGCAGCATCAAGCAAATGGAGAGAAGTTGTTAAGCTGAGACAAAATATGAAGAGTAAGGGATTGAGGAAACCTGCAGCCTTCAGTGTGATCGAGTTTGCTAGAGAGGTTCATGGATTCCACACTGCAGATCAGTCTCATCCACAATGTAGAGAGGTTTATAGAATGGTTGAGAGTTTGATGGTTGAGATGAAGATGGCAGGTTATGTGCCAGACCGATCATGTGTTCTACATGATGTGGAAGAGGAAGACAAGGAGCACATCCTCCACTATCACAGTGAAAAGCTTGCTGTGGCTTTTGGAATTATGAATATTGACCCTCAGATGCCCATACAGGTCACCAAGAACCTTAGAGTCTGCAATGATTGTCATTTGGCATTCAAGTTTATCTCATGTGTTTATCAGAGGAAGATTATTGTGCGAGATGCAAATCGATTCCATCACTTTGAAGGTGGGTCATGCTCATGCAAGGATTACTGGTAAGCTGCATTCAGTGGTAGATTATCTTGATCGTAGTTTGAAAACAGATTTCATAGTCAAAAGGGTTATTGATTCGGCGAAGTTAATTCCTCGCAATTCAGTATTTATCTCCCGATTGGATGAGAGTGGTCCTAGTTCAGGAGAACAATAAGGATGTCTTCAGAGAGGTTACTGACACATGAACAATGGCAAGTTACTCTTTATCAACATAGGTGACTAAAGAAAACGCTCCAGGCCTGTATTAGTAAAGCCCAAGCTCTGTGGTTACTGGTAGTCATTGACAAGAGAAAACACTACCAACAAGTCTTATTTTTGCAAGCAGAATTAAATTAACAGAAAATAAATAAATAAATAAATAAAATCAATTTGGTTGGAGATCTCTCACAAGCAGCAGTCTAAGCATTAATATTTGCTAAATGCATTCCTACGACAGCGCAACCCTCTGCTACCCTAATTGATTTTGCTCACACTCAAAGGGAGTCTTGGCATCATCGGCTGCAATGGCAGGTGGGAATTTAAATGCAAAATGGGAAACCCGACTTGGTTGCTTAAACTCTGTCTGGGGAATTTAAATGCATTATCCGTCTTGACTGTAGAAGTTGACTCTGAAGCAACTTTGACCATCTACAACCCTCATTCCCATATACTCTTATCCCAGGCTTAAAGACAGCTCCCAAAATACCTAAATGTCCAGATTCAACGCTCCCATAGAGAAGGCAACCAGACTGCTGATCGGCAAACAAATCTTCGGACATCTTTAGAACATGGAACGTAAAACTTCACTACCCCTCCTGAGACGACTCTGTCTCTAGACCAAACTAGGGGCTTTTGATTGTTTTGGTTTTGCATTTGTGACCGATTTAAGAAAATGTGTTACGACACTTGCTATTTTCTTTTCATTTATCTATTTATTTTCTGGAGGTATTTCATCCTGGGTTCAAGTCACATCCGGTTTGAATGGAGAGATCAAATACAGATGAGGGGGCATGATATGATATCAGACAAGATGCCGAACTCTCATAGTATGAAGCTTGGTGTAGAAAACAGTCCTTGTAAACACAACAACAAACAGTCTTATCCCAACTATTTAGAGTCGGTTACACAAATCCTGCTCTGCCATTCCACTCTGTTTAGGGGCTTGTAAGCACAACAATGCGTGCAAAATCCAAGCTACCCAAAAATTTCAGAGTTCTAACTTAGTTATCATGAGGATAAGAATTATAAGATCAAAAGAATATAACAAGACATTATCAATTAAAATCGCACGAGAATTAAAACCATTCAATTCCCAAATCCACTTGAATAAGACAAGTAAAACAAATGAATAGAAAAAATCAATTTCACCGGGCAAATGCTGTAACTGATGCTTTTAATATGATAAAATTGATAATTCCCAGGCCCAACGGATCGAAATAGCAAAGACATCATAGCTCCACATCCTCCAATACACCTGGAAATTTTCTGAAAAACCAAGTCATCCAAAGAACAAAATCTCCACCAGAAACGAACCAATTCAAAGAGCCTACCATGAAACCAAATTTTACAATTAAAAAAAAAAAGGCATTCAACGGAAATTTTAGAGAAACAAATGAACATTAGATAGAACATTTGCTTGGTAGAAAGAATGATCAAACTGACAAGAAAGGAGGAAGAACGAAAAGAAAAAACAGAACCATGCCAAAGCTATTTCTTACATAGGCTTGTATATTATCAATCCTCACCTCCTGAGGACATATCTTCAAAACAAACCCAAATCATAAACGTTGAAGGAGACAGTAATGAAAAACAAAAAGCGACATTATTGAGAAATGAAACGATCTTAGCTCTATGTTTGTCTAATACTACAGGTAAATCTTCTCAATTTTTAACTTCAAGCCATATCTCAACTATTTGGGATCCGCTACACAGTTCTGTTCCGCCATTCAGGATTCATGTTCGCTGCCAACCTGACATAAGGGATCTTCTTTATCTAGACTTAGGAACGGCAGTGGAAGAACACTGGCTGAGTTCTTAGGGAAACTTATATTAAAAAAAAATTCTAAGAATTAGTACCCACCCAAGTTTCAGAAAAAAAAAAGGCTGCAAAAGATGTAAAATATCAGCAGAGAAACAAGAACCCAATACGACGATAAAGAATAGAGGAAGAGAAAGACAAGAAATAACAAGGAAGACACCCGTCAAGTTCCCATATTTCTCTTAATGCTTTGAGCGAACTATGTATAAACTGAAATCATGAAAGAAGTGAATTTGCCCCAATTTCAAAGCTTAATAAAAAATTAAATGAAATAAAGATAAAACAATTTAAAAAAAAAAAAAAAAGAACCAAGACAGCAGTGAATAAAGAAGTACCCAATTCACCCATTGGAATCGACACTTGTTAGCACCATTAAAATCATCAGAGAGTTATAAAATATCCTGCCAGCATAAATGGAGTGTATTTGTAAAGTCATAATGTTAAAAAAAGGAAAACATGAAGGCATCATCATCATCATCATCATGAGTCAAGTCGTTCAGTCTCACTATCTTCCCTGGTACCTCAAAATTTCTACCCTAGAACTCAAACCCTCAATATCTGAAGTTTGGTGGAGAAGGCAATCGCAACCCAGTCGGGCTGCGACGATGACCACTGCAACTGCTCGATCTCCGCCCCCGCCGTATAGGCCAGAATTGGATCTAACCCACCTTCCACAGGTTGCCCCATCGATGACAAATCCCAAATCAACGCCTGCGAATCATCCCCTGCCGTGCATATATGGCAAGAACTGTGCGGCGCCCAGGCAATGGCATTAACGCTCGCTTGGTGCCTCTGCAATTCGACCACGGGAACAGTCGGGAATCGAATATCGAGCACAACCACCTTAGCGCTATCCATGATGATTGTAGCCATGTACCTGGGGTCCTGCTTGTTCCACCCCAGTCGAACCAGCGGCGTATCGGGCTCGGAGCTCTCGTAGATGATGGTGGAGTGCTCCTTGTCGCGTAAGTCGAAAACCCTAACGGAGCCATCGGCGGAAACGGAAGCAAAGACGCCGACGCCACCCCAGGCGATGTCGTAGACCTCCTTATCGTGGGCGATCAATTGGGTATCGACGGTCTCTCTCTCGATGTCCCAAATCGTACAAGTGGTGTCGATGCTGGAAGTACCGATTCGCTTGGGTTCAGCCTCGTTCCAGTCGAAGGAAGTGAGTGGACCGCAAAACTCGCTGTTCTTGTTGCCGTTGAGGAGGCTCTTGAGTTCGACACGGTCGTCGGAGATGTGCCAGATGCGGAGGAAATCGCCGGAGGTAGCGAGAAGGTCGGGCTTCTGGCACTCCTTGTCGGGGATGAAGATGGTCTTGGTAGGAGGGTAGGGATGCTCGAAGGAGAGATTGGGGTCAGATCGAATCTCTCCGTTAGAATCGTCGAGTTGAACGATCTCGACACGGTTGGGATACTGCTCGAGGAGACTAGCGATGGCGAGGCGATACTTCTTGTCGCGGCGGACGCTCCAGTTCATGGCGTAGATGTGCCATGGGGCTTCGTAGGTGTAGATCTCAGACCGTTTTTGCTGCTCTTCTGAACCGTCCTGGTTTGGATCGCTACTCGTCCCCATCCAAACGAAACAACGCCCAGTACCTCTGCGAGCGAGACCTCGACCTCCGATTATCTCTTTCTTTGTCCCTTTTGTTCTAATTAAGTTTTTTGATGTGTATGTGTGTGCAGAAAGAGATGAGGGGAAAAGGGAGAGAGTAAGAGGGAATGGATAAGAAGGTCAGGCGAAGATTTCCGAATGTTGAGAGACAAGAAGAGATTCATCTATAAATATATGTTGAAATAAGGAAGGGCAGACTACTGACCAGACCGACTAGAACAGTAAAGGTATTGCTACCTACCTAGCTCACTTCTCCATCCAAGCCATTGGATTCCGACCCTTCGTCTAAGTGGGGATTAAATTGTCTATTTATCTTAGATGATACCTAACCCATTACTCACTACTCTTTTTTTTTTTTTCTTTCTATATTACATTGGTACTCCTTGAAAATTCATTTATTAATAATAGTAAACGACGAGAGATATACTTTGTAACACCATTTTATATTGGGGGCTCATATCCTCTGCGCCGCGCCCCCCCTGTGCGATGTCATGGGCCGAGACACAATGGGGTATCATTTCACTTTTGGGAGATGTCACATTATCTCTTATATAGGGCTTGGATTATGTGAGAATCGTGAAAACGGCACCAAATGGGTTTATGCATCAGTACCGAAAAGTGATTTACACTTTTTGGGGGCACTTATCACTTTTTGGTGCTGATGTGTTTGTACCCTGATGCCATTTTTACAGTTCTTACAAGATTCGTTCACTCTTAATTTTTAGTGTCCTATATATAAGGATGAACGCTGAAAAGTAAATATCACGCCTGCATATGGGCTGGTCAGCATTTCTGGCATGTGTGACAAAAAAGTGAATTGATTCTCCCTCGTGTGGCCACTCATGCTCACAAGGGGGGCTGATATCATCTGTGACACCCCCTGATGGGACGCTCTGGGGGGAGTCAATTCATTTTTTGGGGATTTTTTATTCCCCCAATGTCCCATCAAAGAGAGTATCACAGATGATTTTATTACAGATGATTTCACACACACAAGAGAGGTGGTATAGAGGATTTCAGGCCGGGCCTGTCCAGCCTGATTTACAGATTTATTTAATAAAGAATTTCACCTCACATGGCTGGATACCAAGTGGATAAATCATCACCAATGAGGTTGTAACCAGGATTTTCCGACAAATAAATATAGTGAATGAGGGTTATCAATGAAAGTAGATGTGGCTATTATAATAATAATAATAATCGGAGATGAATGTAGACCTAAAGAAAAATGCGAGAACAAAACAACGAGGAGAGAATCTCACAAATCAAAGATCCATAATTCCTTCGATACCATGCTAAAGAAATTGATAAAAACAAAGAAATCTACATCAATGGTAAACAAAGAAATCTACATCAACGGTAATGAGTCGCTCTCCACCCTTTTCTTACACACGCCCAAAATCAGCTAAACATTCAAGAAAATAAATCATAAAACCAATCCTATTACGTGATGAGAGATCGATGGCATCTCATCCTTATCTCCCAACTATTAAGTTAATATTGTACCTCAACTTGGACCATGAATGTTATAAATGCCAAAATTGCTTGTAAAGATAATTGAAATATCGTAGCCAAAAGCTTTGGTAAAGAAGACGACTAATTATTGCCACGAAGGGGGATGAGCTGTTTGAATAAGACCGGCTTGTATCTTCTACCAAATAAAGTTGCAATCTAATTCAATGTGCTCTATGTGTTCTTGAAGTATAGGATTGGCAGCATTGTGAAGAGCAGCTATATGGTGTTTAGCATTCTTAACTCACCAACAAATAGAGGTGAAGGAAATTTTCTAAAGCTGGCTGCTTCAAAATCTTATCAGTATGAAAGGCATCTGTTTAGGGGTGCTTGGTACCCATTCTACTAACGAACTTGATTTTCTTGAGTGTGGATAACATGTGTGATTATTTGTTTGCCTCCCATGGGCACACATAATTCTTCTTCCTAAGCATGTGGATTACAGTGATGGTATAGAACATGCTGTAAAAAGACAATTAGAGAAAAGAATTATGGTCAACAAGGTGAAATTAGGTTCAATTATGACTTATCATTCACCATGATAGGCAAGTTGAATATTGTGTGATTTTTTATCGATCCTTTTTATGAAAAAGGTGGAATTAGACCCAATTATGAATTTACATTCAACGTGATTAGGCAAGCTTACCGAGATTGTTAAATTTCATTCCATGTCAATCTTTTGATATAAATGCATCCAAATCCATCATTCTTCGTTTCACACTTTCACTTCTCTTGATCTTCGTCATATGAAAAAAAGGAAACCTCCCAAAGGTAGATACATTGTGTACAAAACCAATAACCATTTAACCAAATATGCCCAAGACGGATCACTAGGAAAGAAAAAGCCCAACAATATGCATGTCAGCTTAGCAAAATCAAGGCTTTACTCACTGAGTTTCTCAGTAAACCCAACACGAGCTGCCTAGTGGCTCCAGATTTTAAGCCAAACTCTATCAATTTTGAGCTCCAGATTTTAAGCCAAACTCTATCAATTTTGAGCAACCAAAAGAGTGGAGATGCTGATATCAACGTCAATATTTTTGTTTTGATATTTTCCACTAAAGATTCCTTTTTTTTTTTTACACAAATTTACAAACACCCTTAAGATAAAATCTTGATAAGAATATATATATATATATATATATATATATATATATGGACCATGGAGTAGCAAATTTGCAATCCCAAGCCGGCAAGATCAAGTACCAAATACATATGCATAAAATCATCCTTGAGACATGATCAGTGTTGAGATATTTCAAAAATTTAGAAATAAGCGATTTCCCTATCTCCGTTTTAAGAAACAAAAGAATAAGTAGGAGTGGCAACACATCCCACTTCCCTTATTTAAAGAAACTAGGAGTGGGTCAGGGTTGCCCCAGTACCTCTCTCATTCATATATATATATATATATATAT
>JAOXJP010000006.1:43555-58888 GCA_025762735.1 Platanus orientalis | reverse complement strand
CTTTGGGAGTTCAGTTGCAATATGTAACAGGGATTATTGCAATTAGTGGTGTGCCAGTTTGTAATTAACAAAAGATAAGGTGTCCTTATTCTAGTTTGACTTAAATAAGGATACTGGGCCCCACAGCCTAAGGATAAGAATCCCAGAAAGATCCCACACCCCCTAGGGTTACTTTGGCTTCTCAAATACTTTATATATAGTGGTACCCACATTCAGATAGGGTCCTATAACTTTCATGGAAGTGGAAGAAGCGCAAAGAATTCTAGAACAGGTGTGGATACTTTGGAGACCAGGTCAGATCATTGTCTTGTGTCCAGTTTAGCCTTTGAGGTATTCTTCTTAATCTTCCTTTATTAAATCCTAATATTTCATATGGTGATCATGGGATAAATAATATTCATGGTCTGTATTTTTATGAAAACTAATCAAAAATTAAAGTTTTTCAAAGAATCGAGACAACAATTAATGTGTGATTATGAAGCAAAATTTATGTGATCAATGTGCAATCACTTGACCGACATGTTGGTTATTAAAGTATATGCCCAAAGCATAGACAACATGAAGGAAAAATGATCTACAATGAAAAAGAGTTTGTGCCTCTTGGAGTAACTATAAGATGAAATGTGGTGTATTAGGGTTTAAAATGTCTAAAAATATACTCAATTGAAAGAGTAAATATCCAAAAACATGTCATGTATCAATCAATCTATCAATATATCACTCAGTGGTTGCAATTAGAATTTTCATAGAACAACTGCTATTAACAAAGATGTCATTACAAGACACATCATTCAATTCAATTTGTTTTGTAAAATAAAATAAAAAGGAAACATTTTATCTTATAAAAAATAAAGGTGACATAGGACTATGTAGGTGTGCAATTGATTGGCATATGATGTGTTTTTGAATTTGGTGTCTTTGTTTTTATACCTGAATACATTTTTGAACCTCAAACGCAATGTGTCAACCATAATACACTACAAACACTTTGTCATTATAAAACATTTTCTTCCAAAATAAATATATATAAAAATTTTGCGTGACAATATACAAACTGATAGGTGAAATGTTTTGAACTTCGTGCCTTTAATAAAAAAAACTTGGTGCCACTTTTTTTTTTTTGAACAATATTTTAACGCCTTTAACCTTATGTGAGCCTAACGAGCTTGAGCCGAGCTTGGGACTCAAGCTCATGATGAGCCTAAGTCGAGCTTGAGCATAGTTCTTATGTAATGAGCCTAAGCTGAGTTGGGTAAAGCTCGGCTCAACTTGTCTCATTGACAGGTGAAACATTGAAAATTCAGGAAACTTGTTATTTTTGTGATTTTTTTGCCCCAAAATATGTCAAACACATTAAAAAGACTCTAGAAACTTAAAATCACTATAGTAACTCAGATCCTCTCTTGATCGCAAGAATTCTTTGCAACTCCTACAGTACACATATCCCAAAAAAAGTCACCATTTCAATTTTTGGGGAGTACATTTGCGCCACAAGAAATCCCAAGAATATTGCAATCAATCGAGAATTCGAGTGCTATGACAATCCAACTCAAGATGATTCAAAACTCTTCTAGGATCATTCTAATCTGGTCACCACCTTGGTTGACGATAATGAACAAGGATCTCTAATAACGATAGTCGGCATCTATATTTTATTTTATTTTTTTATTTATTAATTAAAATTTTTTAAATGTAAGAATTAAACGGTTAGATCGGTGGACATTTGAGACCCAAATAGCTCGATTCTCTGTTTCCTTGTGTTTACTATTTCTAAAATAGTTAAACTCTTCGGCCAAGATCATACAAGTTATGCAATGGAGACAAAGAGATTCAAAATTTTATAAGTAACGACATGTTAATGCCCCCATTTTCCTGGCGGTAGCATCACCTATAGAGAGGTTGCTAGTTGAAACCCATTATAGGGCGTTGTCCCACACCAAGTTTCAGCAGATAACATGCCATTGAACTAAAAAACAATGAAAAAGTAACATTAGTGGTTTTTGCACGGGACCTATTGCCAAAATCAAATCATAATAATGAAAAGTGCCCATCCTGCCGAAAGCAACATAGCATGTGTTGTGCAAGTGGTACATGCTTTTATCTGGGTTGATCCAGGGTCTACCATATGTACACCATAATAATGGTTTACCAAGAACCTAGTGATTTAGAGGGCCGTAGGGCATCTGGTACTACTAATTGAATCTGTTCCCATCAAGGTATCCCACATGAAAAATATTTTACACAATAATCCTTATTATTCATCTCATTTTTTCGAGACTGAGCATCAAAAAATATCAGCTCAAAGAAATAGGATATTAAGGTTGTCAAAGCATGCAATCTCATGCCTATCGATTGTGATGTCAAATACAAATCAACAGATTGCAATCAACTTGATCCTGTAATCAGATTGTGGTAACCATTTGGCTACACTATTCTAATAATGCAATCCAAATATTGAAATAGTGAGTTAGCATTTGGCATGCGATCTAGACATGAGTTGGCATTTGGTATTGCTAAAAGAATAGAGATTGGAGAGTTGAGTAGAAAGTAAACTGTGTGTTGGTGTGGAGCCTGATGTGCAAGGAGGAAGAAGATACAAGTGAGCAATTTGGCAAAATTCGGATCAGTCCAAAGGGCCCTGGACTGCTCCATAAGGGAGCTTGGATCGATTTGGACAAAATGGGCGAATTGATCCAGGAAGCCTTGGGACTGCACAGAACAAAATCCAGCAGCATGCTGGATTGACTAGAAGATCAATCTAGCGACGATTATGGAAAATTTCTATTTTTTTTTTTTTGGAAGTCCGGTGGGAGAGTGGGACTCTTTCCAAGCTTGACCTCTATGATGTATTTAAGCAATCTATTATTGTCTAGGGTTTATATGAGAGAAAAAAAGAGTGAGAAACTTGTGGTATGTGAGAGATTAAGAGAGAACTTTTGTATTCTTCCAAAGTTAGAGCGTTGAATGTGTGAAGATGTGTGAACATGCGATAGTACAATCACAAAGTGGTGCATTGACTGCAACTCGATGAAATGTGCGATATGATCAATTTGAGATACAGGAATTCATAAATAGTATTATTAGTTTTCATGTAAGGACATTTGAGCATAGGGAACCCATCTTACTTCTAAGTGGACCTCAAAGCATTCTGGGGTTCTAAATCAGTTATGTTAGCACGGTTAAAGGGAGAAGAAAAGAAGAACGATTTTGATGAGATGGATACATAAGTTGGTAAGTTGGTAATGGCTCATGTGTGGTGTGGCTAGCTTGATTTAGTATCCAGGCTTTTGTATTGGTACTGGACAACAAGGAGTTTGTGTTTGTGGGTTAAGGAAGGCAGACACATTGGATGACTCTGTGGAGGAACTATGGTGTCTTCACTAAAGCAAAGGTGAGGCATTATTTTGGCCTCAATGGTGGATTTGGTGATATGGTAACCGCCAACCTTTGCATCGATTTTACTAGGAAAATACTAGAAGACTAAAGTCCTCTGATAAAGAAGTTCGATGCATTGCTCACCAACATGACAGAGTTCACCATGAGAATAACGAAGCTTCCTCATACCATATGGGGTACTTGAGTGGTCTGGCCATCTTCTCCAAATGGTCAAAATCCACCAATTTTTAATTTTTTTCTTTTTTCTTTTTTCTTTTTTGTGTTGTTTTTTCATTGCCATGAAAATTCTCTTCATAGAACACTTGGGTCGTGTTTGATTTTTGGGCAAAATCTGCAACTAGGGTAAATGGAGGAAGAAGAGGATATTGGTGTCAAAGGGAATTAATTTATGTTTTAACATGAAAAGATGACATTGGCCTCATATTTTAACTTGTGTGATTTAGTCACTTAGCACCTTTTAAGTTTTTATCACAATTTTTGTGATCAAGATCGAGCTTTTGAAAGGGACCTAAAAAGGGTTGATCACAACCAAGATTGTATACCAAATAAACAGATTTCACACTCAAATCATGATCTAAGTGGGGATCACGATCCGAGATCACATGTCAAAGATAGCTTAAGAGTGTAAAATCTGCTCTAGAAATGGAGGGGATAAGGCCCATATCCTGTCACTCCCTTTGTTGAGCATCATGTTGCATGTTGATTGGTACTTGCTTGATACATCTTTAGAAATGATTCAAACTCCCAACTCTTGAAATGATTCAAAATAGTGGTTTTTTTATGAGACCTATGACCTTGGTGGTACTAGGATTGTCAATGAACCAATCTAGCTCAGCCTCCAATTGAGCTCATCTAGCTAAGTGAACCTGAGCAAAGCTGCACTAGGCAAGCTCGGCTTGTTAAGGGTCTTATATATGTATCTAATAAATATAGATATACCTTAATATATTATATAGTTAGATATTTAGTATGTTAATACATATTACAAGATATAGTATTATGTATTTATTTTAGTAACCATTATGTCATTTATTGTATAAAAAAAATAACTGATTTGAAGTATAACAAAAAAAATTATTTGTAAAGTTACTTTTGTTCCTCCACAAAAAAAAAAATGTTAGATTTGGTGACATCAATCAAGTTACTTTTTTCAGCTATGAGAAAAATAAAATAAAAATTACTTTGATGATATGTACTCTTAGTCAAGTCAAGCAATCGTTTACTTGGTGAGTCGAGCTCAGCACCTCAAGTTGAGCTGAGCCTGAGCCTGATCCTTGTGTGATGACTTGAGAGACCCTAAGTTGAACTATGAAAAGCTCAGCTCGTTGACAGTGTTAGGTGGTATACCCTCTATATTAGACCATGTGGCCCAAATCCAATCATCATAACAATCTAAAGAAATGTCCATCATGCTAAAAGCATGTATAGTGAATGTGTACAAGTTTATATCTGGGTTGATCTAGGGCTTGTCAGAACTGCATCATAACCATAGCTTACCAATAAACTTGATTTACAGTCAAAATATGGAGTTTTTTGAAGTACCTAGGCCCATAAGAGTCAAGATCCTCAATAGTAGAAGAAGCCCATGTAGCAATCGTGTAGTAATCGCCATGACTAACACATGGCATTTGCAAGATTTAAAGTGTAAAAAATTAATTTTAATGACTAGGGGAACTACGGTTAATTGGTAAGCATGTGAACTCTTGTGTTTAAACTACCTTTTCGTCGTCACATTTTTTTAATGAATAATGATTATATTAAAGAACAAAAAGAAGACTAGGAAAAACAAAGAATACAAGCACAAAGCAAAAGCCTCATAGAAAACACAAGCCCTAGGCTAAAGCCTCTTAAAAAATACTAGAAATGTGATCCCTGGAGATGTCACTAATAGAGAGGCCCTTGAAATCTGAATACACCATGGCCCACGAAGCAACCTCAAAGATGATGATGTCAATGATCTCATGGAGAGACTTTATTAAACCCTAAGAAATTCTCTGATTACGCTCATTCCAAATGCCCCAACATATGGCATAATGGAGAGCAAGCCAGAAGATTTTGTATCTAGGATGAGGGAAGGGAGAAAACCATCACCTTAAGAGATCATAGAGGGTTCTAGGCATAACCCAAGACAAATGAAGAGAGGATAAGAAATGATCCACTTTTTTTTTTTTTTTTTTTTGGGAGAAGGGACAATGGAGCAACAAATGAGGCTTAGATTCACCATCCAATAAAAAAAAACACATATATGAGGGGAAAGGGCCATAAAAGGTTGCCTCGTTTGGAGAACATCCATGGTGTTCATCTTGTTGAAAGAGACAATCCAAATAAAAGCTTGGACTCAAGGAGGTGAGACACAATGTCAAACATGTTTAAAAGGGAATGAGAGGCCAGACAGTGGGCTCGATAGAAAATGAAATAATAATTTGGAGCTAAAATGACTGGAAAGATCTAAAGTCCAAGAATAATTTTCTAAGGAAGAAGGAGAAAGATGGAATAACTCAAGGGAATCAGAGAGGGAAGAAAAAAGGTTCATTTTCAAAGGTTCTGAGATCCTTAGAAAATGAAAGGTTTCAAGAGAGGCCAGTGGGAAAGTTGGAGAGAATTTCATAAATATAGGCACTTTTATGGGTGACAATGCGAAAAAGTATAGGAAAATGAGAGGAAATTGGAGAATCACCTATCCAAACATCCTTCTAGAAAGTAATATAATTGTCATTGCCAATGATTAAAGAAAGGTGGCGGACAACAATGATTTTTTTCCAGAGAATAGAGGATCTATTATTTGTTAAAGGGTTTGTATCTAGACCATTATGAACCAATCCATACTAGCTAAGAATCAAGGAATGCCAAAGATTGCCAACTTCCAAAGTGAACCGCCAAATCCATTTCCCAATGAGAGATTTGTTTCTCAATGTAATATTTCCAATCCCGATGCCACTCTCTTTTTTTGACTTACAAACAATGTCTCAATTCAGAAGATGAACTTTTTGGCTCCACCCCCATCTAAAGGAAATTCTTTTACAATTTCTCAATTTTCTTAGTCACCTTGGAAAGAATAGAAAAAACCAACATATAATAGATTGGAAGATTGACAAGAACTACTTTAACGAGGATGATTCTACCACCAAGGGAGATGTGATTCTTCTTCCAAGAAGCCAATATGTTATCCACATTTTTAATGATTAGATCCCAGAAGGAACTCAAGTGGGTTTGAATCCGCATAGAGGATCTGTCCTCGTCCATGGGTTTGAATCATCTCTAGTTTGAATGGATTAGTATCATGCCAGTACCAACTAGTGCATATCATGGCGGTACCAATTAATGGGTGACATGATGCATGACGAAGGATGTATTAACCAAATTCACATCATCTCTAGTCTGACTAGACAGATACCACAGCACTCTCTACTCAGGATGTGACCAATGCTGACAAGAACCATATCCTTTGTGCTAGGTGGTACAATATACCAAGACACAAGGGGGTGGGGCCCATACACCCCCTTGTGTCTTGGTATATTGTGCCACCTAGCACAAAGGATATGACACCTACCTAACAAGTGGTGCATTATAATAAATACTACTTATTTATTATGTATTTACTGCAATACCCTCCTTCAGCCCATATGTATTAATCTAAACACATTTGTTAAGCCACATTTCATGCACTAATTGGTAGTGGTGTGGTATTGTCCATTCAGAACAAAGATGATTCAAAATCGTATTGACCGGTATATATGGGTTATAGGCAAGTATTGCTATAAATGCATATACATATGTATTTATGAATACACCCTTTGTCAAATAGCGTCACTTCCTTGGTAGAAATTAGTGTCTTACCTATCCATTTAGATTGAAGATGATCACCTTGTTATAGATAGTTTCTATTTAAAAATCTCATTTTAGATCTTCGATCCATTTTTCCCCTTCTTGTATTCAAATCAAACAATAATGTTTCTCCACGATTGTTTATAAAATCGATCAACATTTCAATCCCTTATCCGAGAGTTGTCGCATATAGATCTATGATTATCCTTGGTCTTTAATTTTCTTTTTGTGTCTGATCTGATAAGTTCTACCATGGATTTAGGTTGCATTTTTATGTTACACAAAAGCAGCAACTAAAATTCTATTAATGAAGAGAATGAAGCAAATGTTTTGTTCAGGATTTTGGTGTCCAAGATTGTGGGAACGTCACGTGGAAGAAAATGGACTAGAATGTGTGTGGGTAAAAGAAATTTCAAATTCCTACCCATTTTCGCAATGTTTCATTTCCATAGTCTAGGACACCAAATATTGGACAGAAAATGAACATAGACAATCATTCTAAAAAACAAATTAAAAACAAAAAACCAAAAACAAATAAAAAGAAAAGAAGAGATTGTAGCTACATGATTAGGAGAAACTCAGTTTAGAAGAAAGAAAAAAAGATATATTTTGTTTATATCATTAAAAGCAAACAACATTTAAGTAGAGAAAAAGAAGAAGATTGATTGTCTATGTTGACACAAGCCTTATATGTGTGCTATTGATTGACACATGATGTGTTTTTTAATTTGGTGTCTTTTTTTCACCACCTACTTTTTCAATTGAACACTTTTTTTGATGTTTTTACCCCCAACACAGCACGTGTTAACTTCTAATTCATCATAAACACTATAGAGACTTTTTCAGTACAAAACATTTTCTAGGTTTTTTTTTAAAAGCTTCATCTCTTCTGTTTTTTTTTTTTTCTTTCTTTCTTTTCTTTTCATTTTCCTTTTTTGGTGATAATCCCTTTAGTTAATATGTTTCTTTGCTTCTACTAAATAAAAATAAAAATAAAAAATTCAATATACGACCATAGGTCTTTGTAAACTTCTTGTTATGATAACCTATCAAGTGTTTTTTCTATGTTGACATATGCCTTAGATTTGGTGTAACCCCTTTATGAGATCCAACCTGCATAAGGGACGGACACATCAGCACCAAAAAAGTGATTTACACTTTTCGGGGGATGTTTTTCACTTTTCGGCGTTAATGTGTCTGGGACCTTATGCAGGTCTTACCTTGATCATTCATATGGGTAATTCATACCAAATCCTGAGTGGTTGACATAGTCCTATGTATACGTGCCATTGATTTACACATTATTTTTTTGAATTTGGTCTCTTTTTTACACCTGAACACTTTTTTTAACCCCCATGCCAACATAACATGTGTCAGCTTATAATTCACCAAAAACACTATAGACACTCTGTCATCACAGAACATTTTCTTCCTTTAAAAAATAAAATAAAAAATTTGGGCCCCCTACGTGTATAGGACATACAAAATCCTGCACAGAAAATTTGCTCCCGTGGTTAAGTCGGCACACCCAATGCTTCACATGATTCATCATCACCAATTATTGTCAAAAAGAAAAGATAATCTGTGAGCATCAAACAGCCTAATCAATCTTAGTCTATGATTCAATGGGTCAGGAAACGCTAGGCAACTTTCCACAATCATAGTGTATAATATCAATGATCCTACGGTAAAGAAACCCATAGAAGATTGTATCCCGAACGAACTTCATCAACCATCCTGACCCCCCCTTGCTGCACCCACCCCGAAAGATATGACCCCGTGATCAAACCGGCAGCTCTCCATCTCCTCTCCTTGACATACCTCTCTATAGCTCTGGCCACCTCCCCAGGCACGATTCTCCCATTTTGGAGGAACGATAAACCTATATGTCGGCCGAGAACGACTGCATCTTCAAGCGCTGAACAACCACCCTGGCCGAGATCATTCGTCATTGGGTGCATTGCATCACCTGCGACCGTGACGTTCCCTTTGCAAAGGTGCCCCAGTATGAGGTCCCATGGGAATCTGAACATCAGAGGGGCCCGTGTCAGTGTAGCAAGATCAGTATGTTGGACGACTTTTAAGTATATGGAAGGGAAGTCTTTGGCCAAGTTCTCCATCACGTCACTCTGTATCATCATGGGGTCTCCTGTAATCTCTTCACCTAAAAATAACAAATATGCTTGAATCAACAATGTACCAACCCATCACCCCATGATGAGCATTAATGAGGGTCCCATTGGTCACAATTTTAAGGACTATTTTAAACACATTTGGATGGGTTGAGGTCATCCAATTTTGTGGGCCATTTCAAAGATATTTAGCTCAATGAGAAACAGTGGCAAGAAAGCTCACCCGTAGGTTCAGACATGTGAGTCATGAACCAATAAAGCTCTGTATCAGTTAGAGGAACAAAACCAGCCCTTCGGTCCTGATTTATGAACTGATGGGCTTCCTGCTCAAGCCCATGCCCTTGAGGAAAAACAGCTACACCACGCTCAACCAACCGACCCGAATGCACTGGGGCTGTGAGTCCCAACCAGCGCGCCACCACGGAGTGCACCCCATCGCACCCTATCAACAACTGCAATGACCAAAAGCAGTCACTTTCACCAAAGAGTGGTGAAATGATATTCCATACTCTCTTATCCCTCTACTCTCACCTTGGCTTTGATGACAGTGCCATCGTCCAGCCTTATGGTGGCAATGGAAGAGCCTTCATGTGTTGTGTGGGTTTCGATGGAGGCGAGCTTTGAACAGAAACGGATTGCATCAGGGGGCAATTCTTCTGCTAGAGCCTCCAACAAGTTTCTACTGTGCACTGTTCTAGGCCCACTTCTCTTCCTGCATGTATTCCATGCATGTAAGCCAAATCCACACCTGATGATAATTCCTAGAGTTTTAGAAATAACAGGTGAGGGAACAACTCCCTTGAAACTCCCATAGCCATTGGATTGGTATCCTCATATCTTGCGGATTGATAGGATATACCGAGGACCTGTACACTAGGGAACTACATAATCTATGATCAATTAAGAGATGAAGATTCCCTTTGACAGAGTTTCTACACGTTATCTTCATACAAGTAAATCATTTGTATTCTTTTATTATTTTTTTTATTTTATTTTTTCTCTAGTTGTTATTGATTAATGTATTTATATACTTTGTTAAATCCAAGTGGAGAGAATATGTTGACAATCAGACAAAAAAGTGAGAGAATATGTTGTCATGCCAAGATCCAAGGATGAAAAGTTGAAGGTGTGTGTGTGTGTGTGTGTGTGTGTGTGTGAGAGAGAGAGAGAGAGAGAGATCGTGATCAAAGGAGTGTTAAGCCGGTCATGAGGAACAAGAGTTGAGGCATGGATCCCAACTGGAAGAGATCGTTTACCCTGTGTCCAAGGGGTGGCATGCATGCAGGCACCCGTTTTAAGTCTTAATTTTGAAAGGGGCACCCACCTCCAGAACTATTGTAAAACACGAGGAGGCTCGCCGTAGCCAAAGGACTGGCGTAGCATCTTTTCATGATTATTTCAAAATGAAATATGACATGAAAAGGCTTGGAAGGAGAAAGAAAACAAGAAAAATGGAAGAGATCTTAAAAAGTTTTAAGTTAACAAACCCTTCTACGCCGGTGTAAGAAACCTCTTGAATAGCTCCTCCATCAGCAATATTAGTGATATATCCCCTGATATTAACAACAATCACCAACACAACGTAAGCTTCAGCATCAATTATAGTCAAAGTCTTAAAATAGCATTCAGTCATCAGATGGCTTAGATTTTCCTATAAAATTTTAATTCAGTCTTCATGTCTTCGTCTTTTCTTTTTCTTGAGAGAGAGAGAGATGATTAAGAGGATACGATACTATAGATATTGAAAAGATCGCAGTAATTAAAACAAGAAAAGAAAAAGAGATGAAAATTTACTGTACTTATTGGTAGGGGCATAGATGGAGGTGAGCTTGTGAGCGACTCCGAGTGCTTCAAGAGCAAGCCAGGCATTTGAGAAGAGTGTGATGGCTGCACCAGTGGCTCGAAGCTCATGCGCCCTCTCCAGCACCAAGGCTCGAACGCCTACCCTCTTTAGTGCTAATGCTGTGGCTAACCCTGCTATCCCAGCTCCCACGATCACTACCTCCTCGCTGATATCCATATCTCTCTCTCTCTCTCTCTCTCTCTCTCTCTCTCCTTGGCGGAGGATGTACATGTATCAATCTCAACGTTTTATGAACCAAACCACCCCAATGAAAAAACAAAACAAATGTTCTGCGATGAAAAAGGTTCTGATAGTGAGCACGCTACATGGTGTACTAAGGACGGATACTTCAAAATCTTTGGCGCATTCGCATTCGTGTCTCATAGGTACGGTATTTGATACTTCAAGGATAACTTTGCATGTATGTCTGCAGCTTGTTGGAGAACAATTTGTTTTCGGAGATGTCTTAAACATGTTCAGAACATGACATTCTAGGGAGTTTGGTAAAATAGCTTGTAGAATAAGGGTTAATTGAATAAATAACCAAAAAATGTAATATAGTAAATACAAATAAAAAAAGTAAAAAAAGGAAAAGAAGGGGAGTCAGGAAGAATAGAAAGAAAGAAGAAAATGAAAGGGATAGAGTTTGGAATAATGTAGCACATGGTTCTCTTTTTTCATTGTAATTTTCTTTTCGTTTTCATTGTAATTTTTTTTGAACTCTTATTACATTGTACTCTAAAGACTAAACATCATCATATGGGTATTGTTAGCACCATCTTAAAAATTCATTTACATAAGGACAATACATGGATTTTAATCAATCCAGACATAGGGACATAAGCAAGGACACATGACAGAGCCAATGGCAAAATACGTGTCATGCCAACTGACAGACAACAAATGTGAATCAACATATACACAAAACAGGCCAAGTGAGGCCACTACGAACTCTACTACAAGCAACTGCCACAATATAAGAAAGTGGTTGCAACAACAAAAATGAGTAGAGAGTGGAAGGAACCGGTCAATAACATGAAAGAAAGAGTTACAGTCATTGTAACCGTTTGGCTTTGTATAAAAGGGAAAGAAGAATAAGAAAAAATGATCTCCTACATCAACATCAAATTTTATTTCTATTTTAGGAGTAAGAGTATGTCTATCTTAAGAGTAGTAACGTAACTTAGTCTGTAATTCAGTTTGAGAATGAGTGAATCTAGTTCATTCATAGTTTCTATTATCACCTTATTTGATACTAAGTGGGGCGACCCCTTCTGAGGAGGGTCATGATATCCCTTGGATCAAACGAGATGTTTGTATTGTGCTGACATTCTATTATGTTAACAAAATTTGGCATCTTTTCGATTATTCCCCTCTGAAGTCTTAGGAACGCCCTCTTTGTTGAAGCATGTACTAAACCTGGCCTAGTACTTCAGGGCATCCATACCCAAGACAATGTGAGAAAAAGGAAACTTTTCCCACCAACAAGTATGAATGTACTTCTTTGCTATATACTATTATTTTTTAAATTAGTTTAAAAATATTTTCAAACATTTTGATGCATGTTATTTATTTTTTAACATAAAATTAACATAAAGTATAAATAAAAATATTAATTAATTAATTTCCGTATCGTATCCCAGTTTTTCAAGATTTGCCGAATTGCTGTATCCGTATCGTATCGTACCCGTGTCCCGTGTCAGTATCCGTGCTTCTTAGCCCTGAAGTAAAAAAGATGTAACTTGATGATCTTAAAGTGAAGTGTGAATCTTTGTATTGAATCAGTAATGCACAAGCATCCACTGAAGAGGTTCTTCCCATTTGTATTTCCAACCTAACTTGAAATTGAAATTATGTAGCTTGCATGAATAAAGGGTAGGTGTTGTCATCTTTATGTCTATAAATTTTTATTTTATTTTATTTTTGATGATTGAGGACTATCTTCCAGGATTCTGTCCCTAAATATCCAACAACATGTGCAGTGGAGTGGGTTGATGCAGAAGATCCACTCTTTCTGCTCTATACTAGTGGGAGCACAGGAAAGCCAAAGGTGATTTAACTGAAGGTGTTTTAATTATTTTCTGTGTGCCATTTGTTTTCAAAACTAACATGGTCAATGCAGGGTGTTCTGCACACAACTGGGGGATATATGGTATACACTGCAACAACATTCAAGTATGCATTTGACTACAAACCATCTGATATATACTGGTATGTTGGAAAATTTGGCTGGATTTTAATGACCTTTTTTTCTTCTCTTGAGGGAGACAACTGGAGAATTAAATCTTGTCTATTGAGAACTTACATCTCTTTTTATTTTATTTTTTAATCTAGGTGTACTGCTGATTGCGGTTGGATTACTGGACACAGCTATGTTACATATGGTCCCTTGCTAAATGGAGCATCTGTAGTCGTTTTTGAAGGGGTAAATTACTCAAACTTGTAATCATAGAGTGATATATGAGATGTGAATATACATTCTGGATCTGGCATGATTTAATTGATTTAAACAAGATAAATAAAAAACAAACTGTTTACAGAAATGTGTTCTGGGGTTCCTCTATATTGTTCTCTGCCCCTATAATTTGTGACTCTTGAGGACCTTCTGATCTTCAGTTGTTATAGAGACACATTGTGACTTATTAAGCGAGATCCTATTTATTTTTGATGCTTAACGATCAAAATATATTAATAAAGAAAAAGCAAATAATGAATATAAATAGGATCTTGTAGATCCTTTTTATTTTACAGCAAGTATTTTTTTTTTCAGAAGTAATTCTCATTAAAAGATTAGTAATCCTTTATATCATATTTGTTAACTTTCTTTCAAGAACACATTAAAGTACTATTTTTTTTTTTTATGAATAATGATGCTTTCCATTTGGTATTGCAAGTGTTCATGATGCAGTACAATAGCCAAGGAGAGGGGCTGTTTTCTGCAGGGGTTTTAGAGAAAGAAGAAACAAGAAAGAAAGAGAGAAAAAAGAAGAAAGAAGAGAAAAGGAAAGAAAAGCTCACCTCATGTGAGGGGTTGAGAGAGAACTTGGGATACTACACCCACTTCAACATACACGTGTCTTCTTTTTAAATATTCATCTTCAACTATTTTTTCATTGATCTAATGTGGCCTTTAAATAGACATTACATAAAGAATAAAATAAAATAAAATCCTCGATTCAAGATGTTCTAATAAAATAAACTTGCCAAATAATAAAAAACTTTTTAAAAAAATGAATCTTGATAGATACAATATTTGGCTTGTTGGCTAAGTTATTGGGCTCCACAAGATCTTAAACAATTTCCTAAAATATTCTACACAAAACTTCCTAAAAATCCTAAACTTGCTAGCCAAGTTTTCTATAACATAAAACCTTTTAAAAACTTATTTCCTAAAAATTAAAACTACTAAGACTTAAGAATTTCTAAAAAATCACTATTCTTGTTTTTATTGACGCCCCCTTAGTCATTTGGTCATAACTTTCTCAAATCACATCGGATTTGCGCAATCTTGATCTCGTTAGAAAGGTAACTGAATAATCTATCTAAACACACCAAAATCAAGTGAAAAAAAATAAAAAAAATCAAGTTTTAGCTAGAGAAAAATTGGGTCCAAAGTGAAAAATGGTATCACAACTAAAAACTAAAAACTAAACTAACCATGACACTATTGGCCTTATTACATAAAAAAACTCATAAAATAGAAAAAAACCTAAATTACTAGACACATCCATGGAGGACTATCCATGATCATCCAATTTCTTCTTCTCTGCATAGAATGCTTTCACATCAATCTCCCCGGGTTGGAAGAATTTTGACCACGGCATTGAAGAGGTAGAATTCACAAATTGAATGATGAACACCTCCTCTTCATGGTCTTCAACTTGCATGGGTAGCAACATCAATGACACATTGGAAAAAGGCATAACATAAAAATCTTGTGACTCACATTCCTCATTGGGTGACAACTTTATCTGTTCTTCGTATGTTCCATTGTCTTCAACTTTGTCATCAATTGGTTGGTCATCTTGAGAAGTAGAAAAATCCTCAATTGACTGGTCTTCCTGGGGTGAATCTTCCATAGTTTTAGGCCATTCCACTTGTTCATGCTCTTTGGAATGATATTCTTTATATGTAGAT
>JAOXJP010000006.1:26445-36485 GCA_025762735.1 Platanus orientalis | reverse complement strand
GCTAGAAGGACTAGAGGAAGGCCAAAATTGACCTGGGTGGAGGTAGTAAAGAGGGACATGGCAGCTTGTAATTTAATGGCAGATAAGGCCCTAAACAGAGCGGAATGGCGGAACAGGATTCGTACAACCGACCCCAAATAGTTGGGATAAGGCTGTTTGTTGTTGTTGTTGTTGTTGTTGTTGCATGTAACACCTCTTGGTTTCATTCAACGTCCTACTTAAGTAATATATAGTTTGCTCCTTGTTCTCTTCATTATCTTGGGCTAAAAAAGCTTTAATAGAATTCTCAGTTGCTAATATGTACAAATTAAGAGGTCATCCTTTTTGTGGAGGAATTAGCACTGGCAACATTGACCATATTCCTTAAGAAGTTAATTTGCCCCAAGAAACGCTACAACTATTTGTTTTTTGATAGTTATGCGGCTTGGATTACTTTAACCTTGTTTTTGTCCACTTCAATTCCTCTCTGGTGTATAAGGAATCCCAAGAAGTTTTCTGCACATACACCAAAGGCACATTTTGGAGGATTCATTTTTAACTTGTATTTCCTCATTCTTTCTAAGGCTTGTCTCAATTCCTTCGTATGTTCGCCATTTTTCCTTAGATTTTACCACTATGTCATCTATATACACTTCCATGAAGTGGTCAATCATATCCTGGAAAATAACATTCATAGCCCTTTCGTAGGTTGCCCCAGCATTCTTCAATCCGAATGACATGACTTTCCAGGCATAAGTGCCTAAAACGCCAAGACATCTGCACGTAGTTTTGTGTACATCTTCTCCACGTTATCGCCATTCCAAAATAACAATGACTGATGAAGTGATGATGGAACACATAGATTGGAATGTATCCAATCTCTGCCCAATAAAGCATTAAAGTGTGAGTGAGAATCCACCACAAAGAATATTGATGTATTTTTTCGGGTTCCTATTATTAGTTCTATCGACAACACCCCTTTTGCCGAAGTAACAGTACCTACAAAGCCATTGCTTGCAATTCCAGTAGGAACAAGATCATTTTTAGTCATTCCTAGTGTCTTCACCATTCTTGATGGCAAAATGTTAACCACTGCCCCATTATCAATCAGAACTCTCCTCACAGGGCAGCCATCAATAAGTGCAAAAATATAAAGAGGCTTTATGTGTTGAACTCCTTCAAATGTGATTAGATCTTCCATCACATTATCCCCAACCAACTTTGCTAGTACCCCCAGGCATCAACAACATCTCCTTTCATTTTATTTGGTTTATCAGGTTTTGCCACAAATGTTATAGGTAAAGTGCATACCATATTACATGGCATGGTTTTTGGTAAACTTGTTCTTTCTGCAACTCTTCCATCATCTTTCCATGTTCTTTTGAAAACTCCATTTCATTATCACCACCCTCAAGCAACTCCGCCGCTGCCAATAATTCTTCAATGGATGGCTCTGCTTCTTTGGTAACATCTTCCGGGATCACTCTCTCCACAGTATTTAAACTTTCTCCAACACCTGGATTATACCTTTCCAGAATTTCCTCCATGGGTCTTTCTTTTGCTGAAGACACTTTTAGTCCTTTTTCCTTGGAATATTCCATCTAGACCTCCTTTTCTGCAGCTCTTTACCTCTTTAATCTCCTTTTTTGGGTTTTGGTTAAAGAAGTATAACATGGTGGAGGAAATTTGGGGTGGAAAAGTCTATTCCACTGCTTTGTTGACCACAATGGTGATTTGATCCACCTTGGCATATTTGGATAAACTTTTGATGAGTTTTGAGGGGGAGAAGCATAATTCTTTTCAGGTTCAAAACCATACCTGAACCAGGTCTACTTGTTTTTGTTTCTCCCCATGGTATTCAGTTAGGTTTGAGGGAAATTCCTTTCAAACCTAATCCGTCCATGTTGTTGTGTATTATGATTTGAAATGAAATTTCTTCTTCTAGTTGGCTGACCATGTTTGATCATTGGTTCCAACATATGTTTTTTGCACATCTGACATATTTTTTCAGTATCATTTTTTCTTTCTTTTCTACAATTGGTCTAGTAACTATAGACCGAACTTCTTTCGACGATGATAACATCCTCATTTTTCCTTTTTCTTCTTTGTTGCTCATGGATCTTTCTGAAGTTCCCTCAATTTTGATTTCCACCATGTTCAATGGTACAGTAGGAGGAAATGGGTCAGTATCTACCCACATTTCTTCCTTGTTATTCTCAGGAAACTTCAGCAACCCTTTGTCAATGTTCTCATGTATAATATTGCGAAATATTATACAGTTCACAGAGCGAAATATTATACAGTTCACAGAAGAATGGATCTTAGATCCATTCCATTTGCAGAATTCTGATTTCTTTAACTCTTCAGCCGGAGGAATTTTATGACCCTTGGTCAGTTTTATGAATTTGACCATTAACAAATGGTCAAATATTTCAAAACCTTTAGTAATATCAAAAAATAATACCTCCCCGGATTTGATGTGAACTTCGTTTCCATGATATTATTTGTTCCTGCCTTCCTTCGTAGAGCTGGGCATACGCATGGCTTCTTTCAAACTATTTCCACCACATCAATCTCATAATTGGGATCAACGTAGTAAGTTCCTGTGGAGGATGTACACCTGTTGTTTTCTTCTCGTAGAAGCCATTCGTATCTGGTAGCTCTTGCGCATAGTTCAAAAAGGTCTTCAAACTTCTTCCATAGCTCAATTTCTAGGCCATTCATGACCAATTTCACAAATTCAGTTTATGGTAACGCTACAGTACAACGATTCCTTGCCCTTTTGAGTCATGATAAATATCTTTCAACAGACTCTCTTGGTAACTGCCTTAGCTTGGATAAGTCCGCCATTAATACTTCCGGCTCAACACGGAAGAATTGAGAATGAAATCATTCTTCCATATCCTACCAAGAACGAATGAAATCAGCTAGTAGATTAATATACCAAGCAAAGGCAATACATGTTAACGAATTACCAAACAGCCTTAATTCAAAGTCATTCGAGGATGTCTCTCCACATTGCATCGTAAAACGACCAATATGTTCTACAGTTGATTGGTCATTTTTTTTCCAAAGAATAAACTCTAGAACTCTACAACCTCTTGGTATTTCTACCAACTGGTCAATCCATGCTGGATATGGTTTTCTACAAACTGATCTTGACATCCTCTTGTAACGTGCCTGGTGCATGACCTCATTTATAATATTCACTAATTCTTCTCTTCCAATTGGCTGATTATCTCTACCAGGAGGATATTGGCCATACTCATAACCTGGTGGATTTCTCATTGGCCTTGGTGGAAATCTTCCTCCTTGTGGAAAATTTTGATGAAATTGCCCCCGAGTCCATCGTCGAATGGTGGATTCGGTGGATTTCTATCAAATCTTTCATAAGGATTACCAGCATTATTTATATCAATTCCATATCCATTTTGTGGTGGATTTGGATATTGTTGCCCCCCCCCCGAGTTCAGCATTAGGGGGAGGTGGTGGAGGATTTTGGTGGTTCTGAGAATCATTTCCACCAGTATTTCTTTCGTTATGAGGAGGTGGTTGAGTCCTATTTTACAATTCCATCATAATTACACTAAGACAATAATTCAAGAACAATAAAAGAAGAATTTAAAATGAACTTACAATGGGGATGATCCCAATCACGTAACACAATTGATTGCAAAGCCATTTCCACACGATTAAAGCAAGCTCAATCCGTTGAATGAAAGCCATAAGTTAAAGGACTGAATGAACAAGTATATTTATTGCTAAGGATTTACAAATGACTTGAGTGAAAGTAAGTATGCTATCTACGAAACACAAAAAGTTGGCTAAGTTGTGATGGTGTGAGATCCCTCGCTTTGAACCCTAGGACTCGTACTTATAATGCTCTTTTTCGGTTATGGGCCTTCTACAAGTGTCATCTCCCAATTCCTCCATTTGTCTTGTAACTTCTTTAATAGCAGGTTCTTTGCCACATCATCTGATAACTAATTCTTTTCAAATTCTTCAATCAAGTTATACCATGTGTTGATAAATACTCTAAAACTTCCTTTCTAATCTCCTGCCTCCACCTGTCTTCTCTTTTGAAATTTGAATTTCATGTATGATGAAATTCTAAACATGATTACACTACCGCCTTTCATAAAACCTCCTGCCACATGGCTTCCTATTAGCCATTTATCATGGCGGTAATTTTATGGTGTAATAATTTAATAGTGTAAATAGACTAGAGATCCACTAAAGAGTATCATAACCTTTGCACCTTCTAGCCTAAAAAATAATCAAGTTTTTGGATCTTCTATACACTTGATAAGTTGGGTTCAAGTTACCCCTGAAAACCCGGTTATTCCTTTCCCTCCACACCGTCCAACAGACCGCATGCACAACCTTCCAAAGCCTCATTCCAAAATAGTACAAGGCTTTCAGCTTCCATCCTTGAAGAAGGTCAATCAAGTTTGGGGGAAGCTATGAAGTTGACGCCAAAATCCTTAACAATGTTGTACCAAATTTCCCAAACAAAGGGGAAGTGAAGTAAAATGTGTTACCAACTCCTTATCTCGGTAACAGAAAGGGTAAATGCTAGGCAGGACAAGACCCTTCCACTGAAACATATCCATAGTCAAGATCTTACCTCGAATTAAGCCTTAAGAGGTACAGTGTTATACCACACAATACACCAAGGCCCTAGCACCTCCACAACATTTGCCACATGGAAGTAGCCTGCCTTCACCGTGAACTAACCCCCTAGACCTCTCCTACACATCCTGCGGTTCTCTTGCCCTACACATACCCGCCCTACAAACGATCCAAAAAATGAGCCACCCTCAGGATCTCCCAATCAAATATTGTCCACCTAAGGATTAGCTACCAAACAATCTCGCTTCCGAAAACCGACATATACGTTGTCACCTCTGCATTGAGATCCGCAACTATGGCAAAAATGTCCAGGAACTCCCGCATCAAAGGCATCTCCCCACACCAGGCATCCACCTAAAATTTAATTTGCCTTCTGTTCCTCACCTCATACACAAGGCCCGTCACAAACCTGTTGACATGATTCATTATTGCACGCCAAGGACTACAACCAAAGGCTCCCTGAGAAACTGTCAAATTCCAACCATCCACGGCTCCATACTTAGCAGCCACCACCTGCCTCCACAGACTCCCCTCTTTGTTGTCATACCTCCATAACCATTTACATGACAAAACCCGATTCATAGATTGCAACCTCCTAAGCCCTGCCCCCCTTTCCTCTTTGAGGTGCAAACCCTCTCCCAGGGCACCAAGTGCATCCCCTTATCCTCCTCCCCACCCTCTCCAAGAGAATTCCCATTGAATCCGCTCCATAGTTTGACACACTGAAGTTGGCATCTCAAATCGAGACAAGTAGTGGGTTGGAATGCTCGCAAAAGACCCCTTAATTAGAGTAAGTCTTCCCCCTTTCGACAGATACCAAGTCTTCGGCCCATTTAAACGCCGCCTCATCCGGTCTATAACCGGGTGCCAAACCTCGTTATGCTTACATGTCGACCCAAGAGGGAGCCCCAAGGTAGGTAAATGGAAGGTGACCCATCCGACAACCTAAGCCCACTACAAGTTGATCCAGATTTGGCACCTCTCCCACCGTAATCAAAGAGCTCTTAACTAGATTTAGGTGAAGATCATAAACCACCTCAAAGCACCTAAGCATGCATCTCAGCATCCTAATTTGCCGCTATAAATAATCATAGAAAATGATAGTGTCATCCACAAATTGCAAGTGGGAGCCACCACATCTCCTTAGCCCATGGAGAAGCCTTCAATCATGCTCACTTCCGCTACCTTCCCAATCAGCCCACCCAACACACCAGCCACCAACAAGAAAAGTGGGGACAATAGGTCTCCATAACGAAGTCCTAATGATGACATAGACAATCAAGATGATGATGGAGGAGAGGATTTGTCAGGTGAGGGAAACGATGATGAGGGGACCGTGGAGAGGTCAACGGTTACATAGGAAACAACGATGAGGATGAGGATGGGGAAGATGAAGAAAATAAAGATAAGAATGAAGACCTTCCCTAGCCACCTTCTAAGATAATTGTGTAGGTTACTTTATTTTCTTCTTTGGATATTGGAGTAGGAGGTAAGGGGTTGGGATGTCCAATCTTTATAGAGTACGAAAATTTGCCAACCTGTTGTGAAAGGGCTTCTTTTTTATGCTTCCTATCTAATAGTTTTATTATTAGATATATTGTCTGTTATTTATGAATCAAAATAAAATCTTTTATGATAAAATAAACTTCCTAACTTAAGATTGTTTAGAATTATTTATAAACAAAATGAAAGTAGTTAATGACACGTTTTAGACAACCAGTCACTCATGGCCCAACTTAAGCTATTTTAATCCTCAACAAGATAATAATAGATTATTTGATTTAAAGTAACTAATCAACACATCATCCTTACATGAGCCCTACAATGCTTTTTTTTTTTTTTTTTTTTGAATTTTAAAGCCAAAATTTAAGGAAAATGTCAATTTATGATAGATTCTAATGGAGCATACATTATATGCTGTAATAATCTCCAGTGACTGACCTTCTACCCATTAGTCCTTTCTTAGTCAAAAGAAACAATGTAGAGAAACTTTTTCCTTAAATGCATTTCATTCAGAACAAGGTCGATAGAGGAAATGTTAGATAAAGGATACTGCTCTGGTATTTGCACCTCGGAAAGTACAGATCCTCGCATTTGGGACAGTAGATCTTCACAGAGCCATTACGGGGGGTGTCTGATGTGCCCACAGGCAAGCATGGTTGCCCTCCACAAAAAACTCGAGGGCATCTTCCAAAATCCACTCTCTTGTATTTCTCATGCTGCAATATCAATTGATAACAAATAAATAGCATGCAATATAGGCTCAACACTCTCAAAACAAAATCATCATTAGAGAATAGACCTTACCATAGCATTTAATCCTTTACCAGTTAAGATATAACGTGCGTGTATAAGACCATATAATAACTCTGCTGCAGATTCAATTTCACTGTGTTCCTCACCGTCAACCTCACCTGCAAGAGGTTTACATAAGGGTAAAAAACATTCACCTCACATGAACCAATTGATATTTAAGGCATCCAAAGCCAGCCTCAGAAAGATTACAAAAAATGATCACAGGCAAGGCATTAGTAGTCTAAAAAGACCCCAGTGCCCCTTAATTACCTAAAAAAAGAGGTGGAGCACAATTAACTTGTGCATGCATCATTACTTAAAACAGATACAAAAGCAAGAATATATCCATTTCTTTTTTATTACAAAACCACCTGAGGAGATATATTGATTATTTCATTAAATCAGTAAGGCCTCTTTTTATTTTATGTTCCCAAAACAGCAAGCCAATAAGATGAAGGAAAAATCCAAGGAAAAACAGAATAGCTGAATAGGATGAAGTAGAACAAGCATACCACTCAACGAGTCATTGTCCAAGATCATATCCAGGGCATAATCAAAATAGGGAACCTGTCCCTGAAGTCCACACAAATTAAAATCATCCTGTATATAGTCCTCGTCAACTTCACAAAGGAGCTCATTTCCCCTCAACCCACAAAACCAAGAGATCCATGATGAATCATCTCCCTCAGAACAGCTAAGATCTGTCTCTTCGCTTCCTAAATCTGAGAGCTCTTCAAATGCACAGAAAAAGCAGATAAATTAAGGTTAGAAAGTAGAATACCTGTATATACAATAAACATGTATCTCAACAGATGACTAAATATTAGCAATTCTTAGATGGCAGACAAGAAATTTGTTGATGGTTCAAGAGGAAATGCAAGCTGACAGACACTCCCAAGTTTTAAGACTACAACTCAACAAAGCTTTATCACACCCACTTGAAGTCTGCTGCAAGAATCCTGTTCAACCAACCCACTCTAACTAGAGCCAACCCACTTATCTAAACCCATCCATAAATACTCTGAATAATACAGTACATGAATAAATACGTTAAAAAGCTAGCTTTATTCCACAGCCCAGCAAGAAGAGTTGAGTGGCACAGACCAATTAAAAAATAATAATAATAGTAATAAAAATAAAACTATTTTGTTTTCCAGACAACTGAAAAAGATGGAACAAGTGCTGCATTAGTAAAAAAAATCTTACCTTACGGATAAAAAGAAAACAACACACATTTTTCTTTAACCTAATCCTTGCAGTTAATTATTAACACCTTTTCTAATTCGTGATGAAGAGAGACCTGAGATAGAAATAACAAAACATTATCTAGTAATCCGAGTCTCAAGGCAACACTATCAGGTAAGTGTAGGCTTAAAGCAGCTCAATAGAACTGTATCAAATTAAATAAATATTCCAGTGACCCTGTCATCATAAGGAAACTAACTCACCAAGCTTTATAACATGAGAAGTGATGAACAACAAGCGCACTTGGGAGGCCTTATTATAACAGAAATTAAAAGCTTTTAACATCACGTCTGAAACATTAGAATATAGCCGAGCATACCCACATAATTGTTGCACATAAAAATTTAAAAAATAAATAAATAAAAGATGTGGACGCCCGGGCACATGACCATTACGTAATATAAGTATCAACCCAAATATGGTAGTAGGTCAGATTTTCGCCATTCCAAAACCAATTTTTAGGACAGTGGAAAGAACATTCATCCAAAGTAATTTTGGTCTGGGTGCAACAGAAATGGATACGGATGGTAGGGCATTAGTAAGCACAACTATACGGCAAAGTAAAATTTAGAGAAAGCATTGAAAGCAGAGGTAGAACGAAGTGTTCAACCCCCTTTTGGTATTTATTTTGAAGTTCCAACAACTTCCTATGCTCAACCCAGAAAAATTGCAACCTTCGCTTGCTACCTTCAATCTACCATATACCTTTCTCGTGTCTGGTTCTTGTTTTTAAACTGAAGCGAACAAAAACAGTTGAAAAAAAAATTTTGAAACAGTCCAAGGAAGAAATTGATTGAGTGGTTGGTAGGGATCAACAGTACCTGGGGGAGATTGGGCACGGAGTTTAGTCTCCTTACTCCTGGGGGCCGAAGTCGACGCGCTCTCCGACCGCTTCTTGGAGGCGACGGTGGCGCGACCATCTACCACGTTAGAAGATATCTTCAAAGATTTAGGGTTGTCGGTGGCGGTGGTGGTTGTCGGTGGGTTAGGGTTAGGGTTAGGGTTAGCGTTAGGGTTAGATCTGGTGGTAACACCTCGAGAAGAAGCTCCATTTTTCAACATCTTACGAGCTATGATTTACTAATAGTAGTTTCGTTGTATTAAAAATTTAGTATAATAATTACACCTCACTATCGTATCGTCTCAGATCCACGTAAACCTACCTATCTCCAAAACACCCTCTCGCCCCCACTTGCTTCGCAAGGGGAAAAAATCGAAACCCTAGCAAAGCAAGTCAATCACTTTCCCCCTTCTTCCCAAACCCTAACGAGCAAAAGTATTGCAGATGTAGAAGGTGGTGGTGGTGGTGGTGGTAGTGGATGCTGTTGCAGGGGGTGCATCGAGTGGAGGTTGATCTAAGAGACTGACGACGACCAGAAATTTATCTCATATCGTGGTGGTCGTCTCCGTCACATATAGGGTAAGGGAGTCGATGCAATAACTAGCACTGGATGTATGCGAATGTGAGAGAATATATATCGGTGCGGCCAGCCTTTTCCCTTTCTCCTTCTTCTGTTCTCTCTGTTTACCCGTCCTTTTTTTTTCTTTTTTTTTTTACCGGAGAGGCTTAAAGTTTGGTAAATTTGCCAAATAATCAGGTATTTTAAAATATCCGAAAACACGTTTTGTGATCGATTTGGATATTATTTTAGAATACATAATTATATTCTTACCCTTAATTAACTATTTTAAATGAAAATGATTGTAAGTTAGATCACACAGGCATACGTGGGTGTGTGCCATTGACTGACACAGGCATATGTGGGTGTGTGCCATTGACTGACACATGATGTGTTTTTGAATTTGGTGTCTTTCTTTGCACCTAAACACTTTTTTGAACCTAAACAAAACATGTGTCAGCATATAATCCACATAAACAGTACAAACAC
>JAOXJP010000006.1:0-17295 GCA_025762735.1 Platanus orientalis | reverse complement strand
TGGCTGAAATGAGGATGTTGAGATGGATGAGTGGCAAGACTAGAAAGGATAAAATTAGGAATGAATTCATTCGTGGGGGTTTAGGAGTCGCACCAATAGGTGATAAAATGAGAGAAAGTCGATTGAGATGGTTTGGGCATGTGCAACAAAGGCCAATGGCCACACCAGAGAGGCAGAGTGAGACAATACAAGTTGAAGGTGCTAGAAGGACTAGAGGAAGGCCAAAATTGGCTTGGGTGGAGGTAATAAGGAGGGACATGGCAGCTTGTAATTTAACGGCAGATGTGGCCCTAAACAAAGCGGAATGGCAGAGTAGGATTCATGTAGCCCATCCCAAATAGTTGCGATAAGGCTGTTTGTTGTATTTATATTTTGTCCACATCAGTCTTTTTTTGAGGGGTGGATTTTTTCGTATTTTTTGAAAATTTCTATCCAAATCTGCCACAACTCAACCAGCCCAACATTGGACCAGTCGATTTGACCCAATTTAGGATCAGAATCAGATTGCCAATCCCAATTTCTGAATCCATGGCACCACCTCTAGGCTAAAATTTTGAAAAGTCAAGTCCCCTTGCAGTACCCCTTCCCCTCATTTAATTAGCACCATCAAATCCCAAACAAAACCAAATTGCCTCAAGACAAAGTAACACACATCTTAGATATTGCGAGTGCTCATCAGTAGCCTAACATATGAAGATCAGGTCATCCGTAAAATTGCAACAGCAACACAATCTCCGCTTTCCACTACAAAGCCTTCAAGAATGCCACCAATGGCTCTTGATAAAAAAAAAAAAATAGAAAGCCATGGGCTTATTTAAGTAGGTTGCCTTATCAATTGTTTTAAGAAAACAGGCCTATTCTTCAGTGGGATTTGAAGATGAAGGCCTATTTTCCTAGCTTCTTCTCATCACGAATTTAGTTGGCACATGATATTTTTTGACCTTTAGCTTGCCTAGATACTCTTGTTTCAATCTTTTGAGACTTAGTTTCAAAAGGCCATCCCTTTGGATGTTGTCACTAATTCAACTAAACATAGAATGGGTAGACAGAATGACATCAATGAAATTATTGTGTGAGTGACAAAACAAGAGGGCAATAAAGATTAAGGATATAAAACTACAAGATGCATCAAAATAATTATCAGCACCAATAGACTTTCATCTTTTTTCTGCTTGGTTGTAGTGTAATTGTTATAGCTGAAAATTATGACCATATTTTACTCAATGAAAAAAAAGCATTAGAGTGAAGTACCTCCACATCACCAACACTAGCAGTGTGATGAACACTAGACTCATCCTCATTCCCAGTTTCTTCTTCTGCTTCATCTGGTCCCGAAAGATCAGCTGAAGTGGCAGCTTCACCAGGAACTGCAAGACCCATAGCTTGGCCTAACTTCTGTAGAACCTCAGGATCATTCCAATACCTAGCACAACAAAACAGAGTAAAACCAAGCTGTAGCTCATGAAAGATAAAACATTATAAAATATGCTGCGAGTCCAATACAAACATTTCTAAATCAGTTCTTATTAACAGATTATATGACAGCAGCACATGCCCTGTCAGTGAGGTATCTGATATGGCAGACACTGGGAACCAGAATCAGACAATGGGAGCTGCTTATAGAAAAAAATTGTTTCTATGTGCTCAAACCAAACTCTATCTATATATGTTAACCTCATCATTGCAGCTGGACCACCACTCTCAATCTCATCCAGAATAGGCTTCAACGATGGATCTTCCTTGATGCGTGCCATTCGTTCCTCAAGGTCCCTATGTGATGGATTTACCAAATTCTCCAGCATGGTAGACATTGATGGATCCTGTAGACAAATAAATACCTTCTTACTCCCATAATACATATAATGGAGATTACCAACACTAGATAAAACACCATAGATACCTGCATCAAAGCATTGCCAAGGCGCTCAGCCATGGTCATAAATTGAGGATTTTGCATAACCTGTTGCATGGTAGAGTAATACTGTTGCGTATCAAAGTCAGGAACACCATCTTCGCCAGCACCATGAACACTCTTTTGAAGCTGCTCAGCCATCTGGTTGAATGCAGGATCTTTTGCTATCTGTTCAGCTAATTCTTTGATGCTTGGATCCTATATTTATAACACCACATTTATAAATTAAAGCAAAGAGATTATAAGTAATAGCATTTGAATCCACAATATGAGAGAGAGAGAGAGAGAGAGAGAGAGAGAGAGAGAGATAGAGAGAGAGATATGTAATAACACAACACCATGCATAGTGAAACAGGAACTTGTAGGGCATTAGTCACTGCGTAAAAAACCTAGAATACAACTGTAAGTTAACAGAATAAGATGATGCAAAACAATAAGAAACTGCCAACAATAACACAAACTAGAACTATCTACATTTATATACTCCATCACTCCCCCCAAAAAGATTGTACTGAAGAAAAAATATCCTAAGATGTATATGCAAATTCAACCCAAAACCACAAACAAAACCAATATTGCTAAACTTCAATCCCTTGTTCAGGCCAAGGCTCAAAAACCATCAAAAAATGAACCCAGCAAAGACAGCTTAGCCAAAAAGCAGGGGGCTCTCAAGCACCCTCCCAACAAAAATTTAGATAAGCAAAAGCCCCAAAATGGTTTAAAGTATTGTGCACTACGTATTGGTATCTCGGGGTGGGGCAACGGTACCCCCTCCCCCCCCACAGTTTTAAAATCACTAAAATAATGCGTATCGCGGCATGTATCGTGCAATACGCACATGTCTTGCAATACGTGTGAGTTTTCAACTCATTTTTGCTTAAAACCCCTTTACGAGATGCGATACCCCTACAATATTCTGTCTGGCGTCTCTTAGGGCCTTATCGCGACTTGTAAAAACCCCTTAATACCCAACTTGAAAATTTTGTAGATCTAGTTTCCTAAAACTAAATATAGGACTCCACTTGAGTCTTTCAGTTTAAAACTTGTATTTGGAGCAGATCAATGAATCGAAGCCGAAACCCAAAATTTCGTCAACAACTTTAATAAATGACCTATTTTTCCTCCAATCCTTTTAGATTTTTTTTATGTCGTGCATATGTGATAGATCTACACATTCATGAAATTAAAAGTAAGTTTTTGGAAAGAAAAAAAAATTCAAAAAATACCAAATGTGCATTGTTTGGTCTGTTTTTTTATATGATACTACAACCCATTATGTACAGAATATGTCAATTTGATATATTTTTGAAATAAAATTATTTATTTATTAATTATATAAAAAATACAAAAAAAATTGAAAAAAATACAAGAAGCATATTAGAACACATTGAAACATATTGTGAATGTTTCTCTTAATTCTGCTATGTTTCCATATTTTTTAAAATCTCTCAATAAAAATTATTTAAAAAATACAACAAAATGAAAAAATCCAGAAAATTCTAGATTTAGAGCAATTTGAAACATGTTTCTCTATGTTCTATTGTGATCTACTGTTTTTTTTTTTTTGGAATTTAGCATATGTTTTACACTTTTAATTGTATTATATACTTCTATTGTATTTGTATTTATGGAATGCCTTATTTATTGACAGGATTGCGAATATACCACGTTGTTCACACAGCCAGAAGGAGGAAGAGGATATTGGTGGCAACATGGCACTAGGATAGCCTAGGACTGATATAAAACAAGATGCACTTATTGTGGGAAAGAGATGAAAGGTGGAGGGTAAACCCGACTAAAATAACATCTAGCGGGTGGGCAACATAGAGGGCTATCATGTTGTGAACGCGTCTCACCTGAAATTAGAAAATAATGAGTGAGAACTTGGAACAAAAAGAGGCAGATAAAAAGACTAAGAGTAAGAGGGATGCAACATTGAGGGAAGCCACATTACATGGTTGACAACAATATGTAGATGTGGGTTATAATGATGATAGGATACAATACCCCTTTGACTGTGAGACAGAGGCACGCATATAGGATAACAGTGAGGGCAAACATGATACATATGCATGAGAGAGAGTAGTTGCGTCGTATGCACTCTTCTAGGCCAAATTTTGGTCCTACGTATGAGCAAGGAGGGAGCAATAGTAGTAGTAGGGGTATTGGCAGTAGCAGCAACAGGTGGTGGGGTAGGTTTAGTGATGGGAGTAGTGGGATCAGTCAAGTTGCTAGTATGAGGGATCAGCCTACCCCTATTCCCATTGATCTTGGTTTGTGCCACTCCTAGGAAACCAAGTAAAAAAAAAAAAAAGGAAATGTGGGGAAATGTGAAAAAGAAGATAGGCTATGCATATTTAAAATTCTTATTCTTTCATAGCATTACAACCAAAGCAACTACAGGGCCTCTCATTCAGAATTTGATAGATCAACTCACTGCATATGATGTGATGGAAAAGTATCTGGACCATGAGAAGAGACTCTTTGATGAGTATACATATTTTTAGAAGAAAAAATGGCCAAAGTATGGGGTGACTATCATGTGTGATGGTTGGAATGGTCCTATGAGACAGACAATCATCAATTTTATAGTTTACTGTGATGGCTACACCGTGTTTTTGAAATTTGTGGGGACATCAGTGTTGTCAAGGATTACAAATACATATATGGCTTATTATTGATGTCATCAACGAGGTTGAAAAAAAAATACTAGGTCCAAACAGTTACAGATAATGAAAGCAATTTCAAGAAAGTCAAAGAGAAGAAATATAACCTATTTTGAACCCCATATGCAACCCATTGCATAGACCTCATGCTTAAGGACATGGGAAAGAGGAATGTTGTAAAGAGGGTAGTTAAACTAGCCAGGACAGTCACCACCTTTATATATAATCATGGGTATGTCGATGATGAGAGAGATGTGGAGGTGATATTGTACGACCAAGTGTGACACACTTTGCCACCAACTACATAGCATTACAGAATATCATAAACAAGAAGGTTGACTTAAAGGCATTGTTTTCTTCACTTAAGTGGTGTGACTACAAGGAGAGTAACAGTCTGGCAAGACATGCAGTCGAATCGATTGTCTGTAGTAAATCTTTCTAGGATCGATGTCGCATGGTGGTGAACGATTAGAGCCAGTTATGAGTCCTCGGGATGGTTGATGGATACAAGAAGCTAACTATGCGATACCTTTGTGAGTCTATCCACTTAAAGAAAAGAAGCAATAAAAGCAACTGCCACAACTAATCGCGTTGCCTTCATAAATATCATTGATAACAGATTGACAAAGATGCTTGTCCAACCACTTCATTTGTTGGAGATTGTACATACAGTGGGTAGCGAAGCTTAAACCCAATCAAAAGATACAGGCAGATGCTCTTGCGGAGGTCACTACAATTACAAACTATTTTTTACTACCATTATACAATTTAGTTTATTGGCTTTTGGGACATCCAATTTCATATCAAGTACTATAAGGATCCATTCGGGGCCCTTGGGCGGGAGGCTGCAAAGACAGGGCAAAGGACGACAATTGTAGGTAATTTTAATAAAGGTTTCAACCAATAATTACTTATACACATTCATTTTTTATTTTGTAGCTGAGCAATGGGTGGTGGGGCACAAGCACCCAACCTGAGAAGGATTTTCATTCGTATCTTATATCAAATTTGATGTTCCCCCCGATTGCGAGAGGGAACTGGACATCTTCAACCTCATTCACTTGAAAAGAAGAAATAGACTCGGGCGTGAAAAACTTCAAATTTTTTTTTGCGTCCATTACAACATGCGCTTAAGGCAAAAGCATATAGAAAAAGAACAAAAATATCGAAGAGTACACTGGCCCCATTGACCTTACAAATATTTTCTACAAGGAAGGAGAATATGACTCATTATACAAGTGGGTTAAGGAGGTCGGAGAGCTAGTATTGGACGATCCAAGTGGACGACCGAGCTCTCAGATAGCAAGTAAAATGGGAGTAGATGTGGATGAATTTATGCACATAATAGCAGTCCAAGGCCTAGGCCCAACCCAATCACCAAGTTGTGGGTAGATTAGTTAATGATGAGGATGATTGGCTGTGTTTTAGCTTAGATGATGGAGATGTGGTGGTAACAAAGGGGGTAATGATGATGAGGGAGTTGATGATGACGATGAGGGAGATGATGAGGGGATGGTGGAACTGACATGACATATAAACCATATGGTGGTCGTGGGACAAATCAGAGTCAGAGATCCCTTAGCCCATTCATAGGAGAGGATAGACATGACCATGCCACTCAAGATTTTGACCAAAATTCATGTCCACCTCCAACGACTTATCAACAAAAGAAGGGTGGGAGTTAAGGTGGCGGGGGGTGGGGGGGTGGAGATGTCAAGAGGCAGAGAGTAGTTCTTCCCACCAAACCGCAGACACTATAGCAGGGTTGTTTGGTGGCATGAGCCTTAATGGAGATTCTGTTGACCAACAACATGGGTTATTCCCTCAATACCCTCAGTCTACTAGTACATAGTCAAGAGAGCTCGTGGATTGATTCTTTGGCTTTGGACATGATCAACAACAACAATACAGTCCCACCTGCAACCGGTATGCCCAGTCCTGCTACCATATCCTTGTCATCATCGTATGATCATGAGGGTCAAGCCTGTCAGAGCTGTTAGGGTTCTTTTAGTTCTCGTCCTCAGTATGTAGTGACTGGATTTGCACGATTTGGGATACTTTTGAGTAAATGATAGTGTATATGAGATATGTTTATGACTATGTGATATTAATGAGAATTGAGTGGTTGTTGGTTGGGGCTTAGTGGTAGGTTGGGAGTCTTAGCACTTGGTACTATTTCTCTATCTTATTATATAACATTTCTCCAATTTCACACTTCACTGCTGTAGTTGTACTTTTGTAATACTTTGCATTATCAATGAATGAGAATGACATTATTGTTTGAATTATACATTTGTGTCATTGATTATGTTTTATGTATGTGAATTTGTAGCATTATTGTGCAATGTGTAGTGTTATTTATCAACCTTTTAACACTTAAAATTCTATACATGCACCACAACGCGTGTCACAAGGGGATCTATTGATAGCTAAGTGTGTAATGAAGTGTAATGGTTTATAAGTATTTACAACAACAACAATAAACAGCCTTATCCTAACTATTTGGGGTCGGCTACACGAATCTTATTCCGCCATTCCGCTCTATTTAGGGTCATATCTACCGTTAAATTACAAGTTGATGTCTCTCCTTACTACTTCAACCTAGGTCAATTTTAGCCTTCCTCTAGTTCTTCTATCACCTTCAACTTGCATTGTCTCACTCCTCACTGGTGCAACCATTGGTCTTAGTTGCACATGACCAAACCATCTCAATCGACTTTCGCTCATTTTATCCCCTATTTTTTTTATACACCTAAGCTCCCATGAATGGATTCCTTCCTAATTCTATCCTTTCTAGTCTTGCTACTCATCCATCTCAACATCCTCATTTTGACGGGGATTTCAAGGTCGGGGTTTCAAAGTAAACTAATTTGTTACAGCTTGGAATTCTTCCCAAGGATGGAGAGTGCTCCTCATCTCCGATCGGTTGGTATGTTTCTATGATCCTCAATACAGAGCGAGACATATACATGGCACAATAGCTCTTTTAGTCTAACTCTACCTGAGTTAAGCTATAATTATGTATTAAAATAACTTATCATTCCTAATAAATCTATTTGCCCTATTATGCTTACATAGTTAGGTTAGAATATGCCTCCTAATTTTCCATACTTTTTACAATATTTTTTCTAACATTTCCGATATGTCTTATTTTGGCCCGACCGATATTTCTATCGATACCAACGTTTTGAACCTTGCTTGCATTATAGACATGATCAAGCATGAATCTCTTGAATAGCATTAGCCACTTGAAGGGAGTTCACTATGATATAAGGAAATCTAGAACTTTATATACCGAGCCAAACAGCCTTCACCATTAGTTTTTCACAATGTTCCAAAAAGATGCAACTGCATACCTACAGACCCATGTGTATTAAGAGCCTTAGCATCAAAAAATGTTTAACATGTGTTCTTCAAATACCAGTTCTTCAAACACCATTCTTATAGTACACACGACCCCCAAAAAAACCAAGGTGTAAAGTATCGGTATCAAACATTGTATTGCACCCTTGGGATATGAATACGTATTGCAACTATTGTAGGGAAATGCTAGAAAAAATAATAATAATAATGAAAACACTAACCAAATGTCGGAATTTTTTTTATGAAACTTTAGGATATGATACAATAAACACTGATACACATTTAAAAATCATTAAATATAGAAAACATCCATCAATGATGGTTGGGAGAAACCACCACCACCCTCATAACATACATTGCCGCCTATGGAAACTATGGCAACACTATGTAAACCTTGGAATTTTTTAATGAAACTTTAGAAAATGTTATAATAAGCATTATTATACACTTAAATTATTACACACTTGGGTATTAATAGTTAGAAATCAATACCCTCGTGACATATGCTATCGCACACATCTAGAACTTAAAGGGTTAAAGGTTGATAAATAACACTACACATTGCACAATAAAGCTAAAAATCTAGATAATCAATGACACAAATATATAACCAAAACAATAACGTCAATTGATAATATCATTTGGTCATGGCCATATTTGTAATCCTGCAAATCAAAAAGAATGATGCAGACATGGAAGATTAAGTGGGCCCAGACATGGACAACAATGGGGGGCCACCTTTTGGTACATCACAAGGAGTCTTTTGTGTCTTTATGATGGGGGCAATGTGATCTGACTTATGTACTCCCCACAAGAAGCCCGATTCAAGCCAAAGGAAAGAGCCCTGGAGATTCAAAGAAAAGAATTAGTGGATTGCTTGTAGAGGTTTGGGTTGTTTCCAAAAAATTTAGGGTTACTATTTTAGGGTTTTATTTTATTGTAGGGTTGCTTCCAAATGGATTTTATTTTACTTTTAAGGATTTTGTTGGTATTATGTATTAAGGCTTTATTTGTCGGGGGTTTAGATGCAATTAGAGAGTTTTAATTAAGGGTCTTTTAAAATTAGAAGTCTTGTTTTTAGGAAATTGGTTTAGAATAGGAGTCCTAATAGGTAGGAATAGTTGTAGACAAAGATCTAAAGGAGGAAGTTGTGGAGGTTAAGAGAATAGGTGATAGAATTATACCAATTAAACTTGTCTTAGAAAAAGAGATAATCAACATAATTAGTGCTTATGCACCTCAAGCAGGATAAGATGAAACTACTAAAAAACAATTTTGAAAAAACATGGATGGATTAATTTAGGGAATTCCAAAGTCTGAGAAAATATTTATAGGAGGCGACTTAAATGGACACATGGAGAAAACTAGTGGCGGTTATGAGAAAGCCCATGAAGGATATGGATTTGGAGAAAGGAATGCAGCTAGAGAAGCAATCTTAGAATTTGCAATGACATATGATCTTGCAATAGCATGATCACTGATTGTTCTCTATTGGCGAATGAGTGGATGGATGCAATGCGGAAAGCGGATGGGATGGCATTGTTTGTAAGATTGACATGGAGAAAGCTTATGACCACGTCAATTAGGGCTATCTTGATTGGGTTTTGGGGCAGATGGGTTTCAGTTTTAAGTGGCGGAATTGGATGAGGATATGCATTTCTTCTGCTTGTTTTTCTATCCTGGTGAATGGAGTCCCCAAGGGCTTTTTCAAAGTAGTTGTGGGTTGCATCAGGGTGACCCCTTGTCTCCTTATCTGTTTATTATTGTGGCGGACTTATTAGGAAGAATGGTTCGCAAGGCGACTGAGGTGGGTCTTATTCAGGGTTTCTGCTTGCCCTCTAGAAGTCCGTCTGTTCCGTTCATTCAGTTTGCTGATGATTCCTTGTTCTTACTGAAAGCAGAGGTGGATGACTTGAAAATTTTCAGGTGTATCCTTCTTATCATGGAAGCGGCAACTAGTTTGAAAGTGAATTGGGCCAAGTCCATGGTTTGTCCTGTTATAGATAGGGTGCCCTACTTGGAGATTGCTTCTATTTTGAGTTGTGATCGTGCTTCTCTTCCGATTACTTATCTCGGTATGCCACTTGGTGCGAACTCCTCTTCAAAGGCTATTTGGGATCCGGTTATTGAGAAAATGAGCTGGAGACTGGCAAGGTGGCGAGGGAGGTATTTGTCTAAAGGGACCAAGCTGGTGCTTTTGAAGAGTGTGCTCTCCAGCTTGCCTACTTACTTCTTGTCAATGTTTTTTGCCCCGTGTTCGGTTATCAATGTGTTGAAGAGAATGCAAGGGGACTTCCTTTGGGGATCTTCTCGGAGTTTGAGGAAAATCCACTGGGTGGATTGGAGGGAGGTTTGCAAGCCGGTGGATCAAGGGGGTTTAGATATTCGGTCCCTGAAGAATATGAATAGGGCTCTTCTTAATAAATGGCTATGGAGATTTGGAGTGGAGAGGGAGGCATCATGGAAGTGTGTGGTGGCAGCCAAGTATGGGGAGGAGCAAATGGGGTGGGTTTTAGGCCGTCCTCGGGGCCTGGTGGGTTGTGGTGTATGGAACAACATTCACAAAGGTTTGGATTTGTTTCGTAGCTTACTGTATTTCCGAATTAATAACAGGGAAAGGATCAGGTTTTGGCAGGACTCGTGGTGTGCTAGGACCCCTTTGTGTGAGCAATTCCCCCTGTGCTATGATCTTGCTTTGGACAAATGGGGCTTGGTATGCAGCCATTGGATTAGGTCTTAGGTGTTCTGTTCATGAAATATTCAGCCTCGTAGAAATTTGAACGACTGGGAGATTGGGGAGATGGGTAGACTATTGAAGGTTCTGGAAAATGTTGATGTTGGGAATCTGGAGTGCCATGATGAAAGTGTTTGGAGTCTTGAGGAGGAGAATGGATTCTCGGTCTGATCCATGTATTAGGCCCTTTGTGTGACAGGAAGTTCTTCCAACCCAGGCCCTTGTGTCTAGAACAATCTTATACCCTTGAAGGTTTCTTTTATGCTGTGGGAGCTGTGGTGGGACCAGGTTCCTACAATTGATAGATTGAGGGAAAGAGGTATGATCATTCCAAATTGGTGTTGTTTGTGCCAATCGAATGCGGAGTCCTCGGGTCACATTTTTGTTCATTGCTCTTGGAGTGCCCTCATTTGGAACTTCTTCCTTAATTGATTTGGGGTGGTCTGGAGCCAGCCTGGCTCGGTAAAGACCCTCATATCTTGTTAAAGGTCGTAGTGCTCGAGTTGTGGGACGGCTGCGGCCATTTGCTGGGTGATTTGGGAGGAAAGAAATGGGAGAATTTTTGAAGATTGCGTCCGTCCGTTCAAACTGATTATAGACGCAATTTTAGTAAGATTATACAATTGGCTTTTCATTGGTCAGGGGAATCCTCCATTTAGCTCTTGGATCTTTGATTGGGAGTGCTTTGCTTTGTAGTTTTTGTCTTTGTTTTACTTCCGTTTGTCCCGGTCTTCCGGGTTGTTGTAACTCGCTATCTAGCATTTCTCATGCTTGTTGCCCTTTAGAGGCCTAATATATTTTCCTTATCTTAAAAAAAAAATGATCTTGCAATCGCAAACACATACTTCATAAAGAGAGATGAACATTTGGTTACCTTCAAAAATGGGTCAAATATTAGTCAGATAGACTTTTCTCTAACTAAAAGGATAGAAAGGTCAATATGTAAAGATTGTAAGGTTATTCCAGGGGAGAGTTTGATCACACAACATAGGCTAATGGTGTTACATGTTTGAATTAAAAGATGGAAAAGATAGAAACAAGAAATTAATTACACAAGAATTAGATGGTGGAACCTGAAAAATGAAAAATTAGAGAAATTGAATAACGAGGGGAAATAGAATTTGGAAGAAGATATAAATGTCATGTGGAATGAAATGTTGGCTGCATTAAAAGAGTAGCAAAAGAAGTCCTTGGAGAATCTAGAGGGAAAGTGAACAACCATCTAAAAAAACTTGGTGGTGGAATGATGAAGTCCAAATAACCATTAGAGATAAAAGATATTGTTATAAGAATTGGCAGAAGACTAAAAATATAAAAGACATTGAAAGATATAAATAGTACTAAAAAAGACATATGATGACCTTTATCATAAGGTAGGTAACAAGGAGGATGAGATGGGTGTATATAAACTTGCATGAATAAGGGATATGAAATGTAAAGACCTAGACCATGTTAGATGCATTAAAAGTGAGGATCTAAGAGTCTTAGTAAAAGACAAAGACATTAAAGAAAGGTGGAGGAGCTAGTTTCAAAAATTATTAAATAAGAGTTATGCAGGGAATGTCGGTTTAGGAATCGGTAGAGTATAGGAGATTAGAGATCATAGATACCTTTGTAGGATTAGAGTGACGGAAATTTAAGAGGCTTTGAAGAGGATGAAGATAGGAACGGGACTAAGGACTAGATGGTATCCCAATTAAGGTTTGGAAATGTATGGGAGACGATAGTTTATCATGGTCAACTAAACTTTTTAACAAGATCATTAGAACTAAAAAAATGTCGGATGTGAGTGGAGAAATTATTGTGGTCGTGAGTGGAGAAATTATTGTGGTCCCTACAAGAACAAGAGGGATATTCAAAATTACACCACTTATTGCGGGATCAAGCTTATGAGCCATACAATGAAACTATGGGAGAGAGTGATTAAACATCGACTAAGACGTGAAATTAGAGTGTGTTTGCAAATCAATTTGGATTTATGCCTGGGACATAAAGAACTGAAGCTATTTTCTTGCTTCGACGATTGATAGAAAAGTATAGAGAAAAGAAAGATCTTCACATGGTCTTTATTGACCTTGAAAAGGCATATAATAGAGTACCAAGAGAGATCAGTTGGTGGGTTTTGGATAAAAAGGGGGTCCCAAGTAGATATAATGAAATAATGAAGGATATGTATGATGGAGCGATTATTAGTGTTAGGACAATCGGGGGAGAGACAAAAAAGTTTGTGATCACATAAGGCTTGCATCAGGGGTCAGTATTGAGTCCATACCTTTTTGCCTTAGTTATGGATGAGTTGACTAGGCCTATACAGGAGGAAGTGCCATGGTGAATGTTATTTGGTGATGTTGTGTTGATTGATGAGACTAGAGAGGGAGTAAATGCCAAGTTAGAACTATAAAGGGATCTTTTAGAATCAAATGGTTTTAGGATTAACAAGACTAAAACTGAATATATGGAATGCAAGTTTAGCCAAAATAGGAGTAAAAATTAGGGAGTAGTTAGAATTGATAACCAAGAGATACCTCTGAGTGGCCATTTTCGTTATCTTGGTTCAATCATGCACAAAAAGGGAGATGTTGTAGATGATGTTGCTCATAGAATTAGAGCCGGATGGCTAAAGTGGAGAGGTGCTTTTGGAGTGTTGTGTGATAAATGAATACCACTAAAATAGAAGAGAAAATTTTATTGATATAAAACCAACCATGCTTTATGGAGCAGAATGTTGGGCAGCCAACAAACAACACGTACATAAAATGAGTGACTGAAATGAGGATGTTGAGATGGATGGGTGGCAAGACTAGAAAGGATAGAATTAGGAATGAATCCATTCGTGGGAGCCTAGGTGTAGCATCAATAGGTGATAAAATGAGGGAAAGTCGATTGAAATGGTTTGGGTATGTGCAACGAAGACCAATGATTGCACCAGTGAGGAGGACTAAGAATGCAAGTTGAAATAAAAGGACTAGAGGAAGGCCAAAATTGACCTAGGTTGAAGTAGTCATGGTTCCAAATTTAGAGGGTTGAAACAAAAATCACAGGGGATTGTGATTTTGTCTAAATCATGTACAATTTTGTCTAAATCATGTAAAACAAAGAAGAATAGAAGGAAAAATGAAGAAGAGAAAGAGGAAAAAGAAAATAAGAAAAAAAAAGACGAGGAAGAAGAAGAAACTGAAAAGAGGGAAAAAAACCCTTACCGGTACTATTGTTGATGCCGGACGTCACCATCAAGCTTTTCATTGCAATCGTTTTTATTGCCAGAGGTAAGTCGCAACCCCTTCTTTCCTCTCCATCTTCGGTTCCCTCTTTTTTTTTTTGGTTCAATCGTTCTGTTGATGACAAGTGAACAATGGGTTTTGATTTAGTCTTTTAGTGAAAGGATTTACTACATCCAAAAAAGTATGTTCCTTCATGTCCCCACACCACAAGTTGACACGTGACAGTTTTTTGAACTTCGTGTCTCTTTTGAATCGGTTGAACACTTTATTTATGATTTTAACCCTATAACCCTGTTTTTTGGTTACAGTTTTTTCAAATGAAAACTATTTTATTAGTTTTAACCCTATATAGGTTGATGGGAAGTGTGGAGCTTGATAGTACTGTACTCTTTTCCCCGACTCGCAGATCCAACTTTTTCCCGAATTTTTTAGCAAGGGTATTATGGTAATTTCACACGTGCATGGTGTAGCCCTAATTATATATAATGTTGAGGGCGGCCGCAACAACAGTATCAGCTTGTACTTTCTATTTTTCGATCATAGTGAAAAATCACAGCGACTCCGTGGACATAGCTCAAGTTGGGTGAACTACGTAAATCTGGTGTTTTTTTTTGTGTTTTGTTCTTTGTTCTTGATCTTTATTTTGCTTCGTTTTGCTTTCTTACGATCCTGGGATTAGGGTAAATCCCTAACAATACAATCATGGAGGGAGAAGTATCATATGAAATCAAGTGATCTCATCATTTTTACTATAATATAAAAGTTAATAAATGACCATCCCATCACACTTGCACGATCATGACCACTCAATTACAACTTCCAGATTATGGTCATCCCTTCAACAATGGGATTACGGATTGGATTAAAAGGGGAGATTTTGCAATCTCTCCTCCAACGTATTATTTTTCAGGGTCTGGAAAAAAGAAAGGAACATTATCAACTATTAATCTGTTTTTAGCTTATAAGATAATGTAACCAAAGCCTAACCCAACATGGGACTCATGGTCATGGCTAATCAAATTAGACCTTCTAAACGATGCGCAAGCATTTGGATAATATAGGGACCAAATCACACTTTATTGACACGCCTGATTATCTGTTCAATCCAATATTGACCAAAGAATTGGAAGGATAAGGTAATGTCAGATGGAGGCTCTTGTTTCCTCCCCCTTTTTCCCTTTTCTCTAAACAGCAAACAAGGACTTCATGAATTTCATAAGCAAGATTAAAGATTTGTTAACGGAAGACAGAAAGAATAGGCAGGCATAGATAGATCAATACACTGGCATAATTGGCATTGCAGAAGTAATTATAGAATGACACTGTCCCTCGGCCATTCATGCATGTTGAAGACCCACATCACGGTGGCCCGTCCAAGAGGTTGCCCGTTGATTGAATGATCTTGACGTGTTAATGATCTCTAGATATGATTATAGATAAGAAATGATATGTAATGATAAATACTGAGTTACTATTGTCTTGTTTTTGACCAAAAAGAACATGCTGACTCAAAAAGCCACACTTAATCCCCTTCATTCAAACCCATATAACCCACTCTGTAAAAAAAAAAAAACATGGATTTGAATTATAGACAACTGACGCTGTTCAACATCCTATTAATTGGCTCCTAATTCTCAGCAAAAATGGATGAAGAAGCATAATTGGGCAACCATAGCACACTTCCAAATCACCGTTACATAAAAAACAAAGATAAAAGAAGGGAAAGATAAGAGAGCTAAAAAAAGCTTTAGCTGAACATACCAAGGGAATAGGAATGGAACAGTGACGTCCCATGAGGCACCCTGAAATCAACAGCAGTTCATTTTCTAGAACATGGGAGCCCATACAATCTATTGGAAGCAGCAACAGATGGGAGCACCTTTTAAATAAGTCTCAGTTCATATTCACCAGCCATTGTAATGTATCTCACCCATGGAAGAGCCTGGTATCCACTCTTCTCAATGATCTTCAGGTAACGGACCTACAAAACCCTCCCAATGTTTACTTATATGCAGATCAGCCACTTGTCATCGTGATTATCGTAATGATAAAAAAAAGTTCCTTAAAGTCATAAAGAAATCAACACCAGTAAATGACAAAGACAAAAAATGAAGTTCATTTTGAAACTAAAAGAAGATCTAATATATACATCCATCTCAAGGCAATTGCATCCCAAAACACTGATAGTTTTTAAAGAAAAACACAGGTAGGTAACAATATGGCATTAGACAGGAAGGGAATAGGGCTCTTATGCGACTTGATCATCAAATATGAGCCAATGAAGAACAGAACATAGGCAAATTTGTTTGGCACCAAAAGACGTAGAATATTATTTCGTTGGTGTCCTTAGGACAATACAGAGGATAAATGATAATTGAGTTGAGAGCTACTAGGTCATGCCTTAATATATTACAGATGGACCATATCACAAGAGGTGAAGTGAAGAAAATACAAGGCCTCCTCAAAAAGAGAACTGATAGTTCCCTTGGTCCATTTTGTTCCAAGATCATAACCCTGCTGGGTTGATAATCTAAGACCTGATTAAGGCAATAGATTGTGGCATCTCCTTTGTAGGAAAAACTATGGAACCTCTAGTGGGTGCAATCCAAGCAGAACCAAGAGGATGGTCATCCTTCGATGTCCCCAACCACCCATCCAAACAGGTGGAAACGGGCAAAGTCATCCATTCCCATAGTTCCTTTTACTTTTCACAAACAATTTTGAAGTAGGATTAAGCATGTGTTCTTACATACAATCTTTCAATTATATAATTATAACTTATCCAAATGAAGTAGACTTTCTCAGAATATAATTCAAGATGTCTATGTTAGCATAGATTAACTGTCTACCAAAATTTTCAAAAAAAAAAAAAAAAAGACCTCAATAATAACCTGCAAGCCTGCAACAGTAAGCATAGTGTAATGATGATCACCCGATAATATTTTTTAGGGGGCAGGTTTCCTACACACCCATCCAGCTGAAGAGTTTCCAGAGGATCTTGTATGTGGGACTGCAGCTAGCATCTAAAGGCATCCCATGTTCACTGAGTTCACATCATCTCCAGTCTGAATGGACAAGTACCACTCCAGTCTCCACTCAGGATGTGACCCAATGTCTGACAAAGGGTGTATTAATAAATACACAGATACTTATTCATTGTGTATTTACCATAATACCCTCCTTTGACCCATGTGTATTCACCCAAACACCCTTCCTCTGGCCACATGTCACGCACTGATTGGTAATGGAGTTATATCTGTCCATGCAGACTGGAGATGATTCAAAATCATGTTCGCCACCTCACCCTCTACCTATGTGGCAATTTTTAGCCCAGCTCCTCTCTGACACATGGCAAAAAGAAAGCCTCTCTCTCTCTCTCTCTCTCTCTCTCTCTCTCGC
>JAOXJP010000005.1:395674-412302 GCA_025762735.1 Platanus orientalis | reverse complement strand
AGTATCTGATTGGGTCAGGAATGGATCCCAGGACAGAGAACAGCCCCTATCTTGGGTTCATTTACACTTCTTTCCAAGAGAGGGCTACCTTCATCTCCCATGGGAATACAGCTAGGCTTGCCAAGGTGCATGGAGACCTGAAGCTGGCACAGATATGTGGGACTATTGCAGCCGATGAGAAGCGCCATGAGACTGCCTATACCAAAATTGTAGAGAAGCTCTTTGAGATTGACCCAGATGGTACTGTCTTGGCTTTTGCAGACATGATGAGGAAGAAGATCTCAATGCCAGCCCACCTGATGTACGATGGCCGGGATGACAACTTGTTTGAGCACTTCTCAGCCATTGCACAGCGGCTGGGGATCTACACTGCCAAGGACTATGCAGATATATTAGAATTTTTGGTGGGTAGATGGAATGTGGAAAAGTTGAGAGGTCTGTCCAGTGAGGGGCAGAAAGCTCAAGACTTTGTCTGTAAGTTGGCCCCAAGGATCAGAAGGCTGGAGGAGAGAGCTCAAGGGAGGGCGAAGCAAGCACCTGTTATTCCTTTCAGCTGGATTTTTGATAGGGAAGTGAAGCTTTAAGTGCAGTATGGAAGGTAAGGTCGGTTCTCCTCGCATTGTCCTAGTTAGAATGTTAGATATGAAGAGTTTCTAGTTGCATTTTCATTTCATTTTTCCTGTTTTGTGAATGAGGGAGTCCGGTGTATGGAGGCTGTAGATATATGCTGTTGTTTCTCTTGTCTGCTCCCATAGATGGACAGATATGGCCCAACTATAGTTTCCTGTGTTCTCCCAACCTTGATAGTAGCTCAGTTTTCTTTGGAGGATATTATTGTATGAGAATGAATGTGTTTTATAATGGTGGGTGAGAGTGTAAGCTTACAATCTTGCTTTCTGATTATGCTTGTTGTCTATCTCTCGTTTGCATTGTTATTGTTGGTCTCCTGGAAGTTTTGATAGCCAACCCTCTTTCGTCATCCTATTATGGGAGAAACAATTCTAGTGGCACGGTTCGAGTCATGGAAACAGTCTCTCCAGGAATGGGCAGGAATGGGGGGTAAGGCTGCATACATCTTTGCTTCGCCCACAAAACTTATCCAATGTCACTTGGAGTAGGAGGATCGTATTGGTCATTTGGTCCAAGAACATGTTTATACATGGTATAGGCCTTATAATAAATATATATAAATAAATAAATTACCAACCCCATTTGGATTCGGCAATTGGACTGGTGGCAGCTGATGATGCCTGAAAAGCATGATGCTATTGAGACCGCATGTGTCAACTATTTATTTTAATATAACGTTGCTCCTTTTCCTGAGCAAACCATTAATAACAGTTTCGTTTTGGTGGGAGAGGCAGCCAACATCGGATAACATTGGAATGCAGCCGGAGGATTTCATCATCTCTTCCTTTCCTTTCGCCTGAGAGAGGGTGATCACTGGTCATGCAGCAGCCAGCCATGCTAGGGAATTGGATTGGCCAAGGCACCAACCCCCAATTATGTTAAATTTTCTGCACTCAAATTGACACATAAAATTAATTTCACACATGCTCTGAAGTTCAACATGTTAAAAGAATGTGCACGTAAATACACAGAGAATAATCCACTGCCACATTTGAGCTGAAAGGGAAGGCAAAATTCTCCAGCAAGGCTTTTCTACGCTCAGCGTACAAAAACGCCTAAGTCAACCAGGGGGCACATCAGCGTCAGAAGTGTTTTACACATTCCCCCAAAAAGTGAAAATCACTTTTGGCGTTGATGTTTTCACCGTTTGACCATCGGCGGACTCGGTGCAGTTTAGGGGTCGGTGTATAAAATCCTCACCGAAAATTCTCAGGCACTCTCTAAGCTCAGACTCACTTTCGCTACAATCTTTGGATTCAATCGTCATGGAAAAGCTGCTTGCTTCTAAACTACATTTTGGCATGCCTGAAAATTTCATTTACTATCCTGAAAATCTGAAGTTCATGTCAACCGGGCTCTGATTATCAATGTATTTGCAGTTGTATTGTTGAAGCTGTTGACTTTCTGGGTGTGGAATGGGAAGTCAATGTCAGAAGTGAAGTAGTCGTGATAGAAGGCTTGGTCGCGGTGCAGGTTGTCTTGCGGTACTGGTTGGCTCGTGATGCTGGATAAATCGCGATGTGGGATGGCTTGCAGTGCCTTGTAGTTGAAATTCCAATCCAGTATGATCCTAGAGGGGGAGTGAATATGATATCTACAATCTTTCGATTCTTTTTAATTTAATTGATTCATCAATTAAGTTATTTCAAATTAGTCCTAATTACTCCACAATATGATCACTCAAGTTTAGTATTATGAGAAATATCCTAAAGTAGTCAATTAATAATGAGTTACAAATTCAATATATTTCACAAGATGTTCAATTAGACTTAAATGATATATTAACTAATTTGCAAATTCACTAAAACCGCTTGTGCTTGTTTATGACATGGAAATTAAAAAACAAACACATAAAACATACAACCACAAGAAGACAAGATGTATAGTGGTTTGCTATGCTGGCCTACGTCCACTCTCCAATACCCACTCCAAGGGTGTGTTGATTTTATTAATAGTTAACTCCTAACCATAACAAATAATATCAACAAAACCTTACCTCTAATAGCTCTGGTAGATAGGGGTGTCAACGAGCCGAGTTTTGCCCAGCTCAACTCAGGCTAGTCACGTTGCCGAGCTTAGGCTCGGCTCAGCTCATCTAAAAAAGAAAAAAGACCTAATATCCTATTGGTCCATTAGCCTAATGTGTTTATTTATAATTTATTATTGTTAATATATATAATTTTGTTATAAAATTATTAATTAAACCAAGGTCTTAACAATCCGAGCTTTTAGCAAGCTAAGCTAAGTGAAGCTCAGCTCAGGCTCACTTAATAAACGAGCTTTAATCAAAGCTCAAGCTCGGCTCACCAAGCTTAAAACAAGGCCCAAGCTCCGAGTTGAGCCGAGCTAGCTTGGCTCTTTGACAACCCTATCGGTAGAGCTGTCTCTACACTTGGTGTCTCTAGCAAGTGCTCACAAGTCCGATGTCTCCGACATAAGCTTTCACGTCCAATGTTTCCGACGAACATCTTTAAAAGATGGAAGGAAAGGTGTTTAGTTGTGGTGCTTAGCCTTTCAATAGGCAAATGTGACAAAGCTTTCACACCGGTTGAAGACATCTTTCTTGAATTTGATTTTTCAAGTTGGGCTCAAGCTCCTTGATAGTATAATAGCTTTTCTTCTAGTCTTAGATGCTAAATATGGCTATATTTTGCTCTCAAATTTTACCCACACTCCTCTCTAAGGATTTACCTATCTTAGCTCAAGAACACCTCATGTAAATAGGGTTTTCAAATGATTTTCAAGAGTGGAATACTCAATTTAACATAGAGGAGTAGTGGGAGGAGTTCTAACATCATTTGGGACAAGTCTCATGCTTATATGGCCGAGCCAAGGCTTCCAACAGTCGAAATAACAGACAAAAATATGATCGTTATGCCTTTCTGGGCAACCTCAAGTCTCAAGTGCTCGGACTCCGTAGTTTTTCAGTACAGACACATCTTGGGAAAATGACCATAACTTTCACTAGAAACTCTAATTCGTTTAGCATTTTTTTCTTTGAAAAGTAGGCTTCTAGATCTTTCTAATGATGTATAAATTGTTGTCTGATTCATACTGAGTTGATACAGGCTTTCCAAGGCTTCCAACAATCAAAATAACAGGCAAAAATCTTACTTATTTGATCCATTCTTGCTCCCATTCCCCTTGCCAATTCATGACAAAAAGAGGAAGAGAATGTAGGGAGAGAGAAATATGGTAACATACCATTTAGAGGGAGAAAAGTGTGGGCTATCTCTTAGGGGGAGTATATGTTAAACATTCCTGTGCAGGATATCTCTTAGGGGGAGTATATGTTAAACATTACACACTAAGCATGTACTAATATCACTCTCGTTCATTGCATATTTTACCTATACTTTGCACCTTATTGACATATGAGAAAGGTATATGTTTAGTGTGATGCACTAATAATCCCAAGGGCAAAGTGGGAGCTTCAAAATGCTTTGTCAAATGTTTATTTAGTTCTCATGTATTGAGTCCTAAAATTGTAAATGATGTAATCTTTTATTTTTTGGGATTTGTCATGGAATTGATAAAGGGGAAATTGTTAAGTCATATTGTATTGTCAATTTCATTCCAACATCTAGGTGGTGTATATACTATGAGTGTTTAATGTAAATGTATTGAGAGCCTATGAGATTTAAGTATGAAGATCATTATCACCAAGACAAGGAAGATGTTTAAGAGATTCAATCCATATAAAAATCATGAGAAAGACACCGGACATCACCAAGGATCACCAACACATCGGTTCTAAGCACAAAAAGGTAAATCAGGTATATGGGACCATATTGTAGATGTGTGTGTGCTCATAAGAACCCAAGACAATGGTTTGCCTTAGGAATCACAAAGAAGACTTAATTAGTGTATAATTGAAATGCCAAAAGTGTTCATTTTAGGCCAAAGTTCAAAAAACATGCAAAGGGTTTTCCAGGGAACATGTGTTTATGCTGACTGGTATTATCTAACTCAATAGATTTGAGGTAAGTTCTGGGGTAAACTTGTATCAACTAAGTATGAATCAAACAACAATCTATACATCATTAGAAAGATCTAGAAGCCTACTTTCCAACGAAAAAAATGTTAACGATTTACAGTTTCTAGTGAAAGTTATGGTCGTTTTCTCAAGATGTGTCTGTGCTGAAAAACTACGGAGTCCAAGCGCTTGAGACTCGAGGTTGCCCAGAAAGGCATAACGGTCATAGATATGTCCAAAGTGTGGTAGGATCCTTAAAGGTTGCAAACGGATCCAAAATCAATGACCAATATAGATGTGCCTATTAAGTGCAAGTGTCCATGCATAATCGTCAGCGAGATGTGCCAAATAGCATATGCCTAACAAGTTTAATATGTCACTAGTGATCTAAATGATATAAAAGATCACTTAGAGCAGTCAATAGATATGCCTAAATGTGCATACATGTTCATGATGTGCTATAGTGACTGGGAAACATATATATGTGCCAATACAAGTGCAATCCCAACATCATCCAAATATAAGCAAGTAAGCATAAAAAATAATGAAAAAGTCACACACATGATTTTCATTATGTTTGGCATCATAGACCATATGCTTTTAAAGTATAGTCTTGGCATTTGCTTTAAGCAATGGACTCCAAGTATGTGGGTAATGGTTTTCCTAGTAAGGTTCTGCATATGCTTGAGACAATTAATAATTTCATTTTTCTTAGATTTCAAAGGTCAATTGAAATTACATAAATGAACATCTAATTTTCCTTTATTTTGATATTTTTGAAGATTGTTTCTCTTAGGATTATTTTAATCCTCTTGTAAGGCTTTGATCCAATCCGGATCATTTTGATGCCCTTTCTACCAATGACCTCTCATAGGTCATATAGTTAGAGTCAAGACATCATCTTGACATGCGAGTCCTACATAGGATGAGAGCCCATCTCTCTTCACCCAAGTTTTTTTTTACCCATATTTGCTTGGTCTTGACTTGTCTTGGGTGAACCATTTTCTTTTCATGTTCAACCATTTGAAAATGATTCTTCCTTTTGGACTCTTGAAGCCTTTGGGCACTCAAGTCCCTGTGCCTCCTTTTGCACTCAACTCTTATATGACCAATTAATCTACAGTAGTGGCATAAAATCTGTGGTCTTCTAGAAGTTGTAGTATAACTCCTAGAGGTAGAGGCATAGCCTTTTGATTGTCTAGGCATTTCCATTCTCCTTTCTTGTTAGATAAAAGTTTTGCCTTTGAATGAAGAAGATAGTCTTCCACCATATGTTTTCACTTGTGATGGTGCTTATGGAGAGACTTTGGCCTTCCATTTACCTTTCGCAAAGGCATTCTTTGGTCATTTTGTGTAGCAGAAAGTTGGATATTTTTGAAGCTAAATCCCAATCACCTTCCACTACCTTCTTTGCCCTTTGATAATTTTTCTAGTTTTTCACTTCCTTAAGCAAGGGGTCTAAGAGAGTTATTTTTGTGCTCCTCAAGTTTTTAACTTGATTGAGAATCTCATTATTTCTTACACTGAGCTTGGAGCATGTGAGCTCTAGACTCTTTTTGTTTTTTTCTAAAGTTTTGACTTTTTGTTCAAGTGCTAGAATCTTCTTAGCTAATTTAGCAATTTTCTTAACTAAATTCTTTTTTCCAATTTTCTTTTTTTTTTCATTGAGAAAAGACTTTGCCTCATCTAGACTCTTTTCTAAATGCCCAACTTTTGTGTGGGCAACGCAAGAAGGGCCTCGTGGGGGGCCTTCACACCCACTTTGCTGGTGGTTCGAAAAGGGGGTATGCTCAGGGTTTGAGCCGAGGGTTGACTCGTGTTAGGTTTTTTGGGACTCGCCACCAACTTGGGTTTTACTTATGGAGTTAGACATCAGCCTCCTTTCTCAGGGAAAGGAGGTCTAGCCCTTACAACCCGGTTTAGACCCTTAGGTTTAGGGGTTTACCTCTTAGTACTAGTATTGTTTGTCAGAGAGTGGGGTAAGTTGTTTTGTTACAATTGGGGAAGGTGTTAGACCCCCAACCACCCACCGTTTTAAGGTGGCTTCTCGTAGCATGTATGTCATAAAATTCCATAGGGATGTGTGCCTATTAGATGTAAAATTATTAGTCTGCTCTCCCCCTGTGGTGTGATTACTATAGTTTCACTTGAGACATAGCCTCAAGCTGCCTTTAGAGCCGATTTTATGTGGCTCAGGTTCCTAGGGTTTTGTCGGGATCAAATAACATTTAGTTCTAGGGGTTTGTTGTGTGTGCAAGTCTTAGTAGTCAAATATGTTTGACTGTGAAAGTGATCTAGGGTAGGTTCATTTTTAGTCCATTTATATATTTACAAACCACTCCTCACTACTAAAACATGAGATTGAGTTAGTGAAATGGGGGTCTGGACCATGTTATACCAATGTGAGTGTGTTTTAAGGACATGATTGGGCTATGGCCAAGTCCTAGTCTTTGAGTTACAAACCACTATGACATGACCCTAGGATAAGTGGAGACCATAAAAGGTTAGGAATGGCTAAAAGGTAGTGATTAGGTAGGGTTACGTAGCTTGATCATGCTAATGTAGCAACCATGACATCGGCATTGTCCCCCAGGTAAAATTTAGGTACTGGATACACTTGGGACTTACAAGTGTATGGTTTAACCTTACTAGGATTGATTTCAAAATGGAAGAGGTACTTATAGTGGTAGGTCCTTCAGGCCATACATTTGCATACATACATATATACATGTAGAACTTAAAATGAAACATGACAAAGAAGTATGTGATATTATGAAATGAAATAGTCTTAAACATAACATAAAAAGATGGTAAACAAGAATTACATAATGAAACTAAGTTGGAAATCAAAACGCCTGAAATTGGCTTCAATGCATGAATTTTATTGCCTAACCCCTAAATTTTAACAAATAAAATTCAAGCATCAGTTCTAGACAACCCGCACTCAAATGGCCATATCTCTCTCCACAAAATTCATAATTAAATGTGGTTTGTCTCTTTGAAAAGCTAAGAAAGAGTATCTTTGCAGAGCCACTCTTCATATGCAGGATTTGGCTTTGAAACCTTGACAGATCCATTGGTTGATGTGGAGCACTCTATCCACTTTTCTGGACCTTATAAGATCTCCTGGTTTAAGAAAGGGAGGGATAGAGATAAGCTTTAAGTAAGTAGGGGTGGTGAAGGCATCTGTTATTCTATAGTTATAGTGGGGACCCTTTATGGTTGTTTCAAGAGGGCATTTCCTAGCCATTGTGGACAAAGGATAGTCATCTATCATTGTTAAGGAAGGAGTATGTTATAGGTCATTGGGTTTGGACTCAAAATCTCTTTAATCAGAGATATAATGTTGTTGATTTCCCTCTTCAACTCTCCCTTCTGAGTTCAACACAATAACTTATTGTGTATCAAAACAATTATCCAAGATTGCTAGATCGAGCTTGCGACTCACATAGTCTTAAGTCCAAGAGCAGTTGTCTCCTCTTCTTAATGTCCCAAGCGCTTTTTTGGGCCAACTCAATTCTCTTATCCATTAGTCCAATGCACTGGGCTCATATCATAGATGGAAAAGCCAAAATGTAGTTGTGTTGTTGTTGTTCGCTGCCTTGAGGCATTCCCTTCTCTCCCCGGCATCATCTCACATAGAAAGAAAGAGCGTAGAGCCCCAACCAGACTTGTAGATCCGCTACAACTACCCTACTCTTTCATACTCATATACTTTTGTAATAGGTTTTCTCCTACGGTACTTGCCTAGGAGCGAGAACTCCAATTCAAAAGTTTTAAGTGTAGCAGAGGACGATTTGTTGATTATTTGTATAGAAGCATGGTAATGTAATTAAGATCATAGTCAAATCGAGAAGCCAAAGAATGAAGAGAGGTCTCCCTTGTACCAGGAGTAAAGAATGACCAAACCCGGGCACATGAAGACAAGCAGAGTGGCAGGTTTCCAATGATATATAATTTGCATGGGTGTGGTCCGATGCCTGAAAGTGTAATATGCCTGAACTTTCTTCCCAATGCCTGAATTTTAACAGGGGTAAAATTCAGGCGTTAGTTCTGGACAGTCCGCACAAATGACCATATCTTTTTCCATAAAACTCATAATTGAGTGTGGTTAATCTCTTTGAAAAACTAAGAGAGATATCTTTCAAATGATATATGATGTTCAGGGGTTGGGTCCAATGCTTAAAAGTAAAAAAGGCCTAAACTTACTATCCAACGCCTGAATTTTAACACGGTTAAAATTTAGGCATTTTGGATTCCAACAGCCTAACTTTTGGTTTGTTTGGACCCCCTACAGAGGTCCAAAAAATCTAAGGATTTATAGAGATGTAGGGGACCCTCTTGAGAGTGTTGTGTAAGAAAATCAAAGCAAAAAATCAAACTAAAAAAAATCACAAAAAATCCTACACTGCGGGTGGGTCAAGAAGAAAAACAATTTTTTATGTCAGACTTGGGAGGACCAATCAGAGACCTAAAAGTTCTCTAAAAATCATGAAATTTTAACCACATGTAGGCCAGATATCTAGGGGCCCACCATAAAAATTTAGAATCAAAACAATCTCTACAAAAATCACAAAAGTTTTGGCAAGGTGCTATGGTCATAAATGAACACTGCAGAGACAAGGTTTGTCTCTACTATGTAGCCCTCTTTAAAAGGCATGCATGGGGTGTGTATTGATTATCTTAGCAGCATATGGGGAGTATTAAAATATGAAATTCAAATATTCTTAAGCATTAGAGAATAATGTGGGGTAAGGATTACCTTTCCCAAGGTTGGAGCAGGGTGGTAAAGTAGGGTTTTCCTCTCTTCTTCTTCCTTTTCTTTTCTTTCTCTTCTCTGACATTTTTCAAAAAATTTCTCCTCGTGTTTAGCACGAAATTAGGTGTATTTATAGGACTTTAGGAAGTGTGGGGAGCAAGAAAGAATATCCAACCCTTGGATGCAATCAAGGGTTGAGATCTAGAAGTGTGGTGAACAAGTAAAGTAATCAATGGTTGAGATGGGTGTTTGGAAAGTGTGGGGATCAAGAAAGAAAATCCAACCCTTGGATGCAACCATGGGTTGAGATTTAGAAGTACGGTGAACAAGTAAAGAAATCAAAGGCCAAGATGCATTTGTTTTTTTTTTTTTCATGTGGATTAGATCCATGTGACATTGGATAGACCAATGAGAGGTTTCCATGTGGCAAGTGAGATGTGTGGAGAAGAATGAGGAGCTATGTATGCTTCTATGTAACACCGTGCATTGTACTAAAATGGAAAAAGTATAATTTTACTCCCATTAGGGTAAAATTATCATTTCACATATTTTAGAAAGACCATAGAGTGGTTTAGGAACACTTTGGACCAAGCTAGAATTGTAAAACCTAAGTTTAGACTTAAACTTGTTAAGTTCCAAAATTTTCCCAAGTGCATAATTAGGGTAACTCCATGGGCACACCTATACCAATCCTAAGAGAATTATAGTGTAAAATATACACCATTGGAAAGCTCTTCGAGTCTACTTTTCAACGCATCAAACGATGCATAATTCTAAGTTTTTTATAAGAAATTATACCCATTTTCCTGTAGGGTGTCAGTGCTAGATTTTTTTTGGGATAATCATGATCGATCATGAATTGTGTGATCGATCATGGCGTGATCAATCACCAAATCAAGATTTTGGCCTGATCAAGTCCTGATCAATCACCAAATCAAGTCCTCGAGTGATATCTGGGAGGCCCGTGATCGATCACGTTGGAAAGGATGAAAGTTGTAAAAAAATTATAATTTTTGTCATTTTTCGACGTGGCATTCAACCATTGGACCCCAACACATGTGGAATTTTGTCCAAGACAACTTAAAATCATATTTACACTTCATTTAGGTCATTTAGACTCTTTAGAACACAAAAGAGAGGGTGAGAGAGAAGTTAAAAGATTAGAAGAAGGGAGAGAAGATTTATCTTTTTTAAGCTTAGATAAGTTGCTAGAACCCAGATCTAGCCTAATATAGTTGTGATTTTTCATTTTCTACCTTAGTCTATGTATTTTAACCATGGGATACCTTGTTTACTCATAGAATGAGGAAGGTTTAACAAAGGCAAGGAATTACACAAAGCTTACTCTGTTTTTTATTGTTTTTATGATCTTAGAAGTCTTGTAATGGTAAAATCTTGAATCTATGGATGTTTCTCATATGTTTGTGAAGCCTTTTGTTAGGATCTTAGAAACCCCACTTATTGTGGTGATTTGTGATGAGATCTTGTCATTTTCTGTTATGATTTTAGAAATCCCTATTTTATACTTTGAGGGAAAGTGGATTCGCATGCTATCTATATGTATTTCCTTGAAATGATGAATCTCATGCATTGGAAATGCTTGTAAATTAGGATTTCATAACTCTATAGTTCCCATAAAGGATATTGATGGATTTTCTTGATTTTTCATGACTAGTATGATTATATGAGTCAGTGATGGATATCTCTTAAATATGTTGGTTAAAGATGATGCTAGTAGATGACTATAAAGCATGTTGTGTAATGCCCCCAAATCCATACTCTGTTATGGATCTGTGTCACTCTAGATTTGGATTCGCTACCTTTCACAATCCACATAATCACATAACATTGCCCAAGTCATGGGCCCAATAATAAGATTCAATAGTCCACATGTTCTCAATTAGTACTTATCTTAAGATCCATTAGGTCTAATTATATCACTAGTCAGATTTCAATAGTTTGTAGAAGCGTGTTCAATATTCAATAACCACACATATTCTAATCGATAAATGTGGAAGTGCAAATCTAACTCATAAAGATTACAATAGTCCAATAACAATGAGTCTCAACAATATTATCACTATACTCTCTAAAGATGATCATTATAATAAAGTAATCAATAACCACATCATAAGGGTGCCCTCTCACTTGAAATATACAAAAGGGAATGAAATGTCTACTAATCCAAAGTACGGGCCAAACATAATAGGGGCCCCAAATATGTCCATAACAAAGGTCAGGACATAAAGAAAAACTGAGGATATCGTGGAAAGTCCCTCGGATGGAGGACCTACTGTAAATGTAATGTATTGTAAATCCATAAACTGTAAAATACATATATTGTATAGACTATGACATGAGTGGTGTCATGTTAGAGTCTAGGAGGTTTTTGGTCACAAATCATTATGAAGATCATCATCAAGCATTAAGAATACCTCAAGAAAAGCAAACCGGGAGCATACAAGTCATCCCGAAGGGTTCACACTTCACTCCTAACTCTCATAAGGTAAATCAGGTAAAGTAGCATGGCCACGTTGAACCAAAGGTCCAAAGAGGAGTTCCAAAGGTCTACGGACCATCCTGGGCCACGGAGGGATGATCCCAAGGTCTCTGTAGTTGTTCTAAGATTTTTTAAAACTTTACAAGGCATTTGGATTGATCTAGAATCGATCTGGGATCGATCCAAATCTCCCAACTCGATCTAAATAATTTGGATCAATCCAAACTTGTTTGGATCATTCCGGGATCGAACCAATAACTCTCGGGTTGCAAGGTCCAAGTGTTTTTGCATTTGGATGGATTCAGGATCGATTCAAAGTAGCGAAAACACTGTATAAGGGTCAAAACTTTAAAAATCATTTTAAATCAATGGCTTATGTTGTTTAACCATTGGGGGATGTTCTAATCCTATGGACACAAATAATTTTCATCAATTATAAAAAGGATTGAACCCCAAATGAGCATAGTAATGGTTTTTGATAAATCTCCATGTTTTGTAATCTCTATTGCTCGTTTTTGGTAGATCATGAGAGAGTTAGTTCTCTAAATCTTTAGCAAATCTCTCTCTATGCTTAGATAGGTAAATCCATACCAAGATCATTCAATTGTCATCTCTCTAGTTTTTCTTAGGCACATCCTTTGGAGGTAGGCTACAAAGAGTTGTCCAAAAAGAAACCCAAGTGAAGAAAGGGTGGGAGTGTGTGTCACATCTTGTTCAAGGAGGAGCAACCCACTGGAATTGGCTCTACAAGCTTGAAGAGCCATCAAGAAAGATTTGGGGAGCAATAATCACATCTTGCTCAAAGAGGAGCAACCTCATCTTGTGTACAAGGTAACACTAACCTTAAAGAGGTAATTCTTGCCTTTAACTTTATTTAAGTTATTGAGACCTCTCCTGCCGGAGACACTGGGAGAATTGGCACTACCGTTAGAGACACCAATTGTGTAGACCTTTAGCTCTTTTGTCAGAGACACCGGAAGAGTATACTATTAACCACACCCGCCGAAGACACTATGTGTAGCTTGCTTGGCAAGTAGACTAGGCTTTCTGTTTAATTTTAGCATTTATTATAATATTTTCAATCTTAATAAAATTACATAGCTCAGTGGTGAGCTTTTGAGAGTGGTGTAGGCCATTGTGCCGAACCACTATACATATTGTGTATACTATGATTGCTTGTGGTTTGCCTTTATATTTGTCATTCATATTGTCAAGCATTGCACATATTGATATAACCTTACATGCAATACAATTAAATATATTCATATTCATGTACACAATTCAAATTGCAATCAAACATCGGGTACAACTTAATTAATTAAACAAGCAATTAAATTTGGGTTAATTGAAAAGAATTTTAAAAATATCATATTCGCCCCCTCCCCCCTTTAGGATCAATATTGGAATTTCAATTGGTATTAGAGTAAGCTGCTCATAAACGGTCTAACCACCGGAGTGAAAAGATCAAAATTCTTAGAGTAAAAAACACTAAATGGCTAACCTAGAAGAATCATACTCAACTACGAAACTCCCATTCTTTGATGGAAATAATTATCCACATTGAAAAATTCATATGAGTACCTACCTACAAGCCATGGACCTCTCAGTGTGGTTGTCAATCCAACAAAGTTGGATTAAACCAACAACACCGGAAAAAGATTGGCATGAAACCTAAAGAAAAACCCACACCACCAACTACAAGGCATTGAATGTCATTTTTTTATGCAGTGAGTCAAAATGAGTTTAGGAGAATTTGCCCTCTCACCATGGGTAAAGAAGCATGAGACTTACTTGAAGTAACCCATGAGGAAACTAGTATGGTTAAAAAGTCGAAACTTCAAATGCTAACCACTAAATTCGAAGAACTTAAGATGGAAGAAGATGAATAATTCATTAACTTCTACACCAGGTTACAAGACTTAATGAACTCCAAAGCGGGACCTTGGAGATCCACTCAAATCGGAAGCCATAATTAGAAAAATCCTTAGGTCACTCCAGGAAAGATTTAGACCAAAGGTCACCACTATAGAGGAGAGTAAAGACATATACACACTAATAGTAGAAGAACTAGTGGAGTATATCTATAAACCTTTGAGATGACACTTAGACTGAGTGCCAAAAAGAAGAGTGTAGCTCTAAAGGTAGAAAAGCTATCAAGCCTAGAAGAAAATTTTGATGATAAAGTTGCCTTCATCACAAAAGGCTTTAGGAAATTTTACAAGAAAAATGCCAAAAATTTTAGGAGAAAATTTACATCCAAAAAATCCAAGGACTCTTCTAGGAAAAAGGAACTTCCTATAGAAGAAGTCATTTGCAATGAATGCAAAGGGCAAGGTCACTATGCCTCCGATTATGCCAATAAAAAATATAAATCTAAAAGAAAAAATAAAAAGGCTATGGCAGCCACTTGAGATAATGACACTGATGACGCAGAAGAAGAGTCATGTAGCAATGAAGAGGAATCTTCATAAAGGACGGTTGCATTTGTAGCTTTCACTAATGATTCCCATGATGAATTAAGTAGTGAAAGTGAAAATGAAGAAAGTGAACTTCAAGAAGCCTTTGACAAGTTGTTTGAAGAGAGTTCTTCACTAGAGAAACTTGTCACTCAACTTAGAAAAGACAATAAAGAACTATTAATTAAATTAAGTAGGAAGAGTGATGAATCCTCATAAGATGTGGAATTACTTAAAACTAATTCCAACCTTCTAGATGAGAACCTCAAAGTTAGGGAAACAATCAACCAATTGGAGTCTAGCTCCAAAGGTTCACCTTTAGAAAAAGATAATCAAGTCCTAAAACTAAAGGTAAACTCTTTAGACTTGAAATTTAAAAACCTAGGAGTAATTCTCAATATATAAAAGGAAAATAAAAGAGTAGAAAAAAGGAAGTTCATTGAGAAAAATGAAATCCTCTTTAACAAGATTCTAGAACTTGAGAAAATAGAAAATGTTGATGAGAGTGATTCTAGAACTCTAGAGTTAAAAGAAAAATAAAATCTCTAGAGACCAAGATGAGTGAAGCATATGAGGACATACTAAACCTTGAGAGTCAAGTAAATTCCTTAAATGAGAGAAACAAAGGGCTAAATATGATGTGTGCCCAATTAACTCGTAAATCCTTAGATTACTTAAACAAATTAAGGAACTAGAGAAAGATAAAAGGAAATCAATCTCTATGATTACCCAAGGGAACCAAAAATTTGAAAAAATGTTGAAAATGGGTAAGGAAAGTAGTGATAAAAGTGGACTTGGATACAATACTCCAAGCACTTCAAATCACAACAAGAGTCAATCAAACACTTTTGTAAAAGGCAAAGGGAAGTCACAAATCCCTACCCAACTACCAAAACAAAAGCCTTAGACTCATAGTGAAGGACAACTCCAAAAGGACAATAAGCCTATCACTTACAAAGGCCAAGTCACATCTCAAAACCATGAAGGATTTAGGGATAAGAAAAAAAAGGGACAAGTACCTCTTCAAAGGCTTGCTTTTAACAATGAGTACAATACTTCCTGCAAAGGGAAGGCCATAGATACATCTCAAGCCTCAACTTCAAAATCTAAGATGTCTTATGGAAGGAAACCACCTTCTTCTTTCAAGAATAATGCCCCCACATACAATGAAAGGAGAAGAAATTCTTGGAAAAACAATTTCCAAGCTTCTACTATAACACCCTGCACCATGACACATATATTACTGTACACATGTCACACTTAGAATGCTAACACATGTCACATAAGTTTTGTATACACATAGAATCATTTAAATGCATATATGCTGATTTAAATGTTTGAGCAACTTTAGATGACACCAACGAAAATGTAAAAAGAATCTGTGAATGAAACTTATACCTTTAGATAGGCATGAAAGTCGAGAGTCCTACACAACAAACAACAAGTGAAACAAACACCAAATGAAAAAGTTAAAGGCAACTTAATAAGTGAGGAAAAAAAGAAGGGTCAAGGACATGACAATTTCTGAAGTTGTCCCAAATGGATGCAACAACTTCATAAGTCAATATCTATCAATTCCATTGGAATCACCTTACAAATAATATATGCTTGGAAAGATCTATGAGTTTACTTTCCAATACGAAAAACGGCGAGTAAATTGAAGTTTCTTAGAAGAAGTTATGACAATTTTCCTAAAAAGTGTCTATGCCATCTAGTATAGTATGAATCAGTAGATTTTGATGTAACTTTAAAAATATAACAATAAAAATGTATAATGAATTAGGGAGAAAGTCTTATAGATTTGAAAATATTTTGAAGTCTAGTTTCCAACAAAAAAAACGGTAAGTGAATCCGAATTTTGTAGAGAAAGTTATGATTGTTTTCCCACTAGGTGTCTGTGTTGGAAAAATTCGGGCGGGATAACGTCATCAAAGCGGAGAATTCCATACAATTATGATTTTTACAAAATTTTAAGAACTTTTTCAGTAGAGACCTACTTAAACATGAAATTGAAAAGTAGGATTGTTATTTAGGCTTATAAAAACATAGAGACTTATAAAAAATATGATCTTTTGAAGAAGTTTTGCAAGAATAGGGATTTTGAAGAAAAAAGAAAAGGAAAAACTAGGTTTTACAAAGATTTGAGGATTTTTCTAAAGAACAGAGCTTAGAAGAAATTTTGCATCAACCAAGAGGTAGGGGACACTAAACTAATGTCGTTTTTTATTGTCATAGGTTCCTATAACTAATCCAAACAATTTTGTAAAGAACTACTCTATTTTTTAATGGATTTACAACCGTTCTTCC
>JAOXJP010000005.1:378815-395574 GCA_025762735.1 Platanus orientalis | reverse complement strand
ATCGGGGACCGAGTGGTAAGGCCATGATCTGCAGGGGAACGGATCACTCATTCTTCCATTGGGGACAGGTGCACGAACGACAACTCCAAACGTCACACATCCGCCGCCTACCTACCGTTTAGGTGGCACCAGCGAGATCCAGCTAAGGTAAGGAACTTCGTGTCGCGGCTGCTCCACTCCGCTGCGGTCTCATGAACTGAACTTCGTTGCCTTCCCGCGCGCGAAGCGAATGGGCGCTGTGCCGTGGGTCAGTTTCGGGGCGGGGGGCGGAGAGAGACCAGAAGAATGATTCATTTGGATCGACGAGCCATTTCGTGAATCAATGGAATGTCTGTCTATCCATGAACATCTATTCTATCTGTATATCTAGGGGATCTCTCTATACATATATAAGTCATTTATGGCATGATGCCTAGCCGTAGCCGCATATCAGCTGCGCTCAATATGCGGGATTTCTGTTGGATCAGATCTTTCGCTTTGACGGAAGCTTTTGGACCTAGCGAAAAGGACTCTAAGCCTTCGCGCAAGCAAGCGCGAGAGAAGCAAGCAAAGTAGAAGCTTTGCCAGAAGCAAGACGAGGAAGCGGAGCTGTCGTAGAAGCGGTAGCTTCCCCCGACCGACTACAATACAACAGTCGCGACCTACTTTGATTCAAAAAAAGAAAGGCCTTTCTTTTTTGCCCTATCTATAAGGGTACGCTCTGCTCGCCCTACTTTGATTCAAAAGAAAGGCGAACGGTTTGAAGTACCAAAGGCTGCTTTCGGTTGGTTTCATAAGGGGGCTGTTCACTACAAGCTATCAGCGCTGTCTTAGATTGAACGGCAATAAGATAAGTCGACGTTCAATCTCTAAGGCGGGTTTCCGCTGAGAACGGAATAGTGTTCGTGTCCAAAGGTGAACAAAGCCCTAGCTTCTAGAGTTCGCTGCTTTTCCCAGGCCGGAGAAGGGCTTATACTGCTCGCCTTTGTTTGATATGTTCATTCAGTACCAATACAAACTTTTTCTACACAAAAGTGGAAGGGCCACTATAGAAGCTAGAAGTAGCCTATAGTAGAGTAGTCGGCCTAACCAAAGCGTCACGACATAATCCAATTACCCTTTTGAATCTTAAGTAGGGGGCTTAGACCGCCCGCCTACCAATCAAAGAGGCTGAGAGTAAGCGTAAGCTCACCCGTAAGCTCGAAGAGCTTTCTCCGCCAGAGAGAGTGGAGAAGGGGAGAAGCGACTCGTCGTAGAAGCGGTAGCTTCCGGGACGGCCTAAAAGATCGACTTGGCGCAGGAGGCCAAGCATTCTGGGCTGGAAGGAGGCAAGCAAATGAAGGGAGGCATTACGGGCCGACTACAAGAAGCAAAGCTTCGTAGACTCGACAAGTCGCTTATAGAAGGCCGACGACTACTGAAGTTCAGTAAGGGGGGAGGGAAGCGAAGCTTAGCGAGCTTTAGTTGGCCGACCACTACATAAGCCGCCGCGGTAATCGGTTTGGAAAGCTTCGAGCTTCCCTTCATTCGCTTCGCGGGAGCCGCACAGCACATAGCTGGAAGTCAGAGGGCCCGTACTACCTGCCTAACCCTTCGCTCCGAGGGACCGTAGATCGGAAAGCGCCTTCTAAACCACTCGGCAGAAGGGAAGGGGCCTATGTATTTGCATGACCCCTGCAGATTTGACCCTACCTACACCCGGAGCCAATCCCCTAGCGGTCCTGCCACCACGCCGCAGAACGGGAGCTCGTGTGGAACCTTTTATTTCTGGCGTAACAGCGGTGGAACGTAACATAATATTACGGCCGCGTAACATAGGGGCCTACGGTACGGGGAACTCGGCCAAAATATGACACCCGAAGGGCCCGGCACGCACAATCCTATCCTATCCGAGTCCGAGTTTACCCCTTGCACTTCGGACAGCCGTCCGTAGCATCATAAGGAGCACCTCCCTTTCGAGGTACCAAAATGGTACGGTACATAGGAGGTTTCTCAACGTGGTGTATAGCACGAAAAACCTTTCGATACAAGATAGGGCCGTTCACATGAAAGAAGAGAAGAAAGGATTGATTCTCTTCTTTCTCTTTCTCGAGGGGGGAAAGAGAAATAGGGTCTTATGGAGGGAGGGGGGAACATTCGGGCGCATTTTTTTAAATCCTCCACCGCATCCAGGATCACAAGTGGAACGCTAAGCAGGGGTGGGGAGGCAGCGAGCTCCGCTTTCAAAGCGAAGCGAGCCTATCAGAGAAAGCCGTTGCGCGCTAGTAGCGCGCTGTAGTTTTTCAGCTGGCTTCAAAGTGCTAGTTGTAGCGCGCTAGCGCCCTTTTATATATAAAGGTAAGGCTCTTCTGTGGAGTCGCACTCCACGAGCCTTGTCTTCCCTCCAACGACTAGCTTCCGTTTCTTGTTCCGGTCCGAGAACGAGGACGCTGTCCTGCCCTTCTCCTGCCGTGGAAGGACTTCCGCCTGTGGTGTGGTCCAACCCATGGGCGGAGTCGCCCTCATCCCCCCCATTGCTCAGTGCTCCCTGCTGCTTCGCTGGGCTTTACCCGTCCCCGGCGTGGACGCGGGCTTCTATAAGAGAATGAGAAGCTCTCAACACAAGAAAACGCGAACCGCGCGGAGCCCACCCGAGTTCGTTTTCTGCCGCCACTGGCCGGCCGCTGGGGAAACACAGCCCGGCCCCCTCTCGGGAAACGGGGGTGGGGGTCCAACAAGCACTTGCTGCAGAGGGGCCCACAAGCACCCGGCCCGCCCCTTCTTCTTCAGTAAAGCCGACCTCTTTTTCGCCAGTGCTGACGCAGTGCGCACGTAGATAAGGAAAGCAAAATCCCAGTGGGGGGGGGAATGGGGCCGGTGCCTTTCTTTTACGGCCTAAACTCCTATTTGTCAGCCGTGGGGAACTACTGCTCGGTCGGGGGGAGGGGAAAGGCTTGGGCCTACCTATCCCGATAGGACCCCGGAACGGGAGCTATTGAGAGGTTCCATATTGCCGAGCCGAAGGGCAGCACTTCTGTACGTGATCGTAGTATGTCACGTCGTCTCGTCCCCGCTGCATCGAAGAGTACCTAATAACTATGTTCCGGTTCACTGATAAGGAAGATAGAGTTGGGGTGGGGGTCTACGATGTGATACTAAAGTATGACCCGGGGAGATACATGCTAACTATGGGTAGGAAGCAGGAACCATTATGTCAAAAATGTCGGGGGGTTACAGATCTCTTATACTACCATCGATCCGACAGAGCGGAACGACCAGAAAAAGAAGTGAAGTTAGAAAGCCGTATGATAGGTGGTAACTATCTTGTACGGTTCGGGGGGTAATCGGCGTACTCCGATCAGTGGGGGGGAATCTTTGGCTCTATCGAACATACAGGGAATTGGAGGTAGCATTCCACCGATGTCAAGTCATGGACCGGTTCCTCCAGCCCTTTTTCTATGTGTTGGTGTTCTATATGACCGACATAAGACTCGACTTGCTAGATATTACGGAGGTTCAGTGAGCACCATGCCGAATCTCTCTACCATTTCCTTCTCTTCCACTTTGGCCAATATGAGTTCACCTGGTACTAGCAGCTTTATCGGGGAATTTCCCATCTCAGTAGGAGCTTTCCAAAGAAATAGCTTAGTAGCCACATTAGCAGCGCTTGGGATGATTTTAGGCGCGGCGTATTCCCTTTGGCTATATAATCGTGCGGTTTCTGGAAATTTAAAACCCGATTTCCTCCATAAATTCTCCGATCCAAATGGCAGAGAAGTTTCAATATTTATACCTTTTCTTGTTGGAGGGGCGACCGTCCGTTGAACTACCAAAGAAAAAAGGGTAAACCAATGTGATCATGACATTGTAGGTGCTTGCGATGGGACGGATGCGACTTCCCTCATAAGTAATGGGTGGCATAGCCCGTTGCAGAAGTCCCCCCTTTTTTTGATCCATTTCTTTAGTCTTTAGGGAGCGAAGAAAACCCCTAACCAGCAAACTACGGCCCTTACTCTATAGGGCGAGCCCCAACTCTAAACCTAACTATATAAAGCGCAGGAGCGCCCTTTTATATATATTAGTAAGGGTTTTCGCCTTACTCTATAGGGCCGTAGTTTGCCTTTACTAGTAAGGGTGCTTGAGCGCCCCCGGCTTTTTGGCTGAGCCGAGCAGGCTTTTCAGCTTTATTGGAGCAAGGGCGCGCTAGCGCGCGCTGTAGTTTTTCAGCTGGGTGGGACCGAGAGAAAGAAAGGACGGGGGGCGACCATGCATGGCACTTCTCGACCGTGTCTCCGAGGGACAGTTGAACGAGCAACTCATGAATGCTGCCGGGTCGGACGAGCCAATAACTCGAACGCGTTCGGTCTGTTTTTTGAGCAAGAATCACAGCGTTACCTTACCTTCACCATGATACGGACTCCAAGTTCTTATGGCAGAGCACGAGGAGATTTATCATCAATATGATGATGGGAATGGAAACCAGAAGCACGACCGGGGTCTTCGTGGTCCGAGATAATACTTACATCAGTAACAGTAACGTAAGCATGAGACTTTTTGGTAGTACCGGTGAACCAGATGGCCGCGGCGATGGAATCTGGGACGGAGGACTCGTAGTATCTCTCTAGATCTGGCAAAAGCGAAAGACCCCCTAACGTAATTCGAATGGGGGCTGACCGCTGAGCCCACTCTGGCCTCGCAGGGCGGGCCCCTGTGGTTGCGAGCTGGAGCTGCCATAGCTTATGGCTAGAGCAATGGGAGGGGGCCCCAGCAGAGAGAACAGTAAGGATAACGAGCGCTCCGCCCGCTTGGCGGGCGGCAGGAGCAGCGGGCAAGTGCTTGGTAGGCCAACAGCCCAGTGAACCGGGCGGGGCACTCGACGAAAGGGGGGCACACTGAGCAAGTACGAGAAATTGGCCCCGCTCCGCTTTCTTAAAAGCAAGGACCACTACGGGAGGTCAAACCAAGGACCTATGGAAGTCGGGGCTCGTCCCCGGTCAATATTGGATCAAACAATAGGGGGCCGTAGCACTGACCTCTTTTTTTATTGATTCAATAAAAAAAGGGGAAAAGATCGTACTGTTCCCTACCGAGACAACAGACACTCTCAACGGATCCTCCGCGCGCTGGGCATACCTCTTCCGTGCGTCTTTCTCGTGGCGGGAACAGAACAACAGGGAAAGACCCGGCCGACCTGCCCAGGGCTCGAGGGCGAGCCATACGAGAGTGAGTCGAAAGGCTTCCGTTTCCGTTCTTGGTTTGGGGGCTTTCGGGCCCCTCTCGATCTTATTCGTATAAGGGAAGGGGGAAGGAGTCTAAATCAATGGACATTAATGAACCATCATTGATGGACGTTGCACATGACACGATCAATTCGACTCAAGGTCCGGCGCTAATAGAAGTTGCTTACTCTCCTAGTAGCGAAGGAAAAGGGCAGGGCTTTTTTCGTAGTAATAGTGGGCGGGTCTCATGAGATCTATGCCGGCCGTCGGAATCAAACGAAGGTCGAAGGACCATTCGATTCATTAAGGGGCATAGATCTAGGCCTATTTGTTCGGTCAATCACCAAAGGCGGGGGGGAACCACTATGGACGAGACCCCCCGGCCTCGATTCTTTTGCATAGTCCGGGGGCCGGCCGCAGCAGAGCAGCGGGGCATAGCGGCGCCCTCGCCTGGCGCCATTCCCGGACCTAGCAGCAGACGGCGGGCCGGGCCTGAATTCAGACCGGACCAGACTCTTCTTTGTTTGAGCTGCTCCCACGCACGCAGACCGGAAGATCTCAGTGTCCTGGACTGGACAAGTACGTAGAGATCTTCGTGGGACCGGGGAGGGAGTCTCAATCGATCTTTTCTAGGATTCCTTATCACGCCACGCACGGAGATCTTTCCATTGATAGATAAGACCCCCTGACTCTTAAAGGTTAGGTTACTACCTGCCTCTACGGAAGAGGTGTACTTTGTACCGCCCGGAGGTCATATAGATCGGAACCCGGAGCGATAAGAACGAAAGCCCTACCCACAGCTACAACTACTGGCGCTTCAAAAGGCTTAGATTCTAAGGGCGCTACTGAAAGACTATGGGTGTAAGCCCCGAAAGCCTTTGGTACTTCGGTAGGGCGAGCAGCCCTTAAACCAAAAAAAAGGCGACTTCCCCTATTTCTGCATTTCATTCTCTATTTGGCCCGCCTCAAACAAAATGAGAAAAAAGGGGAGGCCTATTGATTCGAAGTCACTACGAAAGGGTCGGTCAATAGCATAGCTCTTTCTTTCCCGGGTCTCCTTTCGAAGGAAAGGCCTTCGCATTCCTAATCCGGTAGGGCCGGACGGCTTTGTTTGCCCCAGCTTGGCGAATCGCATCCCCGCGCAACGACATTGTTTGTGCGCCCCTTACCGTTCTCGCTCAGTGTTTGCAACGGCTGGGAAGCCAGTCGTAGAAGCGAAGCCTATCGCCACGCCGACCATCAGAGATTGGGCCCCTTCTCAAAGATTTGATGGAATGGCCCAGCCCAATAAAGGAAGGTTATAGTACGCGATGCGTTCCATTTGTACGAATCGCGAACATACCACGCACGACCGGACGTAGAGCCACTAAGAGCTGGCAGACCGGGCCGGGCGCAGGTGCCAGATCCGAAAAGTCGAGTCTCGATCAGCCTAGTGCACCAACCACGTGGTACGACGGGCACTCAAAGACCTGGCGAATGATGGCCCACCCCACCCAAGAGCGCTTATGTCATATGGGAACTCATGGCTGGAAACAATCCTTATGGTTTTGATATCCGGTAGGAATAATAAGAATAAAAGTCCAGGTTGGTTGGTGAGCCTAGTGATAGGAGACTACCTAGCTTGGTTCGGAGAGCACTTGTTGGGTTAAAGATTTGTTTGTTGCTAAATGTTACGGCCTAAATGCTGAACTATTGACCCTACTTGTTCGGATGGGTGTTCACCCCAAAGTGTTCCCGGACCGCATGCATACATCCGTAAGTAACTTAGTGCAACATGGCAAATTTCATTGAGAGGAATCAGCAAAGAAAAGAAAAACGGGTCAACATCTTAATGTGTATTTGAGAGATTGTCCTCGGGCTGAGGAGTGTCCACATGAGTTCGTTGAGGTGTCTACACAGGCCTGCGGTCCTCTTTTATATTCTGTCGAGAGTTCGGATTGCTCCACCTAAGTAGAACGAAAAGGAGGAATTGGAAATTCAAAGGGGGGAGCAAAGAAAAGGCCTTACCAAGCGAAGAAAACCCTTACTAATATATGCGCGCTAGCCCTAACTATATAAAGGTAAGGCCTGCTTTCGAGCCCCAACTCTAAACAAATAAGGGTGCTGCTTCCGGTAGCTTGCTGACTCTCCTAGTTAGAAGAAGGCTCTTTGGCGGATTATTTAGATCTGGATAGAGTCTCGCTCAGTAAAGAGAGTTGTAGATTCGTAAGATCATGATAGAGTCCCAACCTAATATAATAACAAGTTTAGTTAGGGCGCTAGCGCGCTACAACTAGCAGAGCAGCCTGCGGAAAAAGGCTAGCGCGCGCTACTCTGGCTCGCTTCTGAAAGCGGAGCTCGCTGCTTTTCGCCGTAGCTTGCTGCTCGCTCGCTGTCTACTAAACGAGCCTTCACTGCCCGCCCGGCCCCTATCTTTAATCTTAAGTAAAGTGAAGTCAAATCAATGAAGTGAACAGCCCAACCTCTTTGTTTGAAGCTTTGCCAGGAAGCTTCTACTTGCTTGTTGAAGCTTTGCTTCCCCTAATTCCGAAACACAACAATAGACTTGCAACTATAGTATAGGAAAAAGCTTCTCTTTGATAGCGGGGGGGTTCAGAAAGGATCTGATCGTAGATAGAGACTTAAACCTGTGCGGGGGTAGGGGCGGATGTAGCCAAGTGGATCAAGGCAGTGGATTGTGAATCCACCACGCGCGGGTTCAATCCCCGTCGTTCGCCCATCAATAAATGGACCATTTGTTACGGAGACACAAGACAAACCTTTCCCAACAAGAAAGAATTTTTTCTGCAAGAGTCATCTCGAGGCTTTCAAACGCATCCAAGCAATTGGTATCCGATTGAAACATAGAAACCATAGATTCGCGTCGCCTACTTGCTGAAAGCTGGAATGGCTGATCATTCATTGTATGAAGTTTTTAAGACCTCACTAATCAGCCTTACACTTTTGAGTTCATAATGAATGAAATGAACCCCCGGATGAAGATAAAATCTCCCAAGCAGTGGGAGCCCCGAGACCTGGTCGTGACGATACCTTTCTTAGTGGAAGATCGGAAAAGACTTCTCTTGAGACTGATCGGATCTCCCGTAGACACCCGAGAGACCTCCACAAGGCAAAAAGAGTAAGAGGACAACAAGCAAAGAGTTATGCTTTCATTTCTTTGTTGAGATTGAAATCAAGTTCTTTAAAAAAGGGGTAGGTATAATGCACGCAGGCAAAACTTCTAAGTGAAAGGAGTTCCTTACTTTTCTTTCATAGTAGTCTTAATGACTAGTAGTTTGAAGCCTTAAGAAACCGGTTTTTTTTTCGGCACTCGGTTCCTTCGTCTTAAGTCAAGTTCAGTTTACTTTTTCGATTCGGAACTCTTAGTCGAGCTGATGGCGAGATCGATTTTTTGTTCGAGGTGAAAGAGGAAAGAGAGGAACCACCGCCCAATGGTGCTTTTACGAAAGTACGGTCACCGGTGGCTAATACCTTCTCGACACTATCGAACCTGAAATCCACTCTCAATCGCTCTTGGGGAGGAATAGTTTTCGTATCCTGGACTTAAGGAAGGCAAAAAGTGCCCTATCTGCTCGGTTGGCAGTGCCAGTTGTTTGTTTTCAAGTAAAGCTCCGTATCCGTATCTCTTTTTAGGTTGGCATAACAAAGAAAGAAAGTGCCAAGAAACAACACATACCCATCACTTTTGGAAGGTTCGGGATCGTCAGGGATACGGAACTTTACTTCACTGAACCGGCACTACTATTTGTCGGCTCCTACCACTCGTCCCTCGTCTGCTCGTCGAGTGCGTCCCTGGCCCTCGCTCGTCTCTAGTAGCCGATCGAGTTTCTTCGCCCCTCTCCCTATCGGTCGAGTCACTCAAGTCCCTCCGAAAATCCCGGGGTTTACGCGTTTTTCGGAAACAAAAGTAGCTCGTCAAGCTAAAAACAGACGACAACGTTAGGGGCTCGCGAAGTAAAGTACACAGCGAGTGTAGTTCTACGGAAGCGAAGCTTCGTAGACTACACTCGCTGCTACCGGGTTTATGCCTTCGTTTTTCGGTTCTAAAAGTCCAAAGTCACTAATAGCCGAGCTCGACAACGAAACGGGGTTTCAGCGTTGTCTCCTACAACTTGTTTTCGTCCTTCGCTCGTCATGTAGGAGACGAAGTCACTTAGTTCCGAGGAGACGAAACGCTAAGTCAAGTTCCCTAACCCTAGCGAAGCGGTATCCGGGGCTCCGTAGATACCTACCGGCGAATCCGTGCTTCCTTCAAATAAAGGAAGGAGGGTTCCGGGTCGAAACTAGCCAGGCGGGTGAGTTGTTTACGGAACTGTACTGATTACGTGACTCGACTTTGAAGAGGACGAGCTCCCGGGAGCCTTAAAAGTAGTGTTGAAGCGGGGACAGGATACCTGCAGTCTTCAGTAGCCAAAGACCAATTCCTTGTTTATACCCAACCCTAAAGTGTTTATTACTTGACTGCCGGCTAGCTCTAAAGTCTAAAGAACTCCACTTCTCTCTCTAGCGTCTTCCGGCGGAAAGAAAGCCGTTCCTTAGAGTCCGTTCCGTCGGTATTAGATTAGATGTTTGTAGAACCTCCTGAACGTTCAGTCGGTTCCTCCCACGTAGTTCAGTAGAGCTCCGTGACCCTTAACCAATAGAAAAAAGCTGTCGGTAACCGTCCGTGAGTTACCGGGATTCAAAGGACCGCTCCGGGAGCCTACGCTCGTCAGCCTAAAAAAGATCCTCGGGGATAAGTGGTAGGAAGATGAGCGGAGGGAGCCTTCACTCGTCAACCTAAAAACAGAGGAGTTCCCTCACTACGAAAGGTGTCCCGTGGATGGACGAGTTCCTAAACTACGAAAGATATGGAGCGGATGGACTGCTATGAGTTCCGGAGCAACAAAAGTGTGGAGTGGATGGTGTTGTTCATTCTGGAACAAACAACTAAATCCGGAACAACTAAAGGCATGAAATGGATGGTGTTGTTCCTGTGAGCACCAAGCTGCGATAGAAGTTAGGAGCTCGGCTTTATCCTATTTTTCTTCGGTTCGGGTTGATTTGATCAGGAAGGAAGGGATTTCTCGTAACAATAGGAGACAGACAGACAGATCAGATATAGAGCACTAACACAGTCAATCCAGGGTGAATCTCATTGTGCATCTACTTCCGCTCATCGAAAGTCTACCTCCGACTGAATCAATATCTCGTTTTCCCTTTGCTGCCACGGAGAGCGATGTTCCGCCTCTTTCTTAAACAGCTCTCGCTGATTCAGTTCACTGAACCTGAACCCTTCCACCAAGAAGACAAGCGGAGCGATCAGTGTGATCAAGCGAGCTGCTTTTTCTGGCTTCTGGCCTACACAGATCAGGTTGTTTTGTTTGGAGGGCGATCAGTGGGATCCCTCAGTTCTGCTATGGTTTTTATTCTTTTGTCGAATCCGAGTTCCTCATGCCATGAAGACCAGCCAAGCCGAACTAAAGCTCCACAACCCGTTCTTCCCGTTCAACCCTTCTCGTCCTGACTTTGCTTTCAATGGACCCCATCTGTATCCTTCCCAGCGACCCTGCTTGTGTCGACCAGCCAAGCAGATGTGATTCTGTCTCTTCCTTTCACCGTGTTGACTCTCTCTCCTTGCTCGTTTCACTCCTTTCCGTGAAGAGCACACTAGGCACCAAGTCGCAGTGACAACGCCTTCCAGCGGTAGTCCTCCGGTAATCAAGCAAGAACAAACAATCATTCATCGGAGGGAGCGTGGATTGTTTTCAAGTCAGGCAGATACGTGCTCCTTTAAGACCATTGATTGTCGCTCTTTGAACAGGCAGAGACGAACACACAATTCCAACGGCAGCAGGAGCAGGAGGAAGAGAGACTTTCGAACCCGACACATCCACTGCACGATCCTTTGGAGCCGTAGTTCCGGGATTGGATTGCAAAGGGAGCGGGAATGCTTTGAAGCTCAACGAAGTCAAAGCCCGTTGGACCGTTGACCTAGGAACGATCCATGGAGTTCTCTCTGTCCTCCCTTTGCTTGAACTGGACTTTTCCGAAAAGGTGCTTTTCTTCTAGTACTCAAGGCTCTTGGCTAAAAAAGATTCGAAGACACTCCTCAGGCTACTGAACTTCACTTTCAATAGCGTTTGCGTGAGCTATCGCTTACTCAACTTGCACAAAGCTACTGAAGTAGCTTTGCCTTCGCTACAATTTCCTGCGAAACTTGCCTTCGCTACAATTTCCTGTTAGGGCCTTTCATGCTCTCCATAGACATAGAAAGAAGCACAAGCCTCACACCGGATTCAGGCTCTTTAAAAGGTCCTGTCCCTATCTAGTCCACCAGCCAAGCCCAGTGAACCAGTCGATCCAACTTTGAAGTCGGAGAAAGCTTTTTGTTAACAAGTCGGAGTTCGCCTGCCGCTTTCTATCTGTCTAAGTAAGTCGAACGAAGCCGTTAAAGGAGCGTTTGGAAAGAGAACCAAGGAGGAGGAACAAGAAGTCGGAGAAAGACCATTTGAAACTTATTATCCAAGTCTCGTGGAGCTAACTAGCACAGGACCCGTCAAGCGAACAAGCCCAGTTGAACAAAGAAAAGTAGGCCTGTCAAGAAGACAAGCTCCACGCTCAAGCTCAAGCTGTATCTCCTTCCTTCCCAACCCTGTCCTTTTAGCTCTTAGGTAAGTAAGCTCCTTGCTCTTTCTCCGGAAGCTAATCCACCCCAATACAACCTGTCTGGCCTTTCACAAATCTTGCCTTTCTACCTTCCCGTTCCTTTCAGCGTCGACCTGTCTGCGTAGAAGCTTGCAGGTTCGGGAGCTGAATCATCGTAGAAAAAACAATCAATCCTCATGATTTGCGTGGGAAGAATGGGTTCGTCAAAACCGGGTGGAAAGGGACCAAGCTCAGAGTCAGAGGCGAGTTGACAGACAAAAGCTTGGATGTTGTGATTCCGCTTTTCCAGTAGCGAGTGAAACTCCGTGAATGGGCAGAAAGGGTGTTCAAACCGGGTGTTGAGGAAACCTTCGTCAGGAGGTTTCTCTTTGAGGAATCGCCGTTCTTCGCTCAAAATGATTCAGGAGACCTCTGTTCCCCTTTTTGCCTGTTTAATAGCTTGAGACGAGTACAATGAGGATCAGAACCGGGCAACCCCCTTTAGTCAAGCCCAGTTGAAATGCCAGTCAGGAAGGCTCTCGGAAGGTTAGGAAGGACAGTAAGTAAGCTCCTCCCTTCCCTTTGCTTTCAATCTGTCTTGTGCCACTCCAGCTTTCACTCAAGCCATTCTTTGCCTGTCGACCTTCACTCTTCCTCTCGCTTCCTAACCCTAAAAGCTCACTCCTTTTGGTGTTGCTCCACGATCTGAAAGTGGAACTACGAGATAAATAAGCGGCGGGCTGCTTTTCGGCCCGGCCTGCGCGTCTGCCTTCCTTTCGTCACTACGACTTGGTTTCGAAAGAAGGCTTTCACTGGACCAAAGACCTCGAGAACGCCTGCCGCGAGAATTCACAGGTTCGTTCACTTACCAGCACTAGTTCGTACCTTAGCAAGCAAGCTGCCGCGACCTCCGGTCTGCAAGCACCTCTGGTCTCAGTTCTAAAGCCAGAACAACTTCCTGCTGGCCGCAAGCACCTCTGGTCCTAAGCACCCCCGGTCTCCAGGCTTAAGGCAACAGGGAGACAAGCTTGAAAGCCACACTTGCACACGACACTTGCTCGTTTCTTTCCGACTTGGTGCTTTCAGTCCTGTCGAAATGTTTCTTTTCACTTCTTTGGTTTGTGTAAGCCTTCAAGCCAAGTGAAAATGGAGAGCGTTTTTCACTGATTTGATTGGTGGATCGGTCTGGTTCTTGCTTTAGTTTCTTCCTTGCGCACTCAACCATCCCCTGGTCAAGCTCTGGACGAAGCTCGCGCTCGGCCCCTCGGTGACCTTTTCTGTTTCGTTAAGGAGACTTGTCAACGGTGGTGGTTCGCAAAGCGGATCGTTCCCCTTTATCTTGAACGACAAGTGTCACTACCCTCCTGGTCCACACTGGGTCTGGCGGAGCGATGTCACGACTGTCAGAAAATCACTAGTTTTGGTGAGGCACGACTGTTGGCACGACTCGGAGGAAGAGATAGATCCAGCTTTTAGGGAAGTAAGGGAAAGGAACGGATAGAAAGAGCTCGTTCAGGGAAGGTAGGTGGGGGGGAAGCGGAACAGCTGTGTTGGTTCAATCGGGAAATGGCCGATCATGCTTGTTAGGGTTGAATGCTTAGGGTTTCAGATTCAAGCAGCTCGTTGCTACACGATCAGTCAAGCTAAGCTAAGAGAGAAAAGCGGCAGTCCTTCCAATCAAGCAAGCGACCAACCAATTCCAACGATTGCAGTGACAGCCATCAAAGCAAGAAGTATAGGCTTGCAGGATCAAGTGGGAGGAACTTGACAGGTCTCGCAGCTACTAAGCTAACGGGCAGCTTTCAAAAATGGCTACCGCATCTGCGCTTTGCTACGATTTGGTGCGGAACTGAAAGCGGCAGAAAGAAAGCTTAACGCAAGCGACATAGGTAATCAAGCAGCAATCGAGAGCCGAAGGTCTGATTCGCGAATTCAACCAACAGAGAAAGCAACCCTAGCCCTTTTTGAAGCCGACCTACTTGCCCTTTTTCTCTGATCTCCTCGTACTGCCTTAGCTTTCGACCAGCCCTTTCAGTTCAATGAAGCTAATCCCTCATCTGACGCCCCAAACCAACCACTCTATCCACGAGTTTCTGAATCAAATCCTGCCGCTAGTCTTGCTCTTTGCTCATGCGAGGTGGGAAAGCCTTCCCCCCTTTACAACAGAGGGCTGTGCCTGCGAGCCTAGCTATCTCTCTGGGAAGATACAACTGATGACCACTTACTTAGGTCAATTCTATCTTCCTTCTCGGGAGAAGATACGAAAACTCGGAACCTTTTCAAAGATAAAAACTCCATTTATGAACTCGATTTGGGGAGCAACAGATACGAGTAGATTGGGTTTTGTCGAGTCAAAACAAGTTGATCGGGTCAATAGCGGAGGTGTGCCTCTCTTGCTGAATCGCCTCCTCGTACTGCTAGTCGTTGTTCTTCCCGCTAACGAGTTTATCTGCACCTTAGTGTAGTTCGCAATCATGCTTTATTCCCTTTTCCACCACCAAGTCGGAAAAATCAGTAAGACTAGCGAGAGGTAGGTTCGGGTATGGTACTACGCTTCGTCTTGGTCCCCGATCCCGATATGGGAATACCAGTGAGGAAGGCAACACAATCATACAAGCCAGGAAGGCATACCATGAAAAGACCTTCTATGAGGTTAGGATTGAGACTACGATCTCCAGTCTCTCTAAGCGGAGTAAGCTCCCTTCTCCTTCTCTTCTTCGATTTGGTCGCTACGCTTCGCTTTGGTTGGTGCCTTGGTGCTTGAAAGGGGGCCAAAGAGGAGAAAGCTTGCTGACTCAAGAACTCATTCGTCCTTGAGCTTCGACTTGCTGACTTGGTTCCTTAAAACCTATTTCTCCGACTTGGTCTGCTCTCCTTGAAGTAGGTGTTTCGCTTTGGTGCTATCCTTCCCTTTGACTCCGATCTCCTCTTTCCTGCTCCACACAGATCAGGTTTGGAGGGCGAAGTCAGCTTTCTCATCCACCGGGCAAGCAGGTTCCACGGGTTAGGAGGCTGTCGTTGGGCCCTCATTTCATGTAACACAAAGGAAAGCAGTGGCCGTTCACGTTCACTCACTAAAGTTAGGGATGCAACGAAAACGCGGAACTGAAAGCCAACGCGAAGCCGAAGCAGCTTCTTTTTCCTTCTCTTCGACCCGAAGTTCAGTTCTTTATTCGTATAAATAAGGTTCGGTGGTTCATCCTTATTTGAGAGATGAGATTAGAGAATGAGTAAAGTCAGACTGCTCAGTAACCAAAGGGTCGCAAAATCGAATAGCTTTCTTCGAGAGTCTTCTTTTTCGGCTGAGGAAGGGTAGCACGCCAGGTACTTCGGTCGGCTTACATCCTAAGGACGCTACTCTCATTAATCGCGAAAGCAATTCGCTCCTTCTGTTCTACAGTGTACATTCCCAGGCTTCCTCTGCATCTTTTTCGTGTCGCCGTGCCGTGTTCCGGTTCCGTGTTGCCTGAGTTGTCATTATGTTGGTCGAACGAACTTATTCATGATTTGAGTCGGGGGAGCCTTTCACTCTACTGTTTACCGCCAGTAGTAGATCGTTATCATTACGAGAGATGACAAAAAAAATAAATAACGGCCGCTTTTCGAAAGAAATTCGTATTAAAACACTCCGGTCCCATCCTCTGGGAAACTTGGTTCCACTCGCTCCATTCCCATCCGACATTCCGTATGCAACTCTATGTTCCCTGTCAATATTGATTCGAACGAAATTCCTGCTCCAGAATCCCGCTCCTAATGACCCAACTTTCTCCCGGCCCATGCTTCATCTGAATGAGATCCCAAAAGAGGGTCCGATGGAGAGAACCACAGGTAGGTGGACAGGGGTCGGACCAAGGCTCCTCCCGCCCACACGTCGATTCCAATGTTTCGCAAAGGCGGAAGGAAGGAAGAGTTCATCCGTCAGCTCGAGGAAGGCAGGCCGCCCAACGAGCAAGAAGGCTTCATGTTCTGAAAAATTGGAAGCGACGCACCCGTCCAATAAGTTGAAGTTAGTGTCGTTGGAGGAGGTCGCCACGTGATTCTTCAGCGATGGATTTTGACGAGGACAGGGCAAGGAAAGACCGCTTTCCCAGAAACTGGCAAGCCCGTGAAAGCCATTTTTTTGTCTTACCGAACGCAAAATGAAAGGTCTTTGTCTCGTTTTCTCAAGGCCCTTTTGAGGTAGGGCTTTTAAATAGCAATAGAATTGCAGGAGAGCCGTTTTGCCGCATTTTTTGTCCGTCCAGGCCAAGGAGCCTATAAAATGAGTTGGTTCCAGCTTTTCAATCGAAAAGAGCTCCAATACTGCGGATGGGCACTCACCTTCTCTCCTATCATCTTAACTTGACCGCTCACGGGGGCTTCAGCTTGCTTTTGTGAGGGGATAAGAGGGTTTCGGGCCTCAATGGTTGGAGTCAAATTAGTCTTATGCGATCCGTTGCCAGGTGCCATCGCAGGATATCACTGGTAGCAGAGGAGGAAGAGCAGTGGGAGCGGAGCCGAGAAGAAGGCGAAGAAGAGTTTAGTCGGGAGAATGGAAGAATGATTTAAAGATGGCTATTCCTAAAAAGGCCAGCGGGAGCTATACCTACCTAATTAAGACATTTACAGAGAGGCGAAGATAAGCGGACAAAAATCTCTATTTCCGAAATGGACTGCTCTGCTCGAACAGAGGAGAAAGCGCTCTTACCTACACAACGGATTCCGCAATAATATTTGAATCAAGCCTTTTCGCTACCGCTCCCTTCCGCCGCCCGATTGAAAGACTATTCCTATCTATGCCAGCGGGAGCTATCGATCACTAATACATTTAAAGCGAGGGAACATAAGCGGGCACTGATCGAGGAGAAGAAAGCATTTGAGACGGGGCGAGACTGACTCGGTGGAGAGGGAATGGTTTAGATCGATAAAATAAAAAAGACGGCACAGGAAAAGCTGGATTCAATAAAGAGAGGAGC
>JAOXJP010000005.1:361430-375936 GCA_025762735.1 Platanus orientalis | reverse complement strand
ATATTATCAGCAGAGAGGCCATATTTTCTCGCCAAAGTCCCGTATCCACCTCCGCTGAAGTGCCCACCGACGCCTACGGTGGGGCAAACACCTGCTGGGAAGCCATGGATCTTACTTTTCTCTGCAATTCTATAGTAAACTTCACCTATTGTTGCACCAGCTTGAACCCATGCACTGTGATCAGCAATATCGACATTGATCGATCGAAGATTGACCAAATCAACAATGATGAATGGAACATGGGATACATAAGAGAGGCCCTCGTAGTCATGACCCCCACTTCGAACTCTAATCTGAAAGCCATATTCTTTAGAACATAATACAGCTGCTTGGACGTGGTATTCGGTCAATGGTGTAACGATAAACTGGGGTTTTGGGGTGGTGGATGACAAGAATCTGAGGTTTTGTATGAAGGACTCCAAGATAGCTGAGTAGGATTCACTAAATGGGCGTAGAGAACTTGGGAGATTGGAATGGAAGTCTCAGAATGGAGGGAAAGGCAATGAAGAAAGTTCTTATGTATTGAATATGAACTTGCCCATGGAACTGAGAACAGTAGGAATGAAATCAGAGAAAGTATTAAAGAGCATGAAGTGCCCATTGTTTTCGGTTTTTGTTTTGTTTATTGGAGACATGACGGGCTTGCTTATTTATAGTCCATCATCTATAGATCCGAGTGAACTTTGGATTTCTTAATCATTGAAACTAATTCAACAAAAAGTATCTCTTTAGACCGAGATAGATTTTCATCTTCTTAGCTTCAATAAATGGATGGAGACATGGAAAATTCAAAGTAAAAAAATAAAACATGGGAGTTGATATTTGACTTGTATGTTATTTCACTATGAAACATTGCTCGCTATTGGACAACATAGTATTCAAACTATCGAGAATCTCCTTGATATGACGTCACTATTTGACAACATGTTGTTCCAGAATAGCATAGCGGAACAAACACGGATCGGGATTCTAGTATGTGATGCATGAAAACAAAATGAGAAAACAAAAATGACAAAAAATAATCACACAAGAGACAGTATTTAACGTGGTTCGGTAAACCTGCCTACATCCACAGGCGAAGATGATCAATAACTTCACTAATATGGAGAATAAAGAAGAGTACAATACACACAAATGACAAATTCCCAAAGCCTAAGGAGAACCCTAAGCAAAACCCAAAAAAGAAACTCACAAAAGCCAAATACGTTCTTACCTCTCCCCAAAGTCTCTCTTCCACCCCAAAAACCTAAAATAAAACAATATATATACTAACCAAAGAAACCCTAAAATGATAATTGGGTTAAAACCCAAAAATACCCAAAAAAACCCTAAGTAAAAAACTAGACGTTTCCTTGGCTGTTTAGTGTCGCACAGTGGAATCAAGACACTTTTCAACAAATCTTCACCTTGACTTGAATTCCACCAAACCAAAACTAAATAAAGCTTCTTGATCATCTTCTCCACCAAACCCCAAAGGATACACAATCAGTTCTCTTTCAATCTGATAGAGTCCAAGCCACCCTTGAACTCAATCACCGAACCCTACTTTGTTAACATATGTGTTGACTCATCAGCATAGGTATTCCCAAGCAGCACATAAATATTCCCAACCTTTCTTGCTTCCAAAGCAACCTGAGCACCCTGAAAAAGCCTCATGGATTTGTTTTTTTACAAAGGTTGTACGTCCTCTAGAATCTAGCTCACTCAAAGAAATAAGGTTCCTCTTCAAATCAGGAACATGTCGAACACTGTCAATGTTCTTAGAACTTCATTATGCATCTTGATTTTGATTGTACCTATCTTCAAAATCTTGCATGGTATACCATTACCCATCAAAATAACTCCACCTTCAATAGACTTGTAAGTAGAAAATAGATTCTTATTAGGACACATATGATAAGGACAACTAGAATCAAGAACCCAAACATCCTGAAAACCATCATCACCAACGGTAACAAACAGAACCATATCATCATCTAAATCATCCTCTGCAATGCTAGCCACATTCGAGGATTTAACATTCTCTTTCTTTTCTTTGAGCTCAGGACAATTAACTTTAATGTGTTTTTTTCTTATGGCAATAGTGATACTCAAAATCCTGATGGGACCTACCAAATCCCTTTCCCTTTGTCTTCCTATAAGCAACCAGGCCTTCAGCCTCAGCTTGAACTTTACTAACAAAGCTTATTTTTCTCATCTCATTTAAAAAAAGGGTTACTATTACCTCCTCTAAATCAATAAAATCCTTCTCATAGAGTAGAGTTGTCACAAGATACTCATATGATGAAGGAAATGAAAACAAAAAGAATATTAGGGCCTTATCTTCTTCCTCAAGCTTTGGCCTAATACTTGTCAACTGACAAATAATCTTATTAAACTCGTTAATATGTTCAGAAATACTCATACTTTCTCGCATTCGCAAGGTATATAGTTTCTGCTTGAGGTAGAGATGATTCGTAAGGGATTTCGTCATGTAAAGGCTTTTAAACTTTAACCAAAGCTTCGCTATAGAATCTTCATTCAGAATATTATACAGCACCTCATCCGTAAGACACAAAAGGATCACACTGCTAGCCTTTAAGTCGTAATCCTCTCAATCACTTTCTGACATCCCAACAGGCTTCCCCTTCAATGCCTTGTGCAAACCCTACTGAATTAGTAGGTCTCCAACCTTAACTTGCCATAAGCCGAAATTGTTCTTTCCGTTGAACTTCTCAACCTCCAACCTTGTAGCCTCCATCGCAAAATCTTTACAAAAAAAGAACCCCCTCAATCCGTAGCTCTGACCTTTAACTCTGATATTAGTTTGTTATGCCAGAACAACACAGTGGAACAAAATACGGATCAGATTCAAGTACGCAACGCACATAAACAATATGAGAAAATAGAAACGACAAAGAACAATCACACAAAAGACAATATTTAACGTGGTTTAGCAAACCTGCCTACATCCACGGGCAAAGACAAACAATAACTTCACTAATATGGAGAATAAAGGAGAGTACAATTGGCACAAATGCCAAATTTCCAAAGCCTAAGGAAAACCCTAAGCAAAATCCAAAGAAAACTCACCAAAAGCAAATATGTTTTGCCTCTCCCAAAGTCTCTCTTCCACTTCACAAAAAACCTAATATAAAATAATATATTTATATAACAATCAAAGGGAAACCCTAAACGTTTAGGAGTCTTACACAAAAAAGTAACTTCCAAAAATGTCACACATATCACTTTCCAAAATAAACTGTTTCCTTGGCTTTCAAGGTTTACACACAGCTCACATGCCGTGTCAATTCAAGACACTTCTAACAAATCTCTACCTTTGCTTGAACTCCACCAAACCAAAAACTAAACGAAGCTTCTTGATCATCTTCTCCACCAAACCTTGAAGGGTACACAATCAGTTCTCTTTCAAACTGATAGAGTCCAAGCCACCCTTGAACTCAATCACCAAACTCGGCTTTGCCGACATATGTGTTGACTCCTTAGCATAGGAGTTCCCAAGCAATACATAAATATTCTCAACCTTTCTTGCTTCCAAAGTAACCCGAGTAGCCTGAAGAATTCTCGTGGATTTGTTTTTCATAAAGGTTGTACACATTCTAGAATCCAGCTCACTGAAAGAAACAAGGTTTCTCTTCAAATTAGGAACATGTCAGACACCTGTCAATGTTCTCAGAACTCCATCATGCATCTTGATTTTGATAGTACATATCCCCAAAATCTTGCATGGGATACCATAACCCATCAAGATAACTTTACCTTCAATAAACTTGTAGGTAAAAAATGCATCTTTATTAGAACACATATGATAAGGACAACCAGAATCAAGAACCCAAACATCCTAAAAGCCATCATCACCAACGGTGACAGATAGAACCATGTCATCATCTAAATCTTCCTTTGCAATGCTAGCCGCATCTGAGAATTGTGCATTCTCCTTTTTTTTCTTTGAGCTTAGGACAATTAACCTTAATGTGCCCTTTCTTATGGCAATAGTGACACTCAAAATCCAGATGAGATCTACCAAATCCCTTTCCCTTTGTCTTCCTCTGAGCAACCAGGTCTTCAGCCTCAGCCTAAACCTTACTAAAGAAGCCCATTTTTATCATTTTATTTGAAAGAAGGGTTGTAGTTACCTCCTCTAAATCAATAGAATCCTTCCCATAGAGCAGAATTATCACAAGATGCCCATATGATGAAGGAAGCGAAGACAAAAGGATTAGGGCTTTATCTTCTTTCTCAAGCTTTGACCCAATACTTGTCAACTGACAAATAACTTATTAAACTCATTAAGATGTTAAGAAATACCCATACCTTCTCGCATCCGCAGGGTATACAGTTTCTGCTTGAGGTAGAGACAATTCGTAAGGGATTTTGTCATGTAAAGCCTTTCAAGCTTTAACTAAAGCTTCGTTGCAGAATCTTCATTCAGAATATTGTATAACATCTCATCCGTAAGGCACAAATGGATAACACTCCTAGACTTTAAGTCGTAATCCTCCTAATCACTTTCTAACATCCCAATAGGCTTCCCCTTTAATGCCTTGTGCAAACCCTACTGAATCAGCAGCTCTCCAACCTTAACCTGTCATAAGCCAAAATTGTTCTTTCTGTTAAACTTCTCAACCTCGAACTTTGTAGCCACCATCGCAAAATCCTCACAAAAAAAGAACCCTCAATCCATAGCTTTGACCTTCAACTCTGATACCAGTTTGTTGTACTAGAACAGCACTGTGGAACGAAATATGGATCAGATTCAAGTATGTAATGCACATAAACAATACGAGAAAATAGAAACAATAAAGAACAATCACACAAGAGACAATATTTAACATGGTTCGGCAAACCTGCCTACATCCACTGGTGAAGACAAACAATAACTTCACTAAGTATGGAGAATAAAGGAGAGTACGATACGCACAAATGCCAAATTCCCAAAGCCTAAGGAGAACCGTAAGCAAAACCCAACGAAAACTCACCAAAAGCCAAATACATTTTTCCTCTCCCAAAGTCTCTCTTCCACTCCACAAAAAACCTAATATAAAATAATATATTTATATAACAATCAAAGGGAAACCCTAAACGTTTAGGAGTCCTACACAAAAAAATAACTTCCAAAAACATCACACATCTCACTTTCCAAAATAAACCATTTCCTTGGCTTTCACGGTTTACACACAGCTCACATGCCGTGTCAATTTGAGACACTTCCAACAGTGAAGTAGAATACAAATTAAAACCATAGCTCTATTTCCAAATTGCTAATGTCCAGAACTGAAGACTGCTACACAAGACTTCACTCGAGCAACTTTCAATAGCCTTGTGCAACATCGAAACCTTGTGAAGTTGTATGGATGCTGCATTGAAGAAGATAAGAGACTCCTGGTTTATGAGTCTTGCAAACAAGAGCCTTAATCAAATTAGAAATAGCCTTGAGTGCTTCTATGCATTTCTTTAATGTTGAGAACACGAGCACTAATAGTTGGCATGCTTGAACAGGTTAGCTACTGGCACATGGACTCAACATCTTTGGTAATGAATCATGATGAAAGCTTTGTTTGGTTGTTTGCCTCAACTAGATTTCTTGGGGGGAAAATGCACTTTTGGTTGGGAGGAATACAGACCCTGGAAGTGACACAGTTTCAGGTTGGTTATACATATATATACACATGAAATTTTAGATTGGTGTTCCTTTCAAACACTTTGTAGCTACTCTTCACCTTATTTCTTTATTTGAAACTGAATTATCTCAAATATTTTTTTTTGGTTTTTGTAGTGTGGGCATTTGATACAGAAACAGAATGCTGGTCACTGATGAAGCTAAAGGGGATGTCTCAGTACTCTAAACTTATACAATAGGAGTACTTGAAGGAAATTATGATCATTTGGTCCTGCTTAGTTACGTGAGTTAAATGTGTCAGTCATTTTTAGTTTGTATTTATCTTCTAGCATGTTGATATAGTGGCTTTTATTAAACTGATTGGCCTCTTAACTGTACATAAGGGATTATTAATCAAAACAAAAATTATTTGACTAGCCTCTAGCTGTAAACAAAAATTATGTATCATTTACCTGTTCCACCATTCCTACCCACAAAGAACAATGTCGGTGATGATTATTGATATTTTCCAATATTTTAGTTTGACGTGGATGTTGGTCTTCTGTGGCTAGAACACAAGTGACCTTATCTGAGCTCCTAGGGACGGTGAAGGAAACAGACACTTCATAGCAATCACTTCATAGCCCAAGTGATTGCCCATGTTGTGAAATCTCATTAGAAGCAATTTCCGTATTCTTTTTCTTTTTTCTTTTTTTGACAAAATAATTTAAAAATACATACATCCAAAACATTAGGGAAAAGGGGGATATGGGGGAACAAAATAACTTTTCACAATAACACATTTGCATGCACTTAATTTATGGCATTCGTATGAAGCTTCTGTTATAGCATGAAGCAGCCCTAAAAACCCCCTTGGATCTGTTTTGAAGCTACAGAAATAAAACCCAACGTCTTGTATTATCCAATGGGCCTTTAGAGCTTTTCTTTTAAAGATTTTTACTGTTGTTAGTACACAGAAGCTTTTGAATTCTTCTGCAAACCCAAGACTGTACTTAATCCTGTCATACAGCCTAATTAACCCACCTAAAATCATTGTAGACCATTCTCTATTGAACACCTTCTATTGCTGCTGAGACCTATTCTATATAAACCCCACATCTGTTGGTGTTGCTGCCTGATGTAAACCTGCTATTAGATTAGAGATTATATTAGCCTCTATCATGTCCTTTTCAATCAGCCCTAGCGAAACCTGATAAGTCTTGGTTATCCATAAACCACCAGCCTTAGTTAGCCTCAAGTCTTCCCCTGTTCTTACCACTATTAAACCTCAAATTTGAGCTTATTACAACCCTATAAAACCTCTGTTTCCCTTGTATGGCGTCTGTTCTGCAGTCTTTATAACCCTATTGTTATCAATCATAAATCAGCACCCCTTTTATTCTTAATCCTGACCTTGTTTATTCTTATAAGCCCTTGCTGTTCCCTGATAGTTCAGATCTTTGTTTCAATTGCTAATGCTGACCTTGTTTATTCTTAAGTCCCATTAATGACAGCTAGGATTACAACATTGGTTCATTCAACTGTGTTTTGTGACCATTCTATCAATGTGGCATCAAAAAAGCTACAAGACCCATTATAAATGTAGGTACCTTTATTTATAGATTATTTGAGAAGCCAAAGTAATCCTAGGGGTATGAGATTCTCATCCTTAGGTTGTGGGACCCAGTATCCTTAATTAAGTCAAATTGCATTAAAAACACTTTATGTTTTATTAATTATAAATTCATACCACTAATTGCAATAATTTCTATTACATATAGCAGTTGAACTCCCAAACGTAAAAAAAAAATAACAGTTAGGCTCTCCCTTATAGATATTTCACAAATATGTCATTTCACTACCAAATATTCCTTAATGACCTTCGAGATGATAAAATAATCATTGTCTAACCCCTATGGTCATTAAAATATTATCAATAGGAAGTTAATGAATCAATTGGACATTTAAAATATTTATTTAATAAAATTCTTTTTCAAAAACAATTATTTACATAATAAATTAATTTTGAAATCATTTGACAAACTCTTTATCAAAAACTACTAGTACCAAATTTTCTTGTCCCATCAAATCATGTATTTCCTATTCTCTCACTTAAGGGCACTGGATTCCTTGTTGGGAATTTGTATCCCCTCATGTATCATGTAGGTTATCTAAACTACCCATGATATAGCCTCCAATTAGGTATCATTGATTGGTAGTTCAAAATAACTAATAGAATAACTTAGAGAAATACAAACTCCTCAAGGATAAGGACGAGTCTGTAAATATGAACAACATTTATCCTGACAGTGATGTTTTATCAAGTGTGTTCATATAGATCCCTTTAATGCATTTATATAATGCACCAACATGCAAACTTAGAGTCTCACTCTAGTGACTGAGATTACATCACCCCATCACATGGCAGCTCTACATGTAGCAGCCCTATAAATGATGTGTCCAACATCATCCATAGTTGTAAATTTTCAGGTCTACAAGAGCTAAATTATCAGATCTCTCCACACGTTTTAATGTGTCTGACATCCTACTATGTTACCTGAAGGCCACCTATCTCCTCTCATGAGATCAAATGATTACCCATATTAAGAAACAAATACATGTGATGATAGAATAAATAGTTATTATTAAATAAATAATTAATTAAGCATGCATATATTTTATGTGAATGGATTTGTCAAGATACATATTTCCAATATAAACTACATTAAAATCTCACAAAGAGTGAACATAACGTCTTCCTAGCAATTATTGGGGAACTGAAGGCCATATAGAAGCCCGAACATGGCGAATGCAAAGCTTTGGTGCCCAACTCACAAGACTCGGGAGTCCTTGGTGATGGGCCATAGAATCTCGAGGCCACCCACCAAATAGAGAGCAAACAAAATGGGGTTGATTGATATTTTTGAATATTTATGTATCCAAAAAATGGAAATGAGATTTTTAAATTCCAATTCCATCCATACAATTGTGCATCAAAATGGTAGAATTCTAAAGCCGCATAATTCAATTATGTGGATTTCAATCATGTAGAATTGAAATTCTAAGGCCAATTCCAATTCTATAAATCCAAATGCACCCTTAGGAAATGTAAGGTGCGTGTGCTTGCCAATTCCTTAAGCATTCCCTTTCAAGATGTTAGACTCTTAGGTCACTCATGTGTGATGTGTTATGCAAGACTCTTTCCTTTTCAACGTAGTACTTCCCCTCAACACCAATAGCACTTGCCATATCACTTTATCCTTACCAAAGGGAAGTAGATCAAGATTTTTTTGAGAGAGAAAGAGCAATCACCTAATCTAGGCAATAAAGTGAAAATTAAACACAAATGCTATGCATCCAACTTTTCAAAGTTTCCGTCCTCTAACTTGGCCATCTTTTTTTAACATTTTCATTTTTTTTTTTGAATTTTTTAACCATATAATTCTATAAAAAAATATATTCTTCATCTTTTTGTTTTTTTGGTAACAATTCTAAAATTTTTCTGGTACCAATACCATATATTTTGCATACTCATATACACTGTAACCTAAATTAATTTGGCCCAGCCCATTGAAGACTTGGGTTGGGCTACGAGTGGTTGGTCTCTCCACCCCCAATGTGTAGCCTATGCCATGTGGAAGATTCCATGGTGTCTTAGTTTCTTTTTGCTGGCTAGGTGATCTGACTAGCAAATTGATGTATATAATCTTCACTATAATTTTAATGCAAATAACTTATAGCCTGTTTGGCAGCCACCTGTAATGTAATCATTTCATTTGAGTTTCTCAAGGCATTTGTAGTCATGAGGTGATGGTTTGTAATGAACTTATTCAAATTTATACTGATTTGTTAACTACAATTAGAAATAAAGTCATCTTAGGTTTTTCTATCAAATGAAAAATGACTAATGTTATCAAGCTCAAATCGGTGCAAATCTGGATGAGTTCATTACAAACCATCCCATTGTGGCTACAAAAGCCTTGGAAAACTCAAATGAAATGATTACATTAAAGGTGGCTACTAAACGTAGCCTAAGTAAATTCAATGGACTGGTACTTTTCTTTCTAAAATAAAATTATTTTTAATTATTGAAAAAAAAAAAAAAAAAACATGTGGCTCATAAGGACTGGTATATTGATCTGGGAGGGAGAAAGATCTGAACTGCATAAAATGCACTTGACAGCTTGTGAAAGAGGAAGGAAATTATATGCTAGATCATGTTGATGATTTAAGTTATGCATTAACAAAGCTGATGATCTAGGTTATATTGCAATAAAATCAAGCCCACCATGAGAAAGATATGTTAATTCTAAATTCCAGCAACCAATGTCTTAAACAATTGCATCACTCTTACTAAACAAACAAAAAAGAAAAAAGAAAAGAAAAGAGAGAATTTGTAAAATGAGAAAAGTGGCTATATTTTATTTTAGTTAGATCTACCAATTTTTAAATATTTCGTACATAATCAAAAAGTCTTAAGAATAAATATGTTTTAACAGCACAATATTTTATAAATGAGAATATTTTATCTTGGTAATAAAAAAAATTGTTTTGAGTGCTTAGTAGTCATACTGGGCTGGAGGAGGAAGAAGGTGTTTTGATAAAGGGAGAGTACTCAATTCAATCAACAACAAAGCACTACGGGCAAATGGTAGCTTTCATGCACGTAAGGGTTGTGGGGATGGCAGACGGATTACCAATTAAAAAGGAGCTACCAAAGGGGTGCAATACCATTTTGTGGAGAATATAGCAGAGTTAGTGTTGAGCACAACTGCACCAACTAGGGAGACTAATGACTTGGAGGAGGCATTGAGGAACAGAGGAGAAACTGGAGCTCAGGTAACGGCTTCATTGATGTTCATCCTATTGTGTAACTGAAGATGGAACATACTAAACCATGTTGTAAAGCGAATAGTATCACCAAAGACAGTAAGAGTTCATACCAAATCTCTGACGTGAATTAAATCAACAGTTGGGCGTTTTGTATTGTACTTGTTACATCAAGGAGCACATCATACAGATGCTCTAAAGTTTACTGTTTATTAATAAAGTGAGAGTAAGACTCTGCATTCTAACTAGTAATTCTGTCAGTTTGCTTTAACCAAACCTCCAAAGCCTAACTAATGTTTAAGAAAAGAAATTACTCAAGAGTCTGCAAGAAGCATGAAATAATCCAGATTTATATTCACATAAGGTAGTCATATGAAAGGTTGTATAAAGATGTTCTATAGAAGGCATATTGTGATCAACAACTCAGGCTGATTTTTTTGGCATTGCAGAGGTAGGTGGACCACATAAGACATTAGATCCCACCACTTACAAGACATCATGTGATACCTACAAGCTACAAAAAGGTTTGATAATGATTTTGTTTCTCATTTTTTGACATTAGATGGATTGCACTTCTGTCCTCATCCTTGTGCTCCAGGCATCATTCCTGCTGGGATGCTGATCAAGGATTCCTTGTTTATCAATGGCCGCCTGATTCCAGACCTAAGGACAGTTGGTTTGTTTTCTGCCCTTAAAATAGTATAAACTCTAATCATCCAAAAAAAGGTATTTACTCTGAATAACATTGGTTTTAATTGCTATTAAACAAAAAAGTATATATATTAGTTTTAATTGTTCTTGAAAATCTGTTGTAAACTTAAAACAATATACAAAATATAAATAGATCAAAACAAAAAGAGTTATCAAATTGTTTTTTATAACTTAAAATTTGTTACTTTGTCTTACTGTCAACATGTATCATGAGCCTACAACAACAACAAAAGCCTTATCCCAACTACAGTCCACTCTGTTTATGAGCCTATACTAGGGAATATATGACAAACCAGATCAAGTAGCTGCTTCAATAGAGCCAGCTGATTCTGCTGATGAAGCAGTCTTTGAAGAAATATAAGGTTGAGTCAGTCAAAAGAAGTAAAGGCAGGAGCAAAGAATAGCAGCAGATGTTGCAGATGAAGAAACAATTGATTAAGCCATAGATCCCATAGATCCTGTCAATGCGACAGAAGTAGACCTACAACCAGCTTCCCACCACTACCTCCACCAGCAGCAGTATAAATGCCTGCTTCCAGATCCTCTAGCAGGAGTGCCTACAGCAGCACTACCTAAAGTAGCAAAGCAAGTATCAGGAAGTCACAGTAGTAGTTGCAATATGTATTTTGTATTACCTAAAAGTTTATTTTAAAATTTTTATTTATTATTATTATTATTTTTTTTTTTAATATAAAATCATACCTCCAAAAAATGATTTTGGAGGTATTATTTTAAATTCTCAACAACTAAACTTTCTCTATTAAAAATTTAGATTTGTCTACTTAGATTCCTAGCAATTAGAGTTTCTTCAATGAAAGACAACAATATCTTTACTCTTATTCCAACTCATTCAATTTCATAGGCATCTTAGTCACTATTCCATACAGGATAAGAAATTAACCATGAGAGAGGTGAGAGATGTGTATGAGAGAGTTCAGGAATTTAGAGTCTTAGAGATTTTATATGAATTCAGTAGATTTATCATTTTTCTTATCTCTTTTACAAGTGAGTCCCACTTTCAAGGGAAATAAAATAAAATTTAATGATAACTAGAAGGGATATTTTGTCAGAAACTATATATATGTCCTTGCCTAAATAGAATATGAATTAACACTAAGTATGATGCTAGCAGGAGTACCTAGTGCTTCTCCTAACAAAAAACGTACAGAGTCACTCCTACCAACACCTACTGAAGTACGGAAACAATGGTAATTTTTACATCATCCTTAATGAAATCTTCCTCCGTGAGACCTCTAAATCATTGAACTATACAGGTCAATCTGTGATTCACCACTTCGATGAGGCATAGCCCAGAATCAAATAAGATCAAGCACTAAAGACACTTTCCCCTAGCCAGTAGGTACTTTAATTTCAGCTGTCCACATGTAAATGTAGATGGATGTTTAAGAACCTTTAATCAATATCAAGTCAACTAGAATCTATCTTTCATCATAGTAGGTTACCATCCTAACTGGATGGTCTCGACCCAGGAGTCATATAAATTGCAGTGAAGCTGAGATACTTGTTCAGTAAAGGATATGCATGCTATTATCTGCATGCAAAGGCCTCTATAATGATCCAGTTAGTTCTATAATTCCAATGAAAACATCCCAAATAATTCCATATGCTTCTCTGAGGTCCAAATTAGGACAAGGCATCCACTGCAGCCTGCTGACTAAGAATAACATCATGGAGCAATCCCAGGATATTTCTGTTGTTTTTTAAAAATTAGAATAATAAATGTGGAACTTCTCAAGCAAAACTAACTACTTTGCCAAGAATAAGTAATTGATGCACAAAGGTTCTGCTAATGAAACTCATTTAAGGCAGCCGGCTACATAATAATAACATCATGGAGCAATCTAGCAAGATACTCTTATTTTAATTGTAAATGTGAAACTTCTAAGGAAAATCTAACCACTTCCCCAAAATTAAATAAATGATGCACAAACTTTCCATTGGTAAACCTCAATTACGGCAGCCTGCTGACAATAATTACATCATCAAGAAGTCATATAAAAAATTTTAAAATTCAAACAATAAATGAGTAAATTCTTATGAAACCCTAACCATTTTCCCCAAAATAAGTAACTGATGCAAAAAAATGTTTCACAGGCCTTGCTATAGTGTGTGTGTTGTGTGTGTGTATATGTATATATATATATATTCTTACGAATTTTGATGACAAAAATCACTAGACAAAATGGGTAAGTTTACAAAAACTAGAATATCACTTCTTTTTATGCTATCATTGATAATTAATTCAATCAATTTCTGCATGACCTTTCCTCTCTATCATCAATAAATCAACATGAGCATGAGAAATGTTTCTTTTATAAAAGAAATCTGGCAAACTGGCAAATACAAACTATCTCAAAAGGAAAAAAGAATGTAGAGCAATCATGGAATTTTTAGAAGGCACGGAAGCTTACATAACACTCCTTCTCCAGCTACTGAAGTCTATAAAAAGGAAATGACAACAAAGAATCAAACAAAGACAAAGGCCGAGAAGAAAATGTCTCATAACTGTAGCTCTGCTACAGAAATTTTACTAAGAAAATATACTTGTAGCTCTGCTACAGAAATTTCACTAAGAATATATACATGTAGCTCTGCTACAAAAATTTCACTAAGAATATATCTCATGTGTAGCTCTGCTACAGATATTTCACTATCTTTTTCCAGCCATATATAAGCACCATAGGGAATGAGGCTACACACACCTGAGAACTTCAGATATCAGAGGCCATTCTTCAAACTTCAAACAATGCTTGAAAGTATCCATTTTCATTTTCTATAACAAAGACATATCCACACCATAAATCTTTAACATGCACTTCTCGTGGACAAGAGTACAAAGTGGGGCTTTCAACAGGTCAGGCTCATGTCGGATAACAATGCATGTGAACCCAACATGATTACTAGCTGGCATTCCAAATATACCCAAACCTAAGCAAATCAAAGTTCACTCTGTCAGCTATTCAGGCAATATTTTCTATTAGGGTGCCAAAACCCATACCCAATGCTTGTTGGGTATAAAAATGGACCCACATTTGATTAAATTAGGTTGGGCGTGTTGGGCAATCAAGAACCCACTGATGACTATGATACAGCTAATGAGAAGAGATTATCGGACGTGCTGCCCCACAGGAGAGCCCGATTCAATATTGTGAAGATTCCTTCAATTCAAAAAGTTGAGGGATATTAGGGATGTTTCCAGTTTAATTTAGGGTCATTTTATTTTAGTCCATTTAACTTTTGGGGTTTTAGGAATGAGTTTATGGACAGTATTTAATGAATTTAATGTTTTAGGGTTTTTATATAATAAGGCTTTAATAGCCAAGATTCGAATTGCAAAAGGAATTT
>JAOXJP010000005.1:330975-343542 GCA_025762735.1 Platanus orientalis | reverse complement strand
AGTTTTATTACAAAACTATCTATGAAAGTGATGCTGACAGGATGATTAGCAGAGTTCGTACAGGTGTCTATGATCTTTATTCAGAGTATACAGTTGGTTCTACTTTTGAGTCTATGGATTTTGTAGACAACAACAATGCAACTTCAGGACCCTTAATTGAATATGAGGACTGTCTAAAATTTGATAATTGGTATGAAGCTTCATGTCATAACTCTACTTCTTCTCATAAGTCAGAGTTAGACTCGGCTAAGTTAACAAGCAAAAGACTTAAAAACGGAGTTACGTGAGAAGGAGTCACAGTTCAATCCGATCAGAAATCCAACCAATCCGAAATGGATCAGAGGCGACTCACTTAGTTTTGAAACGGTGGTATCTACTAGTCCTTTCATGTTCGTTAGGCGGATGGGCCATACGATTAGCTAGGATGTCCTTGGGCTTAATGGCAGAAGATTCCTGCAGGACTAAGTCCTTCCCATTTTTTTTTAAAAAACAAGGAAACATTAATGTCGCCTAAGTTTCTCACACGCTTCGTAGGAAAGACTGAAACATGTTCAAAGTCAGTTTATTGAGGTTCTCTCTACTCTCTATAAAAAAAAGAGCAATTGGGCTTCCTTCGTTGTTCAAGATTAATCGAATCTGCCTTGTTGTTTGCGCATCATGAAGGTAAGGAGGTCGTCCAAATTAGTAATGTTACTTCCCATCTCATCATGAGCTAAATTTAGCGATACATTTATCTAAGATTTCATTAACGTTACATGTCTTCTTCTTCTTCTTTCTGTTCTCCTGTCTTAAATTGTCCTATAACACAGAAAACGGTGTTGAAAGTCAATATCAACTGCCAAAAATGCAAGACCGACGTCCTGAAAGCCGTTTCCAAACTTTCAGGTACAAAAGTACAAACCTCAGATGCGTTTTGTTATTGATGCAGTTACGCTTTAGTTTGGATGAAGAATTTTTATTTGGTTGGAGAAGACAGTGAATATGAATATGAATAGTTGAATTGGTAGTGATTGAATCATGTTCCCATTCATGGATTTAGCTAAGAAAATTGTGATATGATATTTACAGGGATAGACTAGATAGCCGTGAATGGTGAGAAGGGGACGTTAACTGTGATTGGGGAGGTTGATCCAGTACTAGTTAGCAATCAAGTGAGGAAGATTGGAAAGATGGCTGACATTATTAGTGTTGGACCCCCCAAGCCTGACCCTCCAACACCCAACCCATGTAGTCCAAATCATCTCCCTACTTGTAATGATTGTCAACTTGTTGCCGTCAGCTTCGCACACTACGACGCTGGACGACTCTGCTCTATCCTCTAGACTCTAGAGGCCATCCATTTTAAGTTATTCGATTGAAGTCCGTTACTTCTTTCAATTGACTTAGAGAGTCTATTAGATTTTGACATTGATACATATATAATTTCAGGACAATATACATGCGTTGTAACACAAGGAAAGGTTTTCTAGGTGCTCGTCCATCCTCTACTGGACGACCATTGTTTTGGCTGCATGGATATATATATATATCATGCACCAATTGGTGGTTCAATACGGCTCATTTATTACCCGTTGCAGAGGATATATGATCGAAATGAAACAGACAATTCCAGTGTACTGCATATAAAGGGATTTGACCCTCAGTCCCACAGCCACCCTAACATAGGGTGTTAGAGATATGACACTGCCAATATAAACCGTTTTATCAAAAAATGTATATATTTATAAACCGTCCACCAAATTCCCTATCTACACCAGCTTATCCCCTATGATTTAATGAACCTATCCCTAATCGCTCAAGCTCTTGGAATCTCAAATTCATAATTAAATAAGGGTTTATTGGGCTGAAAATTAACGCACGAAGAGAAGGTGATGTGGACGGTTCGGGTAGAAAAGCTTTGTGTGTGTGTGTGTGTGTGTGAAAGGAAAAGGAGAGAAGGTTTTATAGTTGGGCATGGGAGCGCCTTGGCAAGATCTGTAGATGGATTGCCATATATCTCATATTTAAAGGACCGGGATCCATCAATGAATGGGCCCCATGTATAATAGATTTCCTTTGTTAGAAATCTGCACCATTAAAAATTTCAACAGTTGAGAATCTTCACTTTTATAAGGGTGGCGAAACAAAACATGAGACAGGTCAAGCAACATGCGTAAGCATGCTGAAGGAAAGTTTGCTTGAGCTGATCTTTTGCCTTCACTTACAAGAAGACTAATTTAGACGAAATGAGGTAAGTAGTAATTACAGTTTTACATGTCTGGTACCATGCTTATTATTCCTATAAGTCTCGTTTAAAAATTTCATTATGACTAGTAGTACAAATTTTCACTAGTTTTCATCATTCAACACATTCCTATAAAATATACTCAAAATTTCCTATACTCCTAGGGTGAAACAACTTTGCTCATTGATAAGATGATTTGTAGCTAATTAATTTGAGCTCCAGAAGATTTTTGTCTTCTTCCACTACTACGATGAGTACAGGAAAAAAAAAAAAACTGATCATGATCTGTTCATGTTGATCATTGGCCTGGTTAATCTCTTAAATAGAACCCATTCAGTGATGGGTCCTGCTCCACTGTACACGAGACACTTGGCAATTATTGGGGTTCAAGACCACTATATATATTTATTAGCCCTAGATGGCTAGACTACTAAGAACAATATTTTGTGTTTTGCTGGATTTTTTTGTGAAATTTGGGTTCTTACAAAGGAAACAAATTGGCCGTTGCCCTCATTAATAAACCGGGACTCAAAAAGGAAGAACATTCTTCTCAAACGAATTCTAGAAAATGGTCATCTATCTTGGGAGCTGAAAGGTCTTTGAGGCCTCATTTATCTGTCTTTATTCCAAAACTAAACCAAAGCAAAGAAAACAAAACAAGATACAGAAAAGGGAAAAGAAAAACGAATAACCAATCAACCCATGCAACAAACTCCAGTAGAGAAAAAAAATTGAAGAAAAAGAAACCAAATACAAAAAAGAGACCACCGCTGCACACAACAATGTGTCTAGCGGCACTGGGCACCCGTTATGCGCAAAACCATACAGACCCAATTTGATCCTATTAGAGAAAGAAACTATGGATGTATATGACTAAAAAACGCCCTTCCTCCCCTAACACCATGTACCCAACACACCTTTATTACCCTTTTGTCAGCAATTGGAGACAGCAAACACTAAATCATCTTCATCCTCATCTCCAAGCTTGTATTGACTGAAATGGTTGACCCTGAACTTCCATTCTCCTTTAATTGGGTCGTAGGAAACAAACTCAGCGCCTTGGTCTTGAGCCTTCTTCTTTAACATCTCCTTGTATTTCTCTACTTTTGGCCCTTCTATATACTGCTGCCCTGTCTTCTTGTCATAGCATTTGATGTTGAGAAGCGTAACTTCGGCTGGCTTGTTGAGCCCTTGTCCTACTGGGGGCTTCTTGCTATCATCCATGTACACAATCACCTCCCGGTTGTTAAACTGGACAAGGGACTCAAGATCGAGCCGCCGGACATCAGTCTCCCCCATGAACATGATGCTGCCATAGCCATGCCGTCCAACCACAAAGTCCTTCACCTGACGGCAGAACCCTGGTTCAGCTCTTTCCTTGGCCGCTAACTCTTGGATTCGAGGCTCTGTGTAGTAGTCAGAATGCCGGAGCTTCGGCATCAATGCCTCGATACCAGCCCCATGCTCATATACAATGGCAGCCTCGCCAGCTCTGTGTCCGGTGAGTGTAATGTATGAATCTGCCTTTAGTGTGGAATGGTCATCATGTAACCCATTTGGCTTCTGGTTTGTTTTGGCAGGAGTACTTTCCTTGACAGAACCATTTTCAACATGGCTCCCTGCACCATTGCCAGAGTTTAAAGATACATGAGCAAGGCACTAACCAACCAAATTTAATGATGGAAAAAATATGAGCACAAAAGAAAGCAAATAAATAAATAAATTGTGTATTGGGTTTGTATTAGAATCCATGCCATCAGTGAATTCCTTAAAAATGAGCACCAACAAAAGTTTGAAAAAAAAAAAAAAAAATGTGTATTGGGCTTGTATAAGAATCCATGCCATCAGTGAATTCCTTAACGTTCTTTCTTGTTTTTGTTTTCTATCGCCCATGATTAAAGGTGAGACGTATTTTTTTCATATTGGAGCAGTTTAAAGAAAATGGGTGATGAAACTCTAGGAAAGAGTTATAACAGATTTGCTAAGATTTTCATTTCTCTGTCTCCTGGCATTATGAAACAAATACACCCTGCGTCCAATTTACATGAAGAGGAAGATAAACACTAAACATCAAAATACAGAATAGAAGAAAAATTGATGATCATGACAATCATTATAGAAAAAGGGTTTACTATCTTCTTCCTGTGCAACGGAACCATTTAAAGGAGACACCTCCCCATAAATTTTTCCTGAGTGGGACAGCATCAAGTCAGTAAAATTTAATTTAAGATATCCAATCATGCATGAAGTTGAGTTTCCCAAGAAAGTCAACAACATATCATCTTAAAAATATTATAACAGGTAATGGGAATACTTTTCTTTCCTGAAAGATAGTAAGTGGGAATGTTATGGCCGAGAAATGGCACTTCACATTGCCAAGAGTCTAGACACCTCATATGCCCCTCTCCCTTGTGTTGACTACACTGCCTCTTAAATTTGGAATTCCTCAATGCAAGCATGCTCAACTCATACAGGAAATACACTAGAGCTCCCTAAAAAGAGAAAAACTATCACACAATTGGAAACAACCATAATTGTAAAGAAGCAAGGTACAGGATGGGAAGCTTGCTTCATAAGAAGCGCATTTAGCAAGCGAGTTCAATTTGGCTTCTCAATTCCTGGGAGGCGAGTTCAATTGATCAAGGAAGTGAGTCGAAACAATTCAAAGAAGTATTTGGAAGCAATCAAGATTCAATCAGAAAAAAAGATTAAAAGTAGAGATAGAGGCAAAGGTTGCAGCAGGAGGGAGAGATGATTCAATAACCAATTTGAGAACCTGGTAACCTAGCATCCTCACCCATTGAACCATCAGAGAAGCGACCAGAAAAACAAATAAAAGCAATCAGAGAAGCAACTGGGAAGTGATTAAAAAATGAACTTCCAATAGATGAATCATTTTAGAAAATTGAGGTACAGTGCATTTCCATTACATGAATCGTTTTAGGAAATTGAGGCACAGTGCACTTCCATAGCCAGTAATGTAAACCTATGCAATTGTTATTGGATTAAATACATTTTTCTATAAGATTTTAATACATATACTAATATAATGGTGGGATGTTAGTTTAATGTTTTGGAGGCATTAACAGCTCATCTTGATAAGCATGGTTCTTTATAGTTTGGTAAACTTGGGCACATGATATGATAGTGTTATAAATATATATTTTTATGTTTAATTAATACTTTACATGATTCTTCAACAATTTTTTTTTTTTTTGTGGTTAGTTGCATATTTGATTTATATGTCATTATTCTTTGATACTTGCATAACTTTTAGGTTAATTTATTAATTTATTGATTAATTCACTTTATTATATTGTGGTTGTACTTATTAGTTGTAGAATTATAATTATTTATTTCCTATTAGCAATCACTTATTAAATTAGTATTCCTTATCACTTATTAAAATGAGTGTGGCTGAAATGAGGATGTTGAGACGGATGAGTGGCAAGACTAGAAAGGATAGAATTAGGAATGAATCAATTCGTGGGAGTTTAGGTGTAGCACCAATAGGTGATAAAATGAGGGAAAGTCAATTGAGAGGGTTTGAGCATGTGCAACGAAGACCAATGACTGCACCAGTGAGGAGTGAGACAACGCAAGTGGAAGGTGCTAGGACTAGAAGAAGGCCAGAATTGACCTGGATTGTAGTAAGGAAGATATGGCAATTTGTAATTTAACGGCAGATATGGTCCTAAATAGAGTGGAATGGCAGAACAAGATTTATGAAGCCGATCCCAAATAGTTGGGACAAGACTGTCTATTGTTGTTATCCTTTCCTAGTCATTTAATTACATTTTTTCTAATGATTTTGAATTCGCATCCAAATTGCACTTTAGCCGCTTCATAGTCAATTTATAGTGGTTCCCAAATCACTTCTTGCTCACATCCCAGCTTCTTAATCGCATCTCGCTACTGGTATCCTAAGGATTTACTTAACCTCTGATGCTGAACAACAAGGCTCTGATTTGTTTTTCTTTTTTCTTAATAGATAATCTATAGAAGAAAAAAAATAAAAAAAAAACAAATAGAGAAAGAGAGAAAAATACTAAAGAGAGAAAAATACCAATGGAACCACACTAATGGCACCATAAGAGTCTCACCAAGGGTTGATAACATCACACTTCCAAGATTTTGGAATCACACCAGAGAACAAAACAACTATAGCCTAGAATTTATCAATAAACATTACTCTTCATTAATAAAATTTTGGTTTACAAGCATAAATATAGACTTTACATTCCAAGCTTTCCAAATCCTACTCTAACTAGACTTCTTAAAAAAATAAAATTCTAAAATAACTAAATCTCATCACCAAGTGATATCCTGCCAATATTTTGACCATAACTTTCCCAAATCACATCAGATTCTCAAGATACTGGTCTTGTTGGAAAGGTAATTGAATAACCTTTCAAATGGCATCAAAATCAGCCCAAACGGGTAAGTTTTTGACCTTCTAAATATGACCTAAAGAAAATTGACAGAAACAATTATTTCACTTTCTTTAAAATTAAATAAAACCTAGTCTATTTGGAAATAAATAAAAACCCTTAAACTAACTAACAAGAATCTAACATAGATTAACCTAAATTGCCCAAAGAAAAAATTTTGGCAACAAAAATTTTAAACCCAAAATTCTCAAAATACCCCTGCATAAATTCATCAAATCTGAATATGGGCACTTTCTTGTTCCGCATCATTCTCCCCTGGTTTAAAAAAGCTCAACATCGAGTTTTGTAGTGATGAAGGATCAACAACATTTGATAATGTTGACGGTGTGTAACCATCCATATATCATGTTCTCCATAATGCAATCTCTAATGTGGACCTTTCCTCTTGCAAGTGGCATGTCTCGAAAAAATATCATAATACACCATTTGTAGTCATCTCAGACTCATGAAACCATGGTTCAAAAACTCGGATTGTCCAGGTCCAAAACCGATCCGAGTGGATCGGCGATCCACCTTTGGATCGTTCATTTGAAATCGATCCAAAGCCAAAAAAATCAGAAATTTTTCTTTTTCTAAATATTCATAATATTCTTATAATGCTTTTTATTAAAAGTTTGAATGAAAAACATTAATTTTAGGTATGTTATGAATAAACACTATTACAAGCATGTATATTTATAAAGATCAAGATTGGACATTTCATAACCAAACATCCAATATGATTACTTCTAATGCAGAAAAACCAAACCACATATAGATACAATAACACATAAATAATGATGAACATACATGTATGAACAAGGTTACGAGATTCGTATAAGTTCAAGATTGTAGTTTGTATTACCAAACATCCAATATTATTATATATATTGATGCATAAAAACTAAACTATGTACAAAATCATATAAACAAAAATAAAATAATACATGATTCATTATTCTAGCCAATGGGCTGGCATCTTGGTAAAGTTTAATCTAGTCTTCTATTATAGGGGTGGCAGGCGAGGCTTGCCCCCTACTACTATCAATATAGGGGGGTTTAAGAGGGGTTCCAAGGGAGGAGGCTAAATGATCTCGAACGATCATGTCCCGGATTAGACAATCCAGGGCTAGGATCATCCGATCCCATAAGGATCGCGATCTACAGGCTGCGATCGAACTGGTCCTAGATGATCCCGCTCCAGGATCATCCGATCTTGGAAACCATGATCTAATAACACCAAAATCAAGCCAAAAAGTCAAGTTTTGACCATGGAAAAATTGGATCAAAAGTGAAAAACAGGATTATATCTAAAACCCAAAAATCTAAACTACCCATGGTACTATTGGCCTTATGACAAAATAATTTGTCCCCCCCCCCCATGTGCAACACTCCTAAGACTTCTTAGGCTTGGGCTTGGGTTTGGGCTCCACATGGAGTACTTGAGATCCAGCCAAGTGATGGATGCTGCATCATCTTCCCTTCAAGTTTTTGGTGCTTAAACTTGAACCCTAGGATGGTGATGTCCAAAAGCTTGTGAGGTAGGTGATTACCTACATCAGGTACTTCTATCTTCTTCTTCTTCCTCTCTCCTTCTTCTATTTTCTGTTATTATTCTCTGCAACCATGCATCTCCACCATCTTCTTTGGTTTCCACCAAACTAATCCAATTTCTCTTCATCTATACTCAATCGGCCATGCCCAAACCCCATATTTCCTTTGATTAGCACACTCCAAACGTCACCACTGCTGTCCAGAATTTTCTGAATCCTGTGTCTTTCTTTTGTTTTCCCTCAATTTCCAATGAGAAATCCCACCTTAACATCTCCCTATACCTGCGGCTGAATCCAGAACAGTTGTATTGTTGTTTTCTGTACAAAATCAAGTTCCCTGATTTTTACCTACAGTGAGGCAGCCTTGGTGTGAATTACCCTCACTGGAACTGATCGACCAAGTGAGATCTTTTGGCTCTCAGACCTCCAGTTACCCGAATATAAGTGTCTCTGATATCCTGATGTCTGGACGAAATGATACATGGAATAGTACCTATGACAACTACTGATCAGACTTGTATTGTTGCTGGAATTCCCCTTGCTGAAGATACATCATTACAGAGCCTGTGAGTACTGATTGTGAACAAATTAATGTGTTAATGGATCGTCTCTCAAGCTGCTGTGCATAAGGGATGATTTGTGTCACCACTATTGCTGTTCCAAGTCTCTGGTATGTTGATCTTACACTAGACCCACTCATGGCTGCTGGTATACTGGTAACTTCTTCACACCAGAACCTATTGTTGTTTAGACCTATTCCTGAACCTATTCAGTTTCTGCTTTGTTCCATTTTAGACCTTAATTTCCACTGTGTTCCCTTACTGCCTAAGCCTCTATATTATTTCAAATGAATGGTATACTGCCCTATAACCAATCAGAACCTCAGGCAGCCAATCTGTCCCAGGCCACTCAAGTTTACTTACTGTCTTGTAGTGTTACCTTTACTCAGTCCTTTGCTGAACCACTTGAACCCTTTAATACCCACTGTTTGAGTCCCAATTTATCCTCCAACCTTTGCTATTAACCCAGGTTCTAAGCCCTCAACTTCTACCCGAAAGCATTAGTGTTTCCCAATTCCCAGGCCTTTTCTTGACTTTCTGGCATAGTTTGGTTTCTTATACTGTCTTGTTGCTGTTTTTCCCTAAGCCTGCAGTAGTTAATTCAGTTCATTTTTACATCAGATCTGATTTATTTTCAACTCGTATTTGGTTCTATACTTTAAGTTTGAGTTTCATTATTACTTGATCTCTGACTTGATCTTAAAGTGCATTAGATAGAGAGTAGGAATCTTGCTTATGCATTCTTATTGCCATGAATAACTTCTTTGGATCTCTAATTGCGTCTGCTTTATCATGTATGTTGCATCACATCTTTTGCCTCTTTCAATAAAGTTTTGCCCGTTAATCTCTCAAAATAAAAAATAAAAAAACTAAGATCGCACAAGGAGTACAACGCAATTCGACATTGGGACATACATATACTTATTTAAAAATAAAATCATCCCAATCAAAAACCCAATCATGGTACATCATCGATTTAAACAATGCAATATGGGATACCCACTTAAAAAGGCGAGAAAAGGCTCTTTCAAGCATCTTGCTTAAGTTAGCTTCCGTAAGGATGGAATTGTTTGACAAAAAAATCAATAACACTTTCATCACCTTGATTCTCAGAAGAAGAAAAAAAAAGAGCAGCTAAAAGATATTAAGGACTATCTCTCTATTAGTTTGCTAGGTAATGCTTACAAAATAATTGTGAAAGCTCTATCCCTTCACTTGAGCCGATGTTGGAGAGCATTATTTCACAGGCTCAAGGGGCTTACATTGCAGGTAGGCAAATTTTGGATGGATAGTTTATTGCCAATGAGTGTGTGGTTAAGAAAGTGATGAACCAATCAAGCAAAACTTATGTTTGTGCAGCCCCACAAGAGGGCCGGATTCAAGTTAACATGTAATGTAGGCCTAATAAGCATCTTGTAAGGGAGGAATGAGGGATACAACATTTTGTATCCATGTAATAAGGCCAATAGTGCCATTGGTGCTTAGGACTTTTAGTTGAGGGTATGGGATTGTAATAAGGTTGAAAAACCAATGGTCAATGTGGGAATACAAGGCTTAGTCGTCCAGCCTATGTTTTTTCCTCTAGTGAACCCCAAAGTCAACAATGGGGCCCACTAAGAGTGTTGGTCGACAGTCCTCTTTCCTTCATTCTTTTAGTAGTTTTAAGTTTCGGAAAAGATGTGTTTTAGTAAGTTCTATGTTTCAGACATACTTGGCTAGCAAGTATTAGATTTAGAAGTTTCCATTATTTGCAAGGTGCTAATTTCTACAGGTTGTAAGCTTATATAAAGGCACTCCTCCCGTTGATTAATGAAGTGAAGATTAATTGAAAAGTTTTTGTGAACTTCGTGTTCAAGTATAGGCAGTGGGCCTCTTCTCTCCTTTCTGCCTAGGGTGACACCTCCTCCTAAAGCTCCCTCTCTCTTATTTCTCTTCCCACTTTCCCTACCCATGACTTCATCGTCTCTTCCTCACTAGTTCTTCCTAACCACACACCAGCTCCTTGTCTTCCCCATCTTCTCCTCTCTTCTAAATATCCTTTCTTCTTGTGACCAGCTCCCCTCCTTATGCTCCATTTGTGTGCACTATTATCATCAAGTGATTAGAAGACTAAAGTGCTGAAATATTAGAAAATATGCAAAAGTTAGTACCCACGATTGGAGCAATCTAAAAATCACTAAAGTGCAAATAGCCAGCCCCAATTTCAGGGATACTTCACTAATCTGATCAGGTAAACCTGCCCATACGTTTCCTTAGTACAATTATATAACTCCATTGTTGCTTCTTGATTTAATTCCCTGATTCAGTAATCTAAATTTAGTGGTAATTATCAGTTTTGAAATTAGAATTTTTTTTTGGGGCTATTAAACCTTGAAAACCGCACCACTCTCAAGTCCCTGTTCCCTTTCTTTTTCTGAAGGGTTTTCATCCGCTTAGGATTTTAATGAACTTCTGACTAAGAAAATTCTGCAACTTCTTAATAACACCAATTTTACTATTAAAAAAAAGAGAGGTAAAGGGCGGAGTTTTGGTTGTAGCAATTATGAAGATAAATGCTCCTTACATGCCAATCTAGCGTTTTACATGCATGAACATATTCACCGAACCAAAAAAAAAAAGTCGTTTTCTCGTTGTCTCATGTTCAGCTATCCTTCCAGCCAAGCACATCCCATCCCACGCCGAGGAGGATTTCAAGGAATTTGAGGCTAAATACAATCATAACAGCAGCTGAAAATCGCTTACGAAAACAATCAAATTCAATGCCATAAAATTCAACTTGCTTTCATTACTAATTCGCATAGAAATTCCATCACTTGTTTTCAATTAAGTAGTAATAAACCGGGGAAAGAAAAACGAAATTGAAAGCTAACAATCACAAAAGTTCATGTTCAGCCTACCCTTTCAGAATTTTCCCAGACTTGTGCTACTTTTGCTACTTGGGAACGCTAACCCAGAGCTCTCGAAACCACGGCGTCAATCGATTCGAGATAGCAAGATCGGACGGCTGACAGAAAGCAATCAGACGGATGGACGACTGCGAGATGGAAATCGACGAGCAAGAACATCTGCCTCCGGAATCCATAAACAACATAAAATTCTTCCGAGAAAGAGAGAGAGAGAGAGAACGGGGAATTATGAGAGAGAACGAGCCAGAGACGAACAAGGGTTTCTCTCTGATGGGGAAAACAAAGCAGGCGCAAACAAGTCGAAAGCGATTTTATGGTTGGAAAGAGTCCAGGAAGGTTCCTGTACGCGTCGCCGATCAGGAAAATTAGGGCGTGGCTGGTGGTCAAACAACGCAGAAATATCACCAATCAGGAAGCGCAACGCGTTATCACGCAAGACATTGATTAAAAAACGTAGTAGGGTCTTCTAGTAATTATGGTCATGTTTGCATTAAAGGGAGGAGTAAAGGCACCTCCAAAACTACTCACCAACCCCCCTCCTTAAAACTTTTCAAAATTTCAATCTCTAACCATGATTAAAATGATTTTTCTAACCCTTTCAACCTAAAAATAAAAAGTAATAATAATTCTCTCCACACCCCCGTTTGGTTAACCCCTCGCAATCCACTAAAAATTACGTGGCTCACGAATCTTGTGAGAAATGTGAAAACGGCATCAGGGTATGGACACATCAGCGCCGAAAAGTGATAAGTGTCCCCCAAAAAGTGCAAATCACTTTTTGTTACTGATGTGTCAGCCTCTCTGATTCTGTTTTCATGGTTCTCACGAGATTCATTCTCACATAATCCAAGCCCTCTAATATTAATTAAGTTTATATACCATGTTACCCTTCAT
>JAOXJP010000005.1:260067-276315 GCA_025762735.1 Platanus orientalis | reverse complement strand
TTTAGTGACCACCCATTAGTAATTTGGTCATAACTTTCACAAATCACCTTGGATTTGTGCAATCTTGGTCTCATTAGAAAGATAACTGAATAACATATCTAAAAATACCAAAATCAAGCCAAAAAGTCAAGTTTTGGCCATAGAAAAATTGGGTCCAAAGTGAAAAACGGGATTACAATTAAAAACCCAAAAAAACAACTAACCATGGCACTATTGGCCTTATTACATCAAATCCACTAATTAAAGCTTCAAAAATAGGAAAATAACAGAAAATAAGGCTATACTACTATCCATGGTCTTCCAACTTCTTTTTCTTGACATGGTATGCTCCCACATCACAGTGCTTTCAGCATTACAATTAGGGACTGGTGATTACAGTGCTTTAGATAAATAGTCCATTAATGCTAAATGAGCATCAACTGAAGCTCTAAAGACCAGATTCAAGAGTCTAAGCAGCTGTGCAATCGAGAAATTCAAAAAAAAAAAAATCAAAATTAGGGGCTGGCAGTTACAGTGCTTTAGATAAATAGCTACTGAAACTTCAATACTCATCGGAACTGAGTGAAACCACTATCTATAGACCCATACTGTTGCAGGAAAGTAGGATTGACAGTCCTTTAAGATCAGAAATCTGATCATACAAACAAAAATTCTCAGATCTGGGTTTTCTGTTGATTTTACAAAAAAAAAAAAAATGTCTTCAAAATGACATCAAATCTTTTGGAAACTTTGATTTAAAAAAAAAAAAAAAACATTCTCCATCGAAAACCAAGCTCAACTACACATAGACTATAAAGTGTCCATACGGACTGCTATCATCAACCATACAGCCTGTTGACGTCAACAATGTCTCTCTTCCTCCTTCCGCTTGCAAGGTGATTGGATCTTCCCTTGGACTCTAATACCAGGTTGAGCGTGATGTGTGTAGATTAGGGTATTATGGAGAAGAAGAAAAAGAGGGAATTGGGAAATTGTGTGACTCATCTTTCTCTAACCTTTCTCTCATCAGTATGTATACTTTATGGTATACTGTATGGTATAATTATACCATACCAAAAGAGTACAAATACAAGATAAATACAATAAAATCTAACATATATGTATTTACAAAGTATACCCTATATGCATACGTATTCTCTAACACATTCGCCATTGTGGAATGCAATGTTGTAATAGATTATCAATGCCCCTACTGCAAAAACAAGGTGCAATTGATAAGTTTATAAGACAGACCTAAGATCCCCATAGCCATACCAAGAACCCTTCTTTACCACAACATCCATCATTTCAGCACAATCCAAAATGCAACCCTGCACCCGAAATCAGTAAAGACCTGATATATCATAACTTGAACCTTGACAAGAAAAGAAAAAACAATTCCTTATGTTACCATACTAACCAGTTTACTCACTCCCTCTCCAAAAATAATATCAAATTCAGCTTGCTTGTAGGGTCTTGACACCTATAAATTAACAAGTCAGAAAAATGATTTTTCTTTAGTACATGAACAGCACAAGTTCAGAGAAAAATTCAGCACTAGTGGATTGGACAGTTTTGAAGATTGATGGACCATGGGGATAGTTGTTGTACGTGGAGATACTTGGAAGGGATCATTGAATAGTGAATCACAGTGCCTTACAAGTCCACATGTAGGACATAAACAAGGAGAATGAATCATTTAGGTCCTACCATGAAAAAGTATTCATCAAAGTAAAAAAGAAGGAAAAAATTAATAAGATGAAATCTGAGTGTTGATGATGTAAAGTACAGGACCAAGTGTTTCACGTGGTTAACCCTGAAACAAATGACACTAAATTTGGCACTGTTTAATTTAATCAAACAAAACAACAACATGATAATAGAGGTGAACTGAATTAGACAATGTTACATCTCTTCTTTTCTAATTTGGTCATCCCACCTGGATGAATTTTAAGAGGACAATTTCACAACTTCATGCTAGATTGGGACTCCATTGTATTTCCCCCAAGTGGGTTCCTTATAATCTTAATGTTCCGCATTTCTTGTTAGTATATATGAGAATAGAAATGTTGAGGGTACATTGGTCGTGTATACAAGCTATGATATACAATATAGTATAGACCAAATTCAATTTTATATATAAATAAAATCTAATGTATGGAGACTCCCTCCATTTCTTCGCATGAAGATGACTCTGGCACTCTCACTGCTAATGTCAGAAGGCCTAGGGTTGATGTCAGTAGCTGTACAATCACCTCAGGCTGTGTAAAAAATATAAGTTTTTGAAAGATCTCTAATTTTCACATATTATAGAGATTTTTATGTAGTGATTTGGTGTGATGGAAGAATTTCTACATAGTTCTTTTGTGAAAAATCAAAGAAATTCCAGATTTAGGAACTTCTATTTGTTGGTTTGATTCAGGAGTTTTTGATGGATTTCTTGTTACGTTTTGGATCTTCTCTAATGTGGGAGTCTATTGAAACCAACCCCACTTGATTTGGATCAATATTGAAGTCTCTGTGAGAGATTCCGTTGGGTAGGGCTACCACCCCCTACTTCAGTTCGTGTTTTCTGGTTGTTTTCTCGAGTAAAGGACTTATGCTACAGCAAAGCATTTTGTTATCTCAGACATCAATGTTTGTGTTTTTGGGAGCCATCATTCGTGTTATTCATGGCTGGTTTTCTCTACCCCATTGTGGTTTGTGAATGCACATTATGAACTTCTTTTTCTATATGCGGGTGATTGTTGTGAATGTGTAGCTTGTGGTCATCGCTTATCTAGGCACAGTTGTCAGCGTGTTGAAGCTTTTTTCTTTTTCTTATTCTTTTCTTCAGTAGTGTCTGGTTGGCATCTGTATACTGTGCAGCATATAGGAGTTGTACACGTAGTGATCTGTGGACGTTTGTTTATTGGCTGAAGTTTTTTGACCTGTGGAGGTCTAGTTAAATTCTGTTTTACAGACTTGGTATCTCTTAGAACTCCTGGAAGCTATGTCTGAAGAGGTGAGCCAGACCTTGAACGGATCCAAGGTTACAGATGGAAGTGTAAATAATGTTACCTCTGACTTGTACCAACTTCAAATTACTACAGTAAATTTTGATGGTAGCATTTATTTGTCATCGTCCCCTTATTTTATATCAAAGGAAATGATAAGAATGACTATTTGACTCATGAGATAGAAATTCCCTCTCCAGGAGACCCCAAGTACCATAAGTGGAAAACTGATAATGCATCATTAATGGATTGGTTGCTGAATTTTATGAAGCCTGAGATTAGTGGGTACAATTTATTTCTTGAAACAGACAACCAGATCTAGAGTGCCTTGTTGCAGACATTTTCTAAACTTGGCCACACTATAAAGTTTATGAATTAAGGCAGCAGATTGCTTAATTTAAGCAAGGGGATCTTCCCCTTTCCATTTATTATTCCTACCTTTGAAAGATGTGGGACAAGTTGGAGCACTATACTACCTGTCATCCTTGGGTGTTAAAGATTTTATAGCCTATACGAAACAGTTGGAGGAGATCTAGACATTCGAATTTTTGGCAAGCTTAAATTATGAGTATGAACAAGCTCAGGTTAAAATTCTTGGCAAATGGAAATGACCCTTCACCACCACTAAATAAAATTGTACTCTCATGTTCACCAAGAAGACAGAAGATGGGGTATAATGAATGTGACTCATGTAGTTGAAAAATCAACACTAGCTCTTCATCTCAACAAGGAGGCCGTGGTGGCAATGATTTATGTAGCCGTCATGGAGGTCAATTAGGCAATCATCAATAATCGAGATAAACACACTAGTGAGCATTGTGGTCACACTCACCATCTTAAGGAGACTTGTTGGGATCTCCATGGTCGTCCTCCTTAGGAACAAGCTCGCTTATTCCCACGTGGTTTTAGAGGTGGTAGAAGTGGAAGTCATTTTGGAGGTTGTCCCAGTAACCCCACAATTGCTTCTATATCCTCAAATACAGTGCAAACAGTTTCTACTAGTTGCAGTGATGATGGTGGTTAACCTCAGATAGAGGTTGAGGCCTTCCGTCGTTTTTTCTGCCCAACTTGATACACCTTCAACAGCTCCTACGTCTTCCTTTAGGTCAACCTTTTCTGCTTTTGTTTCCTCTCCTTGGCCCTCTTGGATTATCAATTCAGGAGCATCACATCATATGACTGGTATGTCCACTCTCTTTCATTCGTATCAAGTTATTTCTTGTAGGGATAAAGTGCGTATTGTAGATGGTTCATACTCTTTTATGGATGACAATAGTGATATTCATATCACATCCAAGTTATCCTTATCCTATGTCTTGTATGTTCCTAAGTTTACCTTGAATCCATTGTCCATTAGTCATCTTACCAAACATCTAACTTGTTGTATAATCTTTTTTCCCTTTCATTGTCTTTTTTAGGACTTACAGATGAAAAAAAAGATTGGCTTGGGAAATGAGAAGGATGGAATATTGGACTCTATTTGTTGGATTCAAGTACACCAACTGCATCTCCAGTAATAAAGGGAAACACATCATCGTCTCCTATAAGTTGTTATAGTGGCATCGCAAATTAGCCATCCTTCCATTTCTTTGTTGCATCAAATGTCTCCTCATTTTGCTTCTTCAATTTCTAGTGTCCATTATGAACCATGTTAGTTTTCTAAACATTGTTATTCAATTTATCCAATAAGCAACAAGAGAAGTGATTCACCTCTTTATCCTGATTTAAATACTTTGTTACATTTGTAGATTATTTTTCTCGTACCACATGTGTTTATTTATTGAAAAATTAAGTGATGTTAGATGTTCTGGTACCAAAAAGCGAAGTGTAAATGGTTGAGTGAAGGAGATGGAAACACCAAATTATTTCATCAAGTGACTAATGGAAATAAGTGAAGGAGCCTGGTTACAAACCTGACGGTGAATGGTGAAGAAGTTGTGCAGTTTGAGGAGATTGATAATGCGGCCATCTCTTTCTATGAAAACCTCTATAAGGAGAGGATAATGCGGGCCAACACTAAGAATCCTTTTAACCATCAGCTCCCTGAAGATCAGGCCCATAACCTAGAAAGGCCGTTTACAGAAGAGGAGGTGAAGGATGCTATTTTTGGAATGGATGGGTTTAAAGCCCCTGGCTTAGATGGATTCTCTATGATGTTTTATCAAGAATACTGGGAGACTATTAGAAAGGATCTCATGTTGGTATTTGATGAGTTTTTCCATTGATGAGAGATGTGCAAGTCCATGAGATCAACTTTCATTATCCTTGTGTCAAAGAAAGAAGATGCTAGAAACATGGGAGATTATAGACCTATCAGCTTGGTTAGTAGCCTGCATAAGGTTATTTCTGAGGTGTTGGCTCTTCGGCTAAAGGGGAGTATGGGGTGGGTGGTGTCCTCCACTTAGAGTGCCTTTATTCAAGGGAGACAAATCCTGGACGGCATCCTAATTGCTAATCAATGTGTTGACATCCGAAGGAAAGGCCGTTAGAAAGGGGTGGTCTGCAAATTAGACATGGAAAAAGCATATGATCGGGTGGATTGGGATTTCCTCTTCTGGACCTTAAGGAAGAAAGGGTTTGGGAACAAATGGATCTCGTGGATGGCAGGTTGTGTGATGGACCCTTTCTTCTCTATCTAGGTGAATGGTACCTCTAAAGGCTTCTTTAAATCCTCTGGGGGATTACATTTAGGGGACCCTCTTTCTCCATTCCTCTTTACCTTAGTGGCAGATGGGTTAAGTGTCATCCTAAGAAGAGCAGAGCAAAAGCATCTAATTGATGGTTTCAAAGTGGGGGATGAGAAACAAATGGTGACTCACCTCTAGTTTGTTGATGATACTTTTCTATTTCTAAGAGCGGAGTCTGAAAATATTTGGAGGATAGGATTGTGCCTCAAGATCTTCCAAGCCATATCTAGGTTGAAGGTGAATCTATTAAAAACATGTATGGTGGGGATTCATGTCAAGGAGGAAGAGCTTGTTTCCATGGCAAGGATTATGGGATGTCAAACAGGGAGGTGGCCCTTGCAATACTTAGGTATGCCTCTTAGAGGCAATCCTAAATCCGTCTCTTTCTGGGACCCAGTGGTTGAGAAGGTTTCAAAGAAGCTGGCAGTTTGGAAACACTCTTATATATCCTTTGAGGAAGAATTACGTTGGTTAAAGCAACCCTGTCCAACATTCCAGTGTATTATATGTCTATGTTTAAGATGCCTCATAAAGTGGCTCTTGTTGTGGAGAAGTATCGACGTAATTTTTTATGGGAATGAGGTAGATAGAAAAAGGACCAACTTATCAAATGGGAGGTTGTTGTTAAGCCAACGAAGTATGGTGGCCTGGGAGTGGGAAGGAATGAAAGATAGGAATCTGGTTCTCTTGGGGAAATGGTTGTGGAGGTTTGCTCAGGAGCAAGGAAGCTTATGGCATTCTATTATAAATGGAAGATACAAGACTAGCACAAACAGGTGAGACTGCAATGGAAATCTTCCCCACTCCCACTCTCTTTGTTGGAAACATATTAGTCAAGTAAGTCTTTTCTTTTATCCTCACATTCGGTTTCTCCTTGGTAATGATTCTAAAATCCAGTTTTGGAAGGACCTGAGGTGGGGTAATTCCAAACTAGAGGTTGCCTACCCTAAGTTATTCCACCTTGCCTATCATAGAATGCTATGATAGCAGATGTTCTTTCCCAAAGCCCTCATGGCTTACTGTGGAACCTCCCCTTTTCCCGAGACATCCATGAGTGGGAGATCCCCTTAGTGGGTCAGTTGATGGAGGATCTCAAATTTGTGTATATATGGGTAGAGGAGGCTGATTCTTGCATTTGGTCCCCTTCCTCTACGGTTTGTCCTCCTGTAAATCTTTTTGCTCTATTCTTGTTGGGATCGATCAACCCCACCCTAGCCCGATTCACTATGTATAGAAGTCAGCAACGCCTCCTAAGGTGAAGGCCTTTGCCTAGATTACAACTCTAAATAGGCAGAATACTATGGACATTCTTCAAAGAAGACGCCCAAGCATGGTCTTATGCCCTTCAATATGTCATTTGTGTGGATGTGACGTGGAATCAGGGGATCAGATATTCATACATTGTACTTTCTCTCACAAAATATGGTGTTTTTTTTCCAGAGATCCCTATCTTTATCTTTTGTTATGCTAGAGACTGTGGAGGAGCTATTGTTTCAATGGAGTAGGGGGTCACAAGGTTTAAGATGCGGCCTTTTTGCCAGAGCTCTTGGGCAAGGTATTGTATAGGGGATTTGGAAAGAGAAAAATAGAAGGGTTTTTTAGAAGAAGAAGAGACATATATGTGCAGTGATTGACTCCATCATTTGTGAAGTTAGTTCATGGATGCTCATCAATCCGGTTTTTAAAGACTGCTCCTTAATTGATATGGTTAAGGACTGGATCACTTGTATATCTACTTGCCCTCCTCAAAGGATCCCCCCTAATTTAAATCGGGTACCCCCGTGTGAAGGAAAGCTTAAGGCGAATTTTGATGGCGCCTCTTTTGGAAACCCGGGTATGGCCGGATATGGTTGTGTTCTACGTGACTCACATGGGTCTACTATTCTTGTGAAGGGTGACCCGCTTAGGATTTGTGATGCCAATCATAGTGAAATTATTGGGTTATTGGAAGCATTAAAGACGCTTAAGGTTGGTGGGCACAATGGCTGCTACGTGGAAAGGGCCTCTATGATTGCCTTGGGTTGGGGGAGAGGGCATATTTGGGGGTCTTGGAGAATTCACATCTTCATTGCGGAGATCTAGGTTTTACCTAAGAAAATTTCAGCTATCTTTTAACATGTCCCTAGATGTCAAAACGAGATGCTTGACAGGATTGCAAAATGGAGTGCTTCTCATCAAACGGAATTCCTAGGGGATCACATGCCGGAGTGATAAAGGAGGTGGTCTAGCCCTTATTTCTGGGGGGTCTCCTTTTGACAAACGGAGTGTTGTCTTGTATTCTAGTTTTTGTATTTATTCCTTTTGGCTTTGCTTTTGCTCCGCTTGTATTCTCCCCTTTCTTTTTTTTCTAATAAATTTCGTTATTCATAATAAAAGTCTGCAGCCCAAGTTTTTATATCATTTCATATAGCTAGAAATCTCATAATAACCTGAAATTTGATATACATACTCCTCATATACATCCAAATCACCAAGTCAAATTTCAGAATTTTATGACGCACGACCAGGGGTATTTTGGGTTTCTGCCCAAAATTACATAATTGCCTCTTTGGGTTTCTTTTTTCTCTTTTCTCCGTATTTTCTTGTTTCAATTCTTTCGAACACCTCTAATCAAGTTTCTTCTTCAATTTTCATTAAATCTTGATTACTTAAAGTTCAATTCTTGGTTCTTTAGCCTTAGTCTTAGCTCTGCAACATATCTTGGGTTTTATTGAGAATATTGACCATTATCGTGCATCAACTTTGGTATCATCTCAATTTTACTGCATCAAGTGGTATTCTTGTAAATACTCAACATAATGTCTCTAGTATCCTCTTAATAGTACATTAATACGAATGAGAGTAGTTAACACGCTCTCATACGATTTCCCCTCTTTCTCTCTTTCTTCTTCTCCTTCTTCCTACAACCTTTACATTGGTTATTGAACAATTACACCATAAATCTACTTGGTATCAGAACCAGGTTGGTGATCCACAGTTGCTAAGCCAGCCAAGACATACCCAGTAGACCTGCTGATGTCAGCAGGAGGTACGTTGACATCAGCGGGCCATATAGTGATGTGAGCATGTAAGTGTGAAAGCTTCAAATCTTGCATCGTTTTGTCCTCTTGAGATGTTTTTGTGAAGACCCGAAGCCATTCAAAGCTATATTGATTTTCTATGATTTTTTGGTGATTTACAGAGTTTTTCCAGCTTCCAACAAATTTCTTGATCTACTCTATGTAAGAGGTTTTTGATCATTAGAATTGGATGCTATAGGATCATTTTTTTTTAATGAATCTAATGTGACAAGTCTTGATTGATTCCAATTAGTGTTGAAGAAGTTATGTCGATTTCAAGTTTTTCCCCTTTATTCACTTAATCTCCTTTTCTTCCCTCAGATCTGTGCAAATCATAAGTTGTTAGCTATGATTTCTATTTCATTTGTCTCCCTACACTTTTTTTTTTTGATGAATAACACTTTTATAAGGAGAAAAAAAAGGGGATACAATGCAGTGACCAAGAGAGTCCCAAAAAATGAGCTCACGACATTTCTAATCCTTCGAAACAAGTTTCACTCTCACAACAAGCTCTTTTCTGAGGATTTTTTTGTCGTCAAGCCATCTTTGGGGCTTTTCTCCATTCGAACTCAAGCTGCAGTACCCGGTAACTTTCATGCTTTACTCATTACTACTCTCAAGGCCTAGTTTACTAGTTGTGTGAACCTGTAGTGTATTGTGCCACCCTCATCTTTGCTTTTCACCGTTTTTCAAAGGTCTTATACGTTGAGAATGGTTTGTGGCTTCCACGACTGTCTATATGTAATTCTTGTTGGATACTTTCATCAGTTTAGGCTATACCGATCATCTACAGGTGTTTCTCTTGGTTTATTGTGAGCACATAATTCTAGTCCCTATGATTAGGGCTGATTTGAAGTGTTGGTTTCATGCACTTATCTTGTGATGTTGCTTTGGGCTTGCTGGTGGTGATTGCTATTCATTGTTGGTTGTGAAAGCAGTGTTATAGCACCCGTGTACCTTGGTGTGTAATTTGAGCTTGTTGAAGTGTGCCAATTGATTTGTGTGTGGTTTGTAGTGAAGCCTGTTGTGTTGTTGGTGCTTAGTAGTGGCTGTATTTCTTGTTGTGTTCCCCAAGATGTGGCTACAAGTTGTTGTTTCATTGAATGTCATGGTTTTCTCCCTTGCTATGTATTCAGGCTAGAAGGGTTGATTCTCCAGATTTCTCTCCGAAAGAAATAGTCTCACTACAAAGACTTCCACGGTTTCATTATGGTGGTGTCTCCTCTGCATGTTCACGCTCTTATGTTCATTATCCTAGTTCTTTGCCAAGTCATCATGGATTATTGACTCAAGGGCATCTTGTCATAAGACTGGTATGTCTAGCCTTTTTTCCTCTTATTGTGTTAGTTTTGGTAAAGTCAGGTATGTATTGCCAATGGCTCCTTGTCTTCTATAGCTGGTGTTGGTTGCATTCCACTTACATACTCCTTGTCCTTGTTCTTTGTATTTCATGTTCCCAATTTTCAGTTAAACCTTATTTCTGTTAGTCATATTACTAAAGCTTTGAATTGCATTGTTACTTTTTTTTCTTCCTAATGTGTTTTCCAGGACTTGGAAATAGGGACGACAATTGGTAAAGGCCATGAGGATCAAGGGTTGGATCTTATGGATGGTTGTTTAGCCGTTGCCTCTATAACTCAGCAGACGCCATCTCCCACCATTCCAATTCAGTTGTCTTCCTCATCTTTTGTTCCACCTTCTTCTTCTCAGCGTGATCAGCTTATTTTGTAGCATTCTCGTCTTGTCCATATCACATTTCCTATGTTATGCAAATTCTTTCCAAGCTTATGCTCTTCTATTTCAGATTTCCATTATGAAACCTATGAGTTGGCTAAGCATTGCCGTTCCTCCTATTCTCTGAGTATGAGTCACAGTTCCTCACCTTTTCCTTGTTAATTATGACTGGGGCCCTGCTCCCGTTACCTCCTCGCTAGGTTTCGTTATTTTGTGACCTTCATTGATGATTACCTAAGATACTTAGATTTACTTGTTGAAATCCACGAATGAGGTGTTTTCAGTGTTTCAGGTGTTTCACAAATTGGTTGAAACCCAATTTGACACTAAACTCAAGGGTCTCCATTCCAATAATGGTGGGGAATATATGTTTCATACTTTTTCCTTTTACATCTCTCGGCATGGTATCTTCCATCAAACTGCTTGCACTTGTATACTCGAGCAAAATGAGGTTGCTGAGAGAAAGAATCGTCATCTCCTTGATATCATTCATGCATTGTTGTTTCATATGCATGTTCCCCAAGTTTTATGGGTTGATGCTCTTCAAACTACTTACTTAATGAACTGTATGCTTTCACGTATTTCAGGATTTAAACATCCTCTCGAGCTTCTCTTATTCTAATTGTGTATCTTTGCTTCCTCCTAAAGTGTTTGGTTGCATACGATATGTCTATGTCCCAAAATCTAATCATTCCAAGCTAGACCCGAACTCTCTTAAACACATCTTTCTTAGGCAAGCTCCAAATCATAAGGTCTACAAATGTTATCATCCCTCTACTCGGAAACATATTGTTTCCATGAACATCACCTTCCACTGTTTCCTTCTTCTCTCCTAACCATCCTCATCTTCAAGTGGAGAAACGTGGTGTATGTGAAAATGAGGGTGTTCTTCGTCTCCCTCTTCCTTCATATTCCTTTGATGTTGATGGATGTCATAGGAAATGGGAGCAATAGGCTACTCCAAAAGGGGCAGATCTTACTCAAAAGAAATGATGAGTGAAAGATTTTACTCATGTGATTGTTAGAAAGAGGCAAAAGGTTGTTCCTTACTCTCATGTGCCTTTCCAACAAGTTGTCTTCTCTCTAGGTATTGTTCCCTCAATTCCTCCTAATGATTCTCATTTGCCAAGGGTACTTGTGTCAACACTTAACACCCTATTGCTAACTATGTGTACTATGACTCTTTGTCTCCTGAGTTTAGGGATTTTTCTACTTTTTTGTCCTCTATTTCTATTCCATGCAGTGGTCCCCAAGTTCTATACCAATCTCAGTGGCGAAAGGCAATGGAGGAAGAAATGCAAGCACTTGAAAAGAAAAAGACATGAGATGTTGTTAATCTTCCAAGAGAAAATGAACTAATGGGATGTAGATGGGTATTCTCAGTGAAGCTCTAACCGAATGACACTATTAAACGATATAAAGCCAGGTTGGTGGCCAAGGGATACACTCAAACTTAAGGGATTGAATACCCAAAGACCTTTGCTCCAGTAGCAAAAATGAGTTCTGTCAAGAACTTGATCTCAGTTGCTGCAAATCAAATTGGCCATTGTTTTAACTAGATGTAAAGAATGTCTTCCTTCATGGAGACCTTGAAGAAGAAGTCTACATGAGATTACCTCCTGGTTTCCAACTATCCTGATGCAACATGCATGTATTTGTGTGTGCAAGTAAAGATCTGAAGTAATTACTCAAAGCAATGCAACAAAATAAACTAGATTCCTATTCTTTACTCAAATACATGTTAAGATCAATCAAGAAATCAAGTAATAATTGCAATTTAGAACACAAAAGATGTAAGCCAAATAAGTAATCAACAAATAAGATATAATGCAATTATTGAGTCTACTGTAAAACTATAGGATCAGCAAACCAGTCAGTGAATCAAAGACCAACTAAACAAGGGTAAATAGCTGGAGCATTATGGCAGAATGGGGTCTCGGGCAGACTATTAAGATCAAGTATTAGGCTTAATGAGCTTCTGGTTCAAAGATAGAATAGGGTATGGGTGTTGTCAAAACCGTGAATAGTCCAAGTTCTTTGAAATTGTTTCAAGAAAATACTGATGAGGTTATAATCGTTCAAATAATCCTTAAAACAGAGGCTATTAGGAGAGGATAGAGGACGGACAACAAAGTATATAGCTTGGTATCAAAATACTTCAAAGGGTGTTCAAGATAGGGCATTAATTACCAATTCTGGAGATGCTATGGAGCAGCAATGCATTGGTGATACCTTGAGCAACAAGCCTTGTGTCGCAGATATCAATACTGTAGTTCTGAACAACACTCTGTGGTGAAGTTTAGACAACAGGAACATGAGTAATCAACACCATTCCAAAGGAGAGTTGATTAGCAACAACACTGAAATGTAGTATGGGGCAACAAGCACTCATATGCTTTAGTATACTTTTCTTCCAATCAGCAAAATACACACAATATTAATAATCTAAGTCTGTTGCAGAAGTAGAACCAAGGAATCTCCAAGTGAGATCAGAAACTTCAAGTATGTCACCCGCAGATATGGTTTGGTAGTGGGGAATGTTTTCTGATGTGGTATGACACTGTCGCAAGGACAAATCAAGTGAGGGAATATTTCAACCCACAATCAAATACAGGAGTCCACAGCCAGGTCTGCAACAGGGAATTAATAAAAGGTTGGGGTCCTCTGCTATAAAACAATAGAGTAAGGGTTAGAGGTTTGATGATAAAATCAAAAGGTGTAGTAGGGTAGGACACAAGTTAGGGCATCATGGACTCAGGGTTTGATGAGAAAAAAAATCAATAAGTGAAAGGGGAATGATGTGGTTGATGGTTTGTGGTGAAATTAGGGTTTGATGGAGGAAAATCTGAAAAAATATGATGGAGAGATTAGGGTTTTTAGATAGATCAACAAAGGGGGGATTGAAAGAAGAAGAAGATGAGAAAAAATAGTACCAATCGTGGGGTAATCCCTACCTCCACTACCAAGTATTCCCTACCTGGTTCAAGCTAGGTACCAAAGCTTGAAGAGAAGATTTCACTCATCAGAGCAAACTCTAGAAAGTTTTATTGATTTTCAGGCATTGTCACTTACAGTTGGGATAAGGCTATTTGTTGTTGTTGTTGTTGTTGTTGTAGGCATTGTCACTTACACTATGGCATCTTCCCTTTAAAGACTCCAATTTCTAACATAAAGGAAACCTTCCTAAAACTAAATGGAAATAAAAAAAAACTAGCCAAATCATGGCCTCTCCCCCCTTGGTTGACTACTTAAATCCCAATTTATACATCTTTGACATAAAAACCCAAAAAACATAAACATAAATGACAATTACATCCTAGACTCTAATAACACATAAAATATGAACTAAAATCATAAAAGAACTCAAACAAAAGATGCCTCCTCATGTGTCTACATATGTGGACCCCACTAAGTCACGTGTGGGCCCCACCTTCCCCACATAAAATATGACTCAAGAAGTCTCAAAATCAGCTCCAATGTGACATGCGGCTCTCTCCAATCATCCTACTCGATCCAAAGTGTAAGTGGACCCTTCCCCATACACTGGTAATGTCTGAGGCTGCCACGTGGCATGATGCCCTCATCATATCCATAGGCAAAGGAAAGGTGTGCCACCTAAAGAAGGTGCTCTATAACCTCAAACAATCTCCCCGAGCATGCTTTGAGAGATTTCGAGGTGCTATGCTCAAGAATGGCTACAGACAGTGTCAAACTAACCATACTTTCTTTATGAAGCATCCACAAAGAAAATTATAACCCTTATTGTCCATGTTAATGACATTGTGGTTATGAGTGATGATCATTGTGAGATCATTCACCTAACAGTTTCTTGGAAAGGAGTTCAAAATCAAGGATTTAGGGCCTCTCAAGTACTTCATTGGAATTGAAGCTCCTAAATATAAGGATGGTCTCTTCCTATCTGTATTAGATCTCTTTCAAAACTCTGGGATGCTAGGGTGTAAACTTTGTGACACTCCCATTGAGTCTAACCATCGCATGCATACAGATGAGGACCACAAACTGATATTAGCAATTACCAGAGACTTGTAGGGAAGCTAATTTATCTGACACTAACTAGGCCAAATATCTCTTATTAAGTAGAGTGGTTAGCCAATTTATGCATGCTCCCATAACCAGACATCTTAAGGTAGCATAACTCATTGCTCGCTACTTAAAGAAAGTCCAGGTCAAATATATAATCTTCAAATTGAGGCTTTCATTGATGCATATTAGGTAGGATTTATGGAGTTTAGAAGATCTACTTTTGGTTATTATACCTTCGTAGAAGGTAACGTTGCTTCTTAGCATAGCAAGAAGCAGTCAGTTGTAGCACGTTCAAGTGTAGAAGTAGAGTTTTGAGCCATGGCACAGGGGATCTATGAGATGCAATAGATATGTGACTTCCTGAGAGAGTTGGGATTCCACTTCATGGTCCCATGCAATTATACTGCGACAGTAAAACCGCCATTAGCATTGCCCACAATCCGGTCTAGCATGACAAAACGAAACATATTGAGATTGACAGACATGTCATCAAAAGAAACTTTTCATAGAGAGATAAAGATCAAAGGCACACTTTATTGAGGAAAAAAGCAAACAAAAACGAAGAAAAACAAAGGGACATCACCGAGCAAGTGAAAAAACAACAGAAAACGAAAAAGAAACAAAAACAAAATTACATGTCCTCACACCAAATCGAATACCAGACAATTTCCTCAAATAAGATGTTGCAAACCAAGCAAATATGCATGCCCTTTGTAAAGACTGGAGATCAGATAGCTGATATGTTTATTAAAGGATTGTGTAGTCCTAGTTTTAGTAGGATTATTTGCAAACTAGTTATGGACAATATTTACATAACAGTTTAATGGGGAGTGTTGATGTATATGTTAGAGTCCTATTATCAATAGGGAGGAGGCACACCAAAGTCAGACCCTCTTTACTAGTCTTCCTAAGGTTCAAAGTGAGTGGAGTTTCGCTTGCAATAAAAGAGAAAACAAGCGAAGCAACAATCAAACGTAACAAAGGAAGGAAGAAACCAATCCTAATAAGGAGTCATACCTCATTGCTCATGTTCCTACACAAAGCAAGGGATCAGTAGTCCAGTGGTGTGGTATTGTATCTCTATCTCCGTCCAACCTATTATTAGTTAGAGTGTATATGGGCACACTACATCAAGGTATTAGGGTACATTGTACATGACTAATATTCTTGTAAATACTCGATGTAATGTCTCTAGTATCCTTGTAATAATACATTCATACGTATGAGAGTAGTTAACACAATCTCATGTGATTTCCCCTCTTTCTCTCTTTCTTCTTCTTCTCCTTCTTACAACCTTTACATTGGTTATTGATCAATTACACCAAAAATCCACTCAAATGGCCCCAACAACGAGCACTAATGAGCTTTAAAATATCATCCAATTTTCTAATCCACCAACCCGAGATGAGGTCACTAAATTGATATAAAAAGATACAAGAGATATTAAGCTAGGCAAGAAAGAATTCCCAATCTTTTTGTGCCATACAACAATGAATAAACTGATGGTCCACTAACTCCTCCCTCATACACAAAATAGACCTATTTGCCAAGTTCCAATCTCATATATATAAGGAATGCTCGGAATCCAAATACCTTTATGAGGGACCACAAAACTAATCGAATTGTCCAAACCCTTATAAAAAGCCTTCGTTGTAAATTTACCATCCCTGTTGCTAACCCACACCTAGTCATCCCTTAACCCAGTTAACAGGTGAACCAACTAATCAACTTCCCAAACATTCAAGTTTC
>JAOXJP010000005.1:240681-256508 GCA_025762735.1 Platanus orientalis | reverse complement strand
TTATTAATTAAATAATTAATTAATCATGCTTATATTTTATGTGAATGGCTTTGTCAGGACACATATTTCCAACAATAAGATGGTTGAAACCTAGTTCAACAAGAAAATTAAGATTTTGCTGTCTGATAATGGTGGTGAATACATATCCCATTCTTTTCCTCCTTTCTTGACCAGTTGGGAATTCTTCATCAAACATGTCCTGGTACACCAGAACAAAATGGGATTGTAGAGAGAAAAAATAGACATTTACTAAAAGTGGTTCATGCATTGTTGTTCACTATGAATGTCCCCAAAACCTTTTGGTTAAATGCAGTTCAGATAGCGGCATTTCTCATTAATCAAATGCCTAGCCATGTGCTTCACTTTCAATCACCTCTTGAGGTCTTGACTTCTCATGCATCCTTATTCTCTATTCCCCCTAAAGTCTTTGGGTGCATCTACTATATACATGTGGATAAATCCCAACGGTCTAAACTTGATCCTAAAGCTCTTAAATGTATTTTCTTGGGGTATGTTCCTAGCCAGAAAGGCTACAAGTGTTATTATCTTACTTCTCAGCAATGGTTTGTTTCTATGGATGTTACCTTTCATGAAACAATTTCATTTTTTTCTTCTCCTAGTTCTTTCCAAGGGAAGCATTCTTCTGTAAAGTCTTCTCCTCCTCTTCATGTTCTAGCTTTTATCTTTGACTCAAGTGTTCATGGTGAGGGGGAGAAGGTTCTTCAAGTTTATTCTAGAAAGAAGAAATCAAGCACTTTGATTGTTCCTCTCGTTCCCTGCCAAGATGTCTCTTCGGCTCAAGCTCCTGATCTAGGTAATCCTTATACTTTTCATGACTCTGATTTTCCTATAGCCATTAGAAAAGGTGTTAGATCATGTGTCCAATATCCTTTGGCTAACTTTGTGTCTTATCAATCCTTATCTTCTTCGTATTGTCACTTTGCTCTTGCCTTGTCTTTTGTGTCTATGCTTAGCAATGTTGCAAATGCCCTTTCTCAACCACAATGGAAGGCTACTATGTAGGAAGAAATGGTTGCTCCTGAAAAAAAAATGACAATTAGGATATTGTTGATCTGCTTCGGAACAAAGTTCATGTTAGGTCTAAACAGGTTTACACTATTAAGCTCAAACTTGATGGCTTAGTTAATCATTATAAGGGTCAACTGGTTACAAAAGGATACACTCAAACATCTGGGATTGATTATTGGAGACCTTTGCTCTTGTCACTAAATTCAACTTTATTCGAGTCCTTATTTCCATTGCTGCTAACAGGGAATGGCCTCTCCACCAGTTCGATGTCAAATATGCTTTCGTTCATGGTGATTTAGCTGAGGAAGTGTAGATGCTGCTTCCACTTGGTTTTCTACCACCTTCTTCAAAAGGTAAGGTCTGTCGCTTCAAGAAAGTCCTTTATGGCTTCAAACAATTTTCATGGACTTGGTTTGAACGCTTCCGCCTTGCTATCCTTCAGTTTGGGTATTCTCAAAGCCATGCTGATCATACTTTATTTCTCAAACATACTAACGGTACTAATCTTATCGCCCTAATTGTTTATGTGGATGATATTATTGTCATGGATAATGATCCAGTGGAGATCTCTCAATTGAAATTGGATTTGGTAAGTGAGTTTGAGATTAAAGACCTTGGCCAACTCAAGTATCTTTTGAGCATTGAGGTTACTTGGTCTACGAAGGGTATTTATGTCTCTCAATGAAAGTATGCTTTAGATATCCTTATAGAAACTGGTGTGATTGCTTGTAAACCTATTGCCATACCAATTTATGCCAATCATCGCTTTACTGCAGATGTGGGATACAGACTTATTGATGCTGACAAATATCATTGTCTAATGGGTTGTCTTATTAACCTTACTATCACCAGACTTGACATTGCCTATGTTGTTAACGTTGTGAGTCAGTTTATGCATGCTCTAACTATTGTGCATCTTGATGCTTTGTATCGTATTCTTCATTATCTTAAGCACATAACCTATTTGATAATGATTGAGTTGTGTCCTTTTGTTCACTGTTGTTCTTTATTTATAGAAGTCTATCCACAATGCTATCATTACTATTCCACGTTCGTTATTCAACCATTTTTTTATTTAAATCATGGACCACTTTGTTCACTGACTAGGTCGTGTGTTTTTAACGTGGTACTAGTGGGACCTTCTTCTGCATTTCATATTCCATCCAGCGTGGCCTTCGTACGTAAAAATCTTGCTTACATGTCATTTCTTTTCATGTGTCTTTTCTTTACTGACAGACTTCAAATATGTGTTAACATTTATTATCTATGCATGACAGTATTTATTGGATTATGAGTATACAATGACATTGTAAGCATTTCCTAAACATATCATGATAGAGATTTTATATAATCTTGAGAAACATTTTATAATGACTTTTATGCACGGTCTACACATTTCCAACAACAATAAGTATAGGTAAAGTATTTCAAAGTAAACATGTATTATTCGTAAACATTTAATAACTATAACAAAATAATTGGTATGGTTAAAAAAACCTAGATTAATGCCTATTCTTACAAGGTCCTCTTTACAAAATGAGATCAACTTAGGGATTTAAGAGATTAATATAGTAGTGTAATTGAAGTCGTAGATGGCAGGATGGTTTCTTAATTGTATCACAAATGAATTAAAATTCAAACCTTAACTGCATCAGCCCTCACAGATGGCACCCTACAATTGATGCTCCCAAATGCATCACCCCTGCTGCATGTTCCTCTCATTAGTCCTCCCAAAATCATCATCACCATTGCCATATGTCCTATAGGTTAGGTTAAGGTGACCCATGAAGGAAAGACATGTGGCAAGGGTAATGATGAATTTTTTATCATCAATTGTAGGGTACCATTGCCACAACAAAAAAAATCAAGTACCAATCATATCAAACGATTGAGGTACTAAATACTTACAATATCTTTAAAATTACCATTACACTACGTATCTCCAAATTTTACAAATTTGAAGAGGCCAGGAGACAATTTTGACACCAGAATTTAACCAAGTTGAATGGCACGTGCATTAAAAAATAAAGGGAAAAAAAGTCATATCCAGAATTTGGTGTACAGGACATCAGGGGATGTCATATGAAATAAAATTGGCGGGAATTTGAAATTTCAATTAACTCCCACCCATTTTATTCCATATGATGTCCCTGTTGCCTTTGACATCATCCGGACACCAAATCCTGAACAGAACAATTATTTCGGAAAAAAAAAAATGCAATGAAAAGGAGCAATAGCAGCAATCTTCTAAAACACGTGATGAAGGATTATTTTGAACATGATAAGATTGGTTACAAAAAGGTATAACCACTTACTACTACAAAAAAAAAATAAATAAATAAATAAAGGGATAACCATTAACTGTTAGAAGGTAACTTTCTCTGCCATATAGCAAGGAAGTGAGAACATTGAACATATAAAGCGTATTATTGCTTTGGAACTCTTAAAATCAAAGAAATACCAATAAGAAAGGACTCCGAACCTCTAACCATACACATCATTATCAATCCAAATCAATGAATATTCCTCATTTCTACAAATCTTTAACATGATTCTAGATTTTAACATTCCCTATAGAGTTTGTACGTAAAGCTAAATTTTATATTCATTAGGCATTGTTTCTTTCTCAATTGGAGATTGGCAAGTAGTTTGTGTATGCCCACGCATGGGGTGATCAAGCCCGGTGTAAAATTGTTATTTTGAAGAACCATCCCTTGTAAAGTATTTCATGTTTGTTAATGAAGCATTTGTTCCCTAATGTTCTATTATTCCATTCATTACTTACGGACTCATATAAAAGTCCTTAATCATAAGACAGAAAGAACCGTTTCAAAGGACGGATCTTCCCCTTCCTAAATCGTTTGATCTGATTTGATGGTTGAACTTATAGGGGATAATCACGTTTTTGGTCACTCCAGCTTGATTTAGAACCTGAGGTCATAGGAACATTTAGAAATTTTCTCCTCGTGGTATTGGCAAGCTTGTGTAACCAAATTTCACCCAACATTACTAAAAATAAATTTATTATATTAACGTAATACCCTGAATATGCTTTTTCCATGCTTCATGAATGGTTACAGAATGGGAGGCTACAAAAGAAGGATGCAACATATTGCAAAAGAGCTTCTAAGATGCTTATTCACATCCATGAATGGGAAGAGCTTTGATTTGGTACGAACACCCCTTGAATGAACAGGTCCAAATGGCATCAGGGGCGGCCACATCAGCGCTAAAAAAGTGAAACTTTTTGGGGGGCACTTATCACCTTTTGGTGCTGATGTGTCAGCCTGTGACTCCATTCACACCTTGTCTGTTCATGGATTGTTAGTACCTAATTCTTTGGGGAATGGGAATAGTAAGAAGGGCTACACGGAACGCGGCAGAGAATCTGAGTTCATACCTAGATGCCTAAGCAGGCAAGATGTTTAAGAGTTCAAGCCCAACCAAGAATTGGGCTCAGCAGGCCGGGCATGTTTCAGCTTGATTTAGGGCATTTTAGTAACATGATATGGTATAAATGTTGCACTATTATAATTTATAATACATATTATATCATTATCCCAATTAAGATCGTAGTTAAGCTGGTTGACATATTGCATGACACCCTAATGGCTATGAGTGTGCTTGTTGGAGTTAAGGGGAACAAATGTTCTGTCCAGGATTGTGTATGTCCTACCGTCTCTTCTAACCACAAGCTGACACTTGATGGTTTTTTGAATTTGGTGCCTCTTTTAAATAATGAGCAAATGCTCATTTGAGCATTTTTTGTTTTGGTTTTAACTTATCATGAAACCCATTTTTATGGCTGCCCATTTTTTAATTTGAAAATTGATTTTACAATTTTAGCCTTTGCACTGAATGTAGACATGGTAGGATATACAAAATCCTGGACAGAACATTTGTTCCCTTAAACATACAAAATCCTTGACAGAACATTTGCTCTCTTAAGGTTAAAGAAGATTATGACTGAATAGAGGGCCAAGAAATTTTTAATTTTTATCTTTTGACATTGTAAAAGCTGGGCAGGTTGTGGGGTGTGTCCTTAGTAGGCCTGGGGCAGGCCTGGCTTTGTATATTACAGGCTTGGGCCTGGAAGAAGATTTTTTTGAGAAGGTACTCCAACTTCTCTTGAATTCTCTCTTTCTTTTTTTTTTGTTTGTATGCTCTCGCATAACTCAGGGCTGAGTTTTTAAGTGAATCCAGTGCCTTCAGATGAGCCTTGTCTGCACCTTCTAGGTCTCGAAGACTATACAGAGTGTAATCGTTTGCTGCCAAGCAATGCTGCAAAGCCAACTGTATGGAGGGTACGACGATCTCCATCGGTAGCACAACGGGAGTGCCATACCTTTCGATGAACTAATAGGCTTCAGTTGTTTCATTCAGTTGAATCGGGATCGAGGATTCAAGGAAGGTGTAGCATGAGTGAATAGGTAGGCGGCGGGGGAAGGAACTCAATGCCTTGGTTCGGAAGTAGTGCCTGCTGTCAAAAGTCTTTTTTGAATCCCAAAAGAAAAGCCCGGCTCAACTTTATTCTACTTCAAGGCACATTATTATATTATATAAAACTAAAACTTTTTAAAATACACTCCATATTTATATAAAAATTTAGACAAAAACTCCTATAGATAAGGGGAATCGGGTCTTAAGCCATGGGCCCAGCCAGGGTAGGCCCGAGTATGACCCAAACATAAGTTGGGTCTAAATTTAGGCCCAGGGCTCTGTCGGGCCATGTCTACGGCCGGGATTCTCACGCTGGGCGGGGTTGGGTTTAGCTGCTGGCCTAACCCTGTGCACTGCCCTAGTAGGTTGGAGTAGGTAGTGAGACTGCTGACAAAGTCTGCCAGGATTCCATACTTAAGTGGGAACGGAGCTGCTGCACCTATTTGTCTGTCTCCCTGTGTCCTCATACGAAAGGTGAGGTGTATAGGATTAAAACTATAAAAACAGTTTTCAAAAGAAAAAAATAGGTACCCTTAAAAATGGGTTTATAGAGTTAAAACCATAAAAAGTGTTCAAATGAACATTTGCTCCCTATTTACATGAGGCACCAAATTCAAAAACCCATCACATGTCACCCTGTGGTGTGAAAATACGGAGGGACACAAATTTGGGTGTAGTAGATCCTTTCCCTACTTAAGTAGGCCTCAGACTGCATCAATATGATATACTAATGCAAAGGTAGGTGACATAGACAACCCCTTTGCTTTGCTGCTACACGTTACCTTTACTACACGTATGTTAGCCTATCTATGGAAATTCTCTTATTCTCTTCTGTAAAAATGCCTCTACAGTTAGGGTTGTCAATCGAGTTAGGCTGGGTTAGGCTATGGTTAACCCGAGACCAGTATGAGACAATTTATCAAAGCCCAGCCTGATTTAATAAATCGGGTTTCGAGTCGAGTTTGTAATACAAAAAATTTTTTTTTTTTTTTTTTTTTTTTTTTTTCAATAATTAGGTTAGGCAAAAGTTAACAATCCAATGAAAAATTTTAGATTGACTTGGGGTTCATGGGCTTTAAAAATAAAATTTATGGAACATATCAAATTCAATAAAGGCCAATGGGCTTTAAAAACGAAATTATGAAATAAATCATTCAGAATTTATATACATCAAGATGGACTTTGGACCAGAATTACTTAAATTAAGAAATTTGAGTGCATTCCTGTATTAATATCACACTTACTTTCGGGCTGGGCTTCGAGCCCCTTATTAAATACAAATTTTAAATTGGGCCGGGCAGGGCTTCAGACTAAAAAGTCTTGGACCCGAGCCTAATTCGAAAATCACTTTGCACCTAATGCTTGGACCAGAGCCCATCCCAGCCCAAAGTTCAACTAACCCAGTCTGCCCATTCTTCGTGCCAGTTAAGTTGGGATTTGGACAAGCCTGGCTCAATTGACAGCCCTATCTACAACCTTATCCCGAAAATCCCTCTATATCCCTCAGGTTTTTATCCAACCAAATCTCTTGTTTTGAGAATTCTCTATTTACCAAAGTTTTATTTAAACACTATAGAAAGATATAAATTAAAACTACTTCACTTACCCATGTGGGTTAACCTTGGATTCTTAGTCATGCCTATATGGTAAGATGTAGGTTGTATTACTGAAATTAAAGGTCAGTTGTACAAGGATTGCCTCATGTTTTCTCATTTAATTTAATTGAAGAAATATAGTACTAAGTCGAATATGAGCCTATCCTAGGGGTGGCAATGGGGTGGACTGGCCAAACAGCCCAGCCACTGAGGCCAAGCTGGGCCGTGGGTAAGAGAATGCAGATGGTATGCTGCCATCCTCGTGTGTGGACTTCTAAGCTTCCCCCATTCATAGAGCGTGAAAAAACATATCAACAGTATTTTGGTACATACAAATGCAGCTCGACATGGCTAGACAACGAGGTTCCTCTGTTGCATCCTACTGTGTAGCCTTCCATGCTGTCGCCATTTTGTGGGGAGTGAAAAAACATTTCCACAGTATTTTGATAAGGAAATAAATGCTGTCCAGGACACCAGGGGACATCATTGGATAAAATGGGCGGGAGATGAAATTCCAAATTCCTACCCATTTTATTCCATTATGACGTCCTCTTGTGTCCTGGACAGGTCATTTGCTACCTTTTGATAAATACACTGGAGGTAAATTTGGTATATTTAATCAAAGGGAAGGATCTGCTACTCCCAATTTGTCTGTCTACACATGTCCCCATCCACAAAAGGTGAAGTGTATAGGGTTAAAACTGTAAAAACAGATTTCAAATGAAAAAACATAGATGCTCATAAAAGAAGAGGGATTCTGTCTGCTTCCCTACGCGTGCTATCCCTATTCATCGAGCATGAAAAAGCATCTGACAATATTGGGAAGGACTTATTGCACCCAAAATAATAAGTTCCTCCATGTCCCCACACCACAGGCTGACACATTATGGTTTTTTGAATTTGGTGCCTCTTTTAAATAGGGAGAAAATGTTTATTTCAACACTTTATTTATGGTTTTAACCTTGTAAACCCCATTTTTATCTGGGTGTCAGGAGGTGCCAAATACCATCAAGATGCTTTTTCCCACCCCCATGAATGGTGACAGTGCAAGGCTACACAGGAGGCAATGAAGGAACCGAGTTCACATCTAGAGACCTAAGCAGCCAAGATGGGTTAAGAGTTTAGACCCAATCAAGAATTGGGCTTAGCAGACTTTGCATATATCACCTTGGTTTAGGATGTTTTACCCATGAAGCCAACACAAACCCAACACGGAATAAGCGTGTTAGGATTGATAGTATATGTGTTTTGGGCCAAAACGGGTCAAGTCGTTCTGACACAATTAATAAATTGGTCGTGTTCGGGTTGACCCATATTGTATGCCCTCAAATGAGCAAATTTGAAATATCACATAACCCATAAAACTTGGACCCAATATGAAATAAGCGGGTTAGGATTAAGTGTAAATGTGTTTTGAATCAAGGTGGGCGAACCCACTTTGACACGATTAATAAATGGGTCGGGTTCGAGTTGAGCCATATAATCGTATACGCTTATCTCGACACAACCTGAACCCAACCTGCTTGGCTATAAGCTTATCTACTGCTCACAAGACCATCTTGTGACCCTCTGCGATGCACACGTAAACTACGGTCGTAAGACAGTCTTGTGAGTAGGGGAGGATCTGGGCCTTGCACGACTAGACCTGGGCAGGCATTGTAGTTCGAAAGAGAGTGACTGGCCAAGAGGCACTATGATAGCATTTCGCTCCGTCTACTTGGTTGTTTGGAGGTGCAATGTGTTGACGAGAACATCCCTGAGCTGCTTCTTCTTCCCATTGTGATTGGGGCCCTTTGAAAATCCCTCTACGATGACCTAGCTGTAGAAGATACACATTTACTTTGAGCCTAGAGAGACTGTTGTTATCCTATGAAATAACAACAGTTATTTATCCTATGAAATAACTCCTTGGATGTTTGTCGATGAATCAAATAGCCTGACCCCACGACAAAGTAACTCTCAAGCCTTGGCGTGATGTTAACGTGATGACTCTCCCCATCCATAGAGGAATGATTCCAACCTCTAACATGAAACAATGACTCCCTTACCCAAAAAAGTTAAAATAAAAATGAAACAAGACTCTCATAATAAATAAACAAAATGGGCAAGCTTGATTCCCCCCTCCCAAAAAAATAAAATAAAATAAATTTGAAACTATAACTTAATCAATACCCTTGTGATGGTTGGGGAAAAACTTTGTATCATAAAATAAATAAAATAATAATAGAAAATCAGAGCTCTTTATCCATATTTGATGTAGAACAAAACCCACAAGTAGTTTTGTGAGTTACATACAAGAAGGGCAGAAAGTTCTAGTAGAAATCATGAGCACCGATAACAGAATTGTGTGAAATTTCGCGAGGATCAAAACTCTGTCGTGAGCACCGCCACTTTTAATGTAAATTCCTTCTTTTAGGCCTTCAAATCAGCGTTTTTGTTATTTTTAGTAATTTTCCTTTTCGCTATAACTTTCTATTTAGAAGTAAGAATAAAATCCCGTTTGTTCTGGGATGTTTCTTAGTGATAGTAGTATTTGATTTTGTTAGTAACTTGATTTTACTATTTTTTGTAAAATTTACTTAATTCGGTGCCTAACACGGATTAGGATTTCTTTTCTCTATTTAAAGCATTGTAGCTTTCAAGGCAATTCAGTTTTTTCATTAATAAAATTTTTAGAACCAGTTTCTCTTCCTTGGTAAAGTTTAAGGTTTTTTCCCCACAAAGGAGACGACGTGTTCTTCTCCTTGCTATTCCGCTGCGTCAATATTCCAATGACTTCAACCATCCTAACCAGAACGGGATACAAGGCAGAGTACATAGACTTTATCTTACCTCCTTAACACGACATTAAGTAATAGAAAGCTGGACTAGTGAATATGATACTAACATATTCTCATGAAGTATAGATTGTTAAATCAATCATAATTATTTAATTTTAACCAACTGAGAAATATAGACTACGTCAGAATACAAAGTCCGCATCGTCTCCTGCCCACAAGTATTCTTGTGACTAGGCGAGGCATACACGTTCCCTCAACATGGCATTGAATAATAACAAATTCGATTAGTGAATATGGTATTAACATATTCTCATGAATTCTAGATTGCTCAATCAACCAAATTATTTTAACCAACTGAAAAAATATGGATTGTGTCAGGATACAAAGTCCGGATCCTCTACTGCCCGCAAGTATTTTTATGACTAGGAGAGGTGGATGCATTCCCTCCTTAGCACGGCATTGAATAATAGCAAACTGGATTATAGGGGACATGATATCGACATAATCTCATGAATTCTAGATTCCTCAATCAACCACATTATTTTAACCATATGACACCTATAGATTATGTTAGAATACAGTGTCCAGCCCTCAAGTTCTCTTATGACTAGGAGAGACCAATACTTACCCCCCAAAAAACACATTTTGGGTTATGATTCCTTCCTATCAGGGATATGTGTCCGCCTCTAATCTTGATTGCAGAATACAGCTCACCAGTTTACATGCAAATTCTTTATTTTATTATTATTATTATTATTATTTTTATGATGAACAAACTTCATTAATTACTAGCGTGGACCAAAATATACGTCACAAAGAATCTAAACGAACCTATACTGAGTCATAACATGATCTTCCCCATGCAATCCTCTACTGACATACTTAATAATAACGTCTTTAAACTTGTTCATAAAGTCCACATACTCCAACCAAATATGACAAATAATCCACGGACATTCAGATTTTTTTCGCTAAAATATTAACATTTTGTAAAGCATCACTAAACAAAATGAAACGGGAAGCTTCTAATCAGGAACCCATACGCAAATAATAAGGATTGAATAAATAATATGTTGTGAGCGACAAGAAGAAGCGACTAACAGCGATAACCTTTTGAATGAGACCTGCCACCAACAAGCACCCTACTTTTCCATACCACGTTTATTGATGTTATATAATAAAGCTCCCATTCATTGATCCATCCATCATAAACTTCGCAATACAATCCTCCCACGCAAAAATTCAAAAAATCATGGCTTCCTCTTCCCCTAGAGCCTTTGAGAAATCCCTCTTCCTCTCCCATGTTGTATTATTATTATTATTATTATTATCATCGGTCTTGCTGGTCAGTGTTTTACTAGTTTATCCTTCCAATACCCATGCATTTGCTTCTACCACCACCATCACTGCTGCTGCATCAGCCAATGAACAAGCTGAGGCTCTCCTAAAATGGAAAGCCAGCCTCCACAACCAAACCAATTTCCTTCTCCCCTCGTGGAAACTCCTTGTTCCTACTGATGCCACCATTTCTTCTTCCTATTCTCACCCATTTGGTTGGTTTGGAATTGTTTACAACCAGAGGGGAAGTGTCTCCCAAATAAACCTACCAAGTATGGGTTTGCAAGGTACGCTTCACAACTTCAGCTTCTCATCATTTCCCCAACTTGCCCGTCTTAATCTTACCAACGACATCATTTTAGGCACCATTCCTGTGTGCATCGGTAACCTTTCTAAACTCGTCTACCTTGATTTATCCTTCAATCAACTCTCTGCTAATATCCCGGTGGAAATCGTCCATCTTACAAGTCTTCGCATCTTGTATCTCCACAGTAATCATCTATGTGGTTCTTGACCTTCACATATAGGACAATTAAAGTATCTTAGCAAATTATGTTTATACTCCAAAAATCTCAACGGTTCAATCCCTATATCGTTAGGTAACCTAAGTAACCTAAGCATACTATACCTCTACCTAAATCAACTATCTGGTCCCATTCCTCTAGAAATAGGAAATTTAACAAATTTCAAAGAGCTAGGCATGGCTGTTAACAATTTAACAGGTTCCATCCCTTCCACTTCAGAAAATATGAACCAGTTGACTTCGTTGAGCTTATTGGAAAATCAATTATCTGGATCCATACCCCAAGAATTAGGAAAAATGAAATCCCTTAATATCTTCTATTTATACAATAGTAATCTTGTTGGTCCGATCCCTCTATCTTTAGGTAATTTGAGTGACGTTACCGAACTTGATCTCTACAGCAATCAACTTTCCAGTTCCATTCTTGAAGAAATAGGTAAATTGGCAAACCTTATTGTGATGGACATATACACTAACAATCTATCAGGTTTTATCACTTCCACTCTAGGAAACATGACCAAGCTGGCCTACCTATCCTTGTACGAAAATCAAATATCTGGCTCCATCCCTCCAGAACTAGGAAAATTGAAATTCCTAAAGGAATTGTATATTTATAAGAACAATCTCAATATTGGTCCAATTCCTACATGTTTAAGTAACTTAAGTGACCTTACAAATCTTTACCTCTACTACAATCATCTTTCTAATTCCATTCCCGAGTAAATAGGAAAATTGGTAAACCTCATTAAGTTAGACATTTCTAATTACAATCTAACAGGTTTTATATATACGACCTTTCACTTTAGGAAACATGAGCAAACTAGCTTATCTAGCCTTGTGCAGAAATCAAATATTTGGCTCCATCCCTCCAGAAATAAGAAATCTCAAATCTCTTATAGTACTCCACTTGGGAGCAAAACAATCTCACTGGTTCTATCCCTATATCTTTAGGAAATTTGAACAAGCTAACCACCTTCCAACTCTTCAAAAATCAACTTCCTGGTTTGATTATTCAAGAAAATGGAAATCTAACAAATCCGGTCATCCTAAATCTAAATAGCAACAAATTCTCTGGCATTTTCCCCCAACAGATATGCAAGGGTGGATTACTAGAACAATTTACTGCATTTAACAACCATTTCATAGGTCCCATCCCAACAAGTTCGAGAAACTGCACAAACTTGTTCAGAGTACGGCTTGAAAACAACCAACTTATCATCGGAAATGTATCAGAATATTTTCGTGTGTATCCAAAATTAAATTACATTGATTTGAGCTACAATAGACTCTATGGTAAGCTTTCATAGAATTGGGGAGAGTGCCATCAATTGACAAGTTTAAGAATGTCTGGGAATCAGATTACTGGAAAAATACCACTTCGGTTTGGAAAGTTGACACAACTAAGAGACCCTGATCTATCCGCAAATCATCTAGTGGGAGAGATTCCAAAGGAACTAGGGAAACTAGTACCTTTGTTGGACTTCAATTTGAGTGGTACCAACTTTCAGGTGGGTTATCCTTAGAGATTGCGATGTTGTATAACTTAAACAATCTTGACTTGTCCACCAATAATTTGAGTAGTCCAATACCCAAACAATTAGGGGATTGCATCAGACTGATATACTTGAATTTGAGTTGCAACTGATTCAATGAAAGCATTTCCACTGAAATTGGTAATTTGGTAAACCTCCAAATCCTATTGGATCTTAGTCAAAATAGGTTTACTGGAATGGTACCTTTGACATTCGGAAACTTAGAGTCTAGAAAAGCTAAATCTCTCTCATAATAAGCTCTTTGGTCCCATCCCCTCCTCATTAGCTCAACTGCTCAGCCTGACATCCATTGATATATCTGATAATGAGTTAGAGGGTCCAATTCCAAACAACAAAGCCTTTCATGATGCTCCAGTAGAAGCTTTGAAAAACAACAAAGTGCTATGTGGCAATGCAAGTGGTTTGCAATCTTGTGATTCTCCTGCATCAAAAAAATCTAGTACCAACAAGGGTCACAAAGTCGTGATTGTTATCATATTTTCTCTTTTAGGAGCACTACTACTTCTATTTGCAATGATTGGAATTGCTTTTATTTTTCACCCAAAGGTGAGAAACATTGAGATGGAGCAACGGGAAACAACTCATAATGGAGACTTATTTTCAATATTCAAATATGATGGAAGAATGGTTTATGAAGACATCATTGAAGCAACAAAAAACTTTGATGCTGCACATTGCATTGGAATGGGATCGGATATGGAAGTGTTTATAGAGCAAGGCTATCAACAGGTCAAGTGTTGGAAATGGAAGGTCTTTATGACCATTAAATGGCATTATAACACTTTCCCTAATTGACTGTTTTCAAATTTTGGTGTTTTCAAATTGTTAAAAAACTAGCTTTCGGGAATAGTCCCACATGGGAAACTTGGGAAAACTTTATGCACTATATAAGATTAAGCACTCCTACTACCTTGTATATTTTGAGAGCCCTCTCTCTCTTGCTTGGTGCTACAGTGTAGCACCTTGCGCACACGCACACACACAAGAGTATGGGCAAGGGCAAGGGCTTGGGCGCAAGGGCACTTAAGGCACATTTTGCACTTCGCACATGCGCATCAGGGTCGCAAGATTCCTTTTTGACATCTCAAATGGGTTCTCGTAGAACCGGGTTAGTTGTGGGAAAAGATTCAAACTTGGACAAATGCACAATGACCCAGTATAGGAATGAACCAAAAAAGTGTGCAAAAGTGCTGAACCAAAGTACATAACTGAGAAGGCTCAAAGGTGCGCGAATGAGATAAACCGACTCCATTCTCCACGATCTAAAGTACGCGAATGAGATGAACCAAACTCCATTTGTCACGAGCTAGAGTGCCCGAATAAGAAGGTCAAAGTCCATTCGCCATGGACTGGGCTCAAATGAACCAAAGTACATGAATGAGATGGTCAGGGGTACACAAATGAGCTGGACCAAGTCCATTCGCCATGACTAAGTGCATAAATGAGTTGGACAAGGTCCATTCGCCATGGGCTGGGCTCTTTCGCAATGGCCCAGAGCAAAGCCAGAGTTGTGTCTGACGCAAGAAAGGTCTATTCCGATGACTTATTCTCCCATGCTTGCCTGATTGATTACCACCCGAATTTGGACAAGTGTCTAGGGTGGTTGAAGCCTTATAAAAGAGGCCAAAGTGGGTTAAAACCCACTAGTTGGCAAGAGTGGAAAGGAGAACAAGGAAAGGGAGTCGGAGAGGAAGAAAAGGAGGAGAAGAAGAAGAGGCTAAATGGCCATGGGCTTATTAGCCTGCGAACGGCTTCTCTCTCTTTCTCCCTTTCACTTTCTGTTCTTGGACCTAGGGTCCGTTTTGTACATGGAATCACTCCCTTACAAAAAGTGGCAGCTTGAGTCCAAGGGCTCCAAATCCTCACATAATGGTTCCTTTGGAAAGACACTATGTTGGAGGTCCTTGTCATTATGACTTGGTTTTGACACATGATGTTCACTTTCCTAAAGCGAAACTCTGCCAAAATTTTCATAAAATTTCGACATGTTTTATCGATTGATTTTATGCGTACCCGACCATGAATAGGCAAGAAGTTGTATGGGAGGTATCAGGTCTCTCTGGGGAGTGCACTTCATTAAGAGACAGAATATGTTCCAAGCTTGGTTGTATCCCGAGGTCACCAGGCTTGCGGTCCCTTACACATAAAGTGGGAGGCCTCAACTATCCTCAAGAAATGTGATAACAACACCTCCATGACTTGGATTAGTCTAGTAGAACTACATCTGGCTTGATTCACTACAACAAAAATGGTTTTTAGCAACATACTTTAGGAAGCGTTTTTGTATAAATGCTGTGAAAGTTATAGTATTATACAGTGTTTCTCTTAAAAATGCTAAAAAATGTTGCTAAATGGGTTAAGTGACAAAAATAGCCTAAAACCCTATTTATACATCGTTTCCAGAATGCTTCTTATAAAGTCACACAAAAACACCTTTAGACTAATAACCCTTTAAAAGTGTTTTGAAAACACTTCTTATAGCTAAGCAAAGACCTTTAGAAGTGTTTTCAAAATACTTCTAATAGCCACATATATATATATATATATATATATATATATATATAACTAA
>JAOXJP010000005.1:215821-230821 GCA_025762735.1 Platanus orientalis | reverse complement strand
CTCTGCTGGATGCGTCGGATCCCGTATAACAAGCGAGCTCTTTACCCTCAAACATGTGGGCGCAAAATGCTATCCTGCTCTATTGTTGCGTAGCAATAGAAGCCTGCTCATGCTGCTTCGGCGGCGCTTTTTCGCCTTCTCTTCGCTCTGGACAGGAGCGCTAATGGACACGGGGAGGGAGCAGGCGAAGCGTGTCGTTCGTAATGGAAAGAAAGATACCACTACTTCGCCTCTTTGTTGGACCGCCGGCGCGAACACAGTGGTCTCTGACCAGGACCAGGAACCAATTCGAATTTGGATCTTGACATGTCGGTGGTTTTTAACCGTAGGCATCTCGCCAGGAAGTTGGTGGGCTCATCATGAATTAGGTCGGGGTGGCTGGTGGTTTCGGGATCCCGTAGAAAATGCTTCTTTTATGTCTCGGGTATTAGCCACAGCTCGTATTCATTCAGTAATTCTACCCCTTCTGAATTCTTGGACCTCGCTTCTTAATATTGTGACTCTTCCATGCTGTGTCTCAGGAACCTCTTCAATACGGTCCGGATTGCTAGCTCCCGTTCATAGTTTTGCTACAGATGATACACGAGGAATCTTTTTATGGCGGTTCTTCCTTCTAATGACCGGCATATCTATGATTCTTTTCTCCCAGATGAAGCAGCAGGCATCGGTCCGTAGAACCTATAAAAAAGAGATGGTTGTGGCGCGAAGTACTCTTGTGCACCTACGTCACTCGGCTCGCGCGCAACCCCGCCCCGTTATGTTATGGAAGAATTGAGCTTATTGCTGGGCTGGTTATTCAGAGCCAGCAATTGGCTGCCGGATTTCGTCCCGTCCGTAGCGCTTCGGGGGTCACTGTGGCGTGGCTGAATGTAGAGCAGTCCGCTCCTACAGCGTTTGATCAGTAGATTATTTAGAACTTCGGAAGATGGTCAAGGTAGCTTGCTTCCAAGCCACTGCACTAGATGCGCATGTAGTCGTAGTAGTCGGCCCAGAATGCCTCTGTTCTATACTATACTATACTATAGCGTAGTAGGTCGAAGGTCGGTACCCGATGCAACCTTTATCCGCGGCAACCGCAAGCGTTCAGTGATCATTATACGATTCCAGTCAAGTCAGTGAGTTGATCGATCAAACTGTCATTTCAGATGAGCTCTTTTGTTAGAACACCTGTAACTACATGCTTTCCGGTCTTTGCTGTCTCTTATCTGTCTGTCCTTCGATCTCGGATCTCCGGTCTTTCAGTTGATTGATTCCTTCTCTTTTCTGTCTGTTTGTTAGAGCTGGTTAGAAAGTGGAGTGAGTGACTCTCAGGTGAGAGGCAGGAACGGAACGGCCTTAAGATAGGCATCTGATTGCTAGCCGTCTCTTCTCCGATCGGATCTGTCTTGTCTGTCCTTCGATCTCTGCTCTTTCCGTTTAGATATCTTATTCCTGTATGTGTGTAACGAGACCTATTGATTGCACGCTATTTCCAGCTGCCTGTCTGTCCTGTTTCACTAATGAATCTGTCTTTCCTTGCCTCTCCTTCCCTTGATTCGTTAGTGTCCAACATTGGTTAGTCTCGAATGGATTGAATCGCTTGGATAATAAGTATTTCATGAGGTTTTTTTCGGTTAGTGATGCTAGCTTGTATTGATCGCTTTCTCTCCCTTCCTATTCCCACCCAACCCCGGATCAGTTGCTTTGGTCCGGTATCCCTGCCAGCCATCCTTCTTTGCACGCCCTGCTAAGTACCTTGCCAGCTTAACCGTTTTGGTGGATTGCTCCCCGGTAAGGCGGTCTCGATCGATTACTTTTGGTTAATTGGGTAGGTGTCGATAGCAGCAGAACCCATTCTGGGGTCCATACCACGAAACAAGCAAAGTATGCCCTTTATTTCACTAGATAGCTAAGGTCCTGTTATACCGTACGGACGCGTGCTTGTCCAGTTTTCCAGGGATGGCTTCATCAACTGTCACCGAGAAACGTTTTTACATGGATGTATGGGAACCAAAGGTTCCATTTAAGAAAGTAAGCCCGCAGCATCACTACCAGATCGAAAGTCAGAGTCAGTTTCGGTTCTAGGTAAAGATCCATAACCACCAGTCCCAGCTCCTTAGCCAACATACCCTACGAGTGTATTCGCTCCCGGAATATGAGCTTATGCGCCTACCTCCGCTACTGGGACTGAACTTGATCTACTCCAACAATAGGTGAATATGCTCAGTGCTTAAACCAAAACAGCTCCTCAAACTCCTGACTCTGGCTCTCCTAAAATTGGATATGCTTTCTCTATTTCCGTGTCCATCGCCCTTGCTCCAACTCGATTTGCCTTTAAGTTTTAGGGGGTTACGAAGAGGTTCAACCTTCTTTATGAAAGGTATTTATCAAAGGTTTCGGGTGTTCTTGTCTTGGTTCAACGCGCTATAGATCTGTATATGGGACTGGGCCAGGGGAAGCTACGGGCTATGGAGCTTAATCTGTGCCTAGAGCATCTCAAACGGGAGTGGAAACTGGTACCAGGAAATGGACGGGATCTCGAAAAGGAAGGAACGCTAGCTTGGAACTGACTTAAGAGGGCGGCTAAAATGCTTGCGAGGATAGTTGTTCACGTAGTAGGGTGGCTGCTCCGACAGCGTATGATTCACCGGCAGTGTCAGCTTGAGCTGAATATGATTGGCCCGCAGTGCCCCCTTCCAATGCGGTCTATGAATCTCCTGCAGCGCACTACGGGCCCCGACGAATTCTTTTTGGATATGAGCGTGGATGGACCGCTTAGCCTGAGCCAGGGGCACCTCTAACTCTTTTCCCCTTTGACTAGCTAGGTCGGACTTCCAAATTCTGGGTGCAAAGGTAAAGCACTGTATTACCATACACTTGACTTTGTGCTCGCTTCGACGCTGCTCAATCCCCATCTCGATCAGCTCCAACTGAAACTCCAGATTTTGCTTCTCAAACAGACAGGGATGCTAAACGAGGTAGCAGTTCTTGCTATGCTGCTGTATCCGACGTAGGCCCAGATACAATGCACCTACCAACCCCTCGTCGTCGTGATGGTGAACAGATGAACCTATGACCTACCCAATAGTACCCACTAATAGCATTAGGGAAGGGAGGAAAAAGGCACGAACCTCCCCCTACCGGACACTATACCTCGTAGGTACGAGAGGTAGAACCATCATAAGTCGGGACAGCAGCCGACGCAACGAATCCAGCCGCAGATTATTCAATTGGACCCCTTCCATAACTAGTTACAGAGCCATAAATGACAGTTTATTGCATCGAGCCCCAGGACATTAACATTCAGGATCTATAATCTGGTATATATGGATAGGGAAAAACAACCAATGGAGTTCGTCTACTACAGGTATGTCCATGCTCTTCGGATCCAAAGTAAGGTGGTAATCGAATCATTAAGAGAGAAGATGCTCCGCTTGGCCCTCTTTATCTATTCATTTTCCAAAAAGAAATCTAACACGTTAGGCGCCTGCAAATCCGAGCTGGGCAAGGAAGGCGGGGAAAGGAAAAGAGGTAAGGGATCTTTACTGCTTGCTCCTTTTCCGCAACTCGGTTTTTAGACTCAGATGAGAAAACACTTTCTTCATGATAGGTGAAGGGATAGGAGCTCGACATTTTGATGCAGCAGGTCGGCGTGCAGCCGCGCCTCGCTGTGTTGGAAGACCTAGGAGGAGACAAGACAGAAGAACTCCTTCGCCAGAGCAGCCCCCTATGTTGGTTGAGTAAGGGGGAGTTTGTCGAAACCCGCATTACTGATACAGACCCTGGGATGGTGCATTTGTCGGCCACCAGGCAAATCGGGAGAAGGTGGCTGGGCTCTGTAAGCTCGACCTCATCGTGCCCTATGGAGTAAGGGGGGTTACGTTCCACTTACACTTACTTTCTAGGCTGGGCTAGTTATTCTAGTCTTGTATGGTATAGTGAGTTGTTGTTCTTGTGAGTGCTTGGCAAATGAAAGGAACTAGGTATCCCGGGTCAGTGGATCTGTGCCTTACCCGCGGGGGCTTCTCACTGAGTAATTGCCGTAGTCAGGGAAGGCCTATCACTTTCGGGTATCGAGTGAAGAGTCTTTCCCCAGCTGCATGTCTAACAGGAAGGGAACGGAAAGCGATCGATCAAGCAAACGAAAGCCAACAAGCGAGAAAACGGAGGCTCGAAAGCCCCTAACCATCTAAGGGCGCTGACGCGCGAGGAGCAAAGAAAACGGATGCGCTAACGCCGCCCCCCTATTAAGTAAGTTGTTACGGATGCGCGTGCTAACGCGCTTTACTTACTAATAGAGGCGCGCGTCAGCGCTTAGTCCGTTGCTTGTTTAGGAGTAGGGCCGTTGCTTGTTTCTTCGCTTCCTTCATATGTATATGTATATAAAAGGTCAGAAAGAGTCGGCATATGCAGCATATATTTAAAGATCGACATATGCAAAATCGAATCTATGTGAATATGTATCGATTTCTCGGGGGTCAGGGACAGGCAATTCCATAGTGGAGATCAGGTCGTGGAGAAGCAGGCTATGCATATAGAGCCAATACGCCGATTCCTCTTTCGATTGTTCCAGTGAAGGTGGCCGACGAGCATGCAACTTCCATTTCTGATTGGCCTGTCGCAAACCTACTTCCCTGACCGCTCTGCTATCTGATCTCTGTTATGAACTCGTTGTAGAACCTGTTTAGGAGCTTTTTTATGAGCAATTAAATGAGACTTTGACTCTGGAATAGCCTTCCATGCTCTTGATCTTTATGTCAGTTATAGCCCCCCCCTCTATAGTAAGCTATATATAACGAACAAGTTCAGCGTTCTAGCTTGAGTGCCGGTTCTCCCTCTCTAATAGTCACAAGACGAAAGGAAGTTGAGGACGTTGGGACTCCGGTCAGACTTTCAAAGAACAGATAGATGGAAGGCACGGATGTACCAAAGGAGCGCGGGAAGGCGGACATAGGGCTATTATGCCTATGCCGGTTCCTTTTCATGCTCTACAATTCTATTCTACAAGGAGGAAGTCTCGTTCGTCAATCTTGTGTTGTATCAATCAGTACCTGAATGACGCTCGCCTGCAGGAGAAAGGAATAGACCGAATTTACCTACTACCGGCGAAGACTGCTTATTTGAGAGGGGGGCTCGCAACTTGATTAGAGAAGGGCCGCTCGCGGGTTCATTTCCTATAGCGAGGATCAGAAAGAGATTAAATAGCCGACAGGTTTGATTTGATGCTCGTATAGAATTCAATCAAGGTAGACACCATTATAAATCGTTCTTGTTCATTCTCCTATATTAGTGATTTCATAAAAATAGTTTCGCACTCGGGAGAACCTATCTCAGATAGGTTGAAGTGGATGCTGATATAGATGCATTTGAATGAATTATGGTCTTTTGAATAAATGAAACTAAGGAACGAAGCCCAACATCTACGCTAAGGTACGATCAACTATGGATTGAGACTACACTAAGGTTATGAAATAGCTTAGCCGAACTATAGAGGCTAAGGTGTTGAACGTCCGCTGTGGATTAAGACTACGTAAAGGTGCGAAAGCTGCATAAACAATGGATTAAGACTACGTGAAGGGACCAGACAGATTTTTGAGTTGCAGAGACTGATCGGTCTGAAGTCCTCCATCTTGTTGGCTCCGCAACCTTAGGAATCATGACAATGAAGGTAGAATTAGTCGCTTAAATGAACGTCACTTGTGTTTATTTATAGTAATTATAAAATTATTTATTCGTTCACACCACGAAAGAAGGCCAAGCATTGGTGTCTATGATTATTATAGTAAACTAAACAGCTCCTCGTAATCTATCCGCGGATAAGATAAGATTAGAGGCGGATTGAGTGATTCAGATGGGAGATGTCTCCTACGTTACCTTTGCCTGTTCAGCTGGTTGAAGGTAGATCAGGGTAGGTTGGAAGGGCAGATGATCAGTCTCATCTCGGATCAGTTCTGCGTATACAATCGCAAATTCTAAAAAGGGAGTCTAGTCTATTAGAGTAGACTCATCTTCTGAATCGGAATAATAACAAGCAACCGAACCCGCATAAGCAGCACAAGCAACAGGAACAGGTGTAGGAGCTCTTGAGTTGGCTTGTTAGGAACCTGCGAGCGTAGCTATAACTGGAATGCGAAGCGAGCCAAGCAATCAAATACGCGAGCCAGCAAACGGAGGCTGAAAAGAGCAACCCAGAAACTCTACTAATATAATAAAGGGGAGCAAACGTAAGCTCGAAAGCAGCAACTCGTATAATACAGGCAAACTACAGCCGTCTTTGATTGGATGGAGACAGATATATAGAAAGTGTGCAGTGAGGGATCTTTATAGGTAGCCAGTCTTTACTTAACTCGGCCCAAGCGAGTACTTACTCTATAGGGGGCGCGCTAGCCCTAACTATATAAAGGTAAGGCCGGCTTTCGAGCCTCCGCTTGCTCCCATGCCTTTCTTGGTCGGACCAACCCAACCGGCTCCGCTCGGGCAAGAACAAGTCTCTCTATTTTTTCTTTCGGGAGCAGAGCAGTCAAAGAATGAACCAAACCAAATGATTGTTCTAGAATGGCTATTCCTCCCAAATGTTCTTTGTGATGCTGCGGAACCATGGCAATTAGGATCTCAAGACGCAGCAACACCTATGATGCAAGGAATAATGGACTTACATCACGATATCTTTTTCTTCCTCATTCAGATTTTGGTTTTCGTATCACGGATGTTGGTTCGCGCTTTATGGCATTTCCACTATCAAACTAATCCAATCCCGCAAAGGATTGTTCATGGAACTACTATCGAGATTCTTCGGACCATATTTCCTAGTATCATCCCGATGTTCATTGCTATACCATCATTTGCTCTGTTATACTCAATGGACGAGGTAGTAGTAGATCCAGCCATTACTATCAAAGCTATTGGACATCAATGGTATCGGAGTGCGCCTCTTCACGAGGGTGATTTAAGTGCAACGAAATGTACCGGTGGTTCGCGAAGCATCTGGCTTACCGGTAATCTCCCATTCCCGTCGTCGAGAGACTATAATAACTATAGCATGCCAGAAACGGGGAGTTGAGTAGACCTATACCCCGAAATGCTCCCAGCATAGGAGCCTATGGTTCCATTCTTGTTGTTGCTGGAGGTACACATCCCTCTTCTCGGTGTGGAGCGATATACGAGAAATAGATGCTCAGCCTGCAATGTCCGATAACGGCGCTGAAGTAGTGAATCTATCGGCACCACAGCAGTGGCATACAACTTTGGACCTAACGGCCGGCCCCGTAACCTTTCGGAATGGGGGATCCCCGTTGGCAACAACCACGGTAGTAGTTGCGGAACTACTGGGCCGGGAGAGGACAACCTGTTGTTCCTGCTCCTCTTTCTTCGCTTCGGGGACGGAGGTCCTACGGTAGGTAACAGCAGGCACAAGCAACTTGACCGAAGGGGACCAGCGCTTCTACTCCTCCACCGAGGAGCCGTTCGCAGCGAGAAGCAAGGGATGTCGTGAACGGTGGAAGGTCACAGAGAATTGACCTCTTCATAGAGTGATCCTATGATCGATATAGGATATAGACTCTCTCTTTCCTTATTCTTATTCTGAAAAAAAAAGATTTTTTGAAAAAAAAAAGAAGGGTGACTCAATCAATTGGGGGTGGGACCAGTTGGCATAATGCACGCTGGAACGTGGGAATTCGAGGTCTCATGAACTACTACTAACAACCTACTTTGTTTTTGTTTTGTTCGTGGACAAACGATTTCCGGTCAGGCCTATGGATGGATCCTTTTAGATCTACGGGCCGGCCGGCCCCGGCCGTTCACATGAGCATAGGGAATCTATACTCGAGCGTTCGACTGGGCCCCTGACAGGATAGGTGAGGAATCACTCTTGATCTGATCTATTGGGGCCTACAACTTCGCCGAGCCGACTAGCATCCCTTTCGCGCATTTATCGAACAAAGAAGACGACTATAGGATCGAATTCGCTTTCCGTGGTGAACTGGTCGTCCCATACCTTCTGCGTGTCTCATGTGTGTGGAACCAGGTCTTTTTCTGTTCCAGCCTCACTGAAGTAGGTAGGGCTGGGTGAGAAACGGTCCCCTGTTGTCTGTAGGCCTTCGATTCCACCGGGGTCTTACGGTCTCTGAGAAAGGGGAGAACTACCTAACTAAAGAAGAATAGTGCTCTTTCTAAGAGTAGGCGTGGAGAGCTTTTTGCGGGGAAACTTGCAAGTACAGTTTGGGGGGAGGCGGGCGTCGACCCAACCTTATGAGTATTCGGACTATAACAGTTCCGATGAACAGTCACTCACTTTTGACAGTTATACGATTCCAGAAGATGATCCAGAATTGGGTCAATCACGTTTATTAGAAGTGGACAATAGAGTGGTTGTACCAGCCAAAATTCATCTACGTATTATTGTAACACCTGCTGATGTACCTCATAGTTGGGCTGTACCTTCCTCAGGTGTCAAATGTGATGCTGTACCTGGTCGTTCAAATCAGACCTCTATTTCGGTACAACGAGAAGGAGTTTACTATGGTCAGTGCAGTGAGATTCGTGGAACTAATCATGCCTCTACGCGTGCGCCCGGAAACATAGGCCGACTGCTGAGCCCACTCTGGCTCAGCCGCACCACCCGGGGTGCGAGCCACCCGAGAAGCAAGCTATTACAGCGAGCGGCTGGAGCAGTAGGGAGCCGAGGAGCAAGGCAGTAGATAAGATAGAAGAAGGGGCCAGGCTCCCGGTGGAGCAGAGGAGACGGTTAGGATAACGAACTTGAAACGCGGAGCCCGAGCGGCCGGCGAGCGAGTGGTTAGTGGCCAATAGCGCCCTAGTTGATGGCATTCCTCTCTGCGGCTGGCACTCGAGGAACCACGGGGCACTCCATACAGAGCAAGCAAGTCTTAGGGATGAGACGCCCGCGCAAGGACCTCAATTCTCATTAGGAGGTCGAACCAAGGACCTATGGAAGTCGGGGCTACCCCGTCCCCATGGCAATGCAACAGTGTCCTGAGGGAGGAGTTTAGAGGCCTTATAGTAGCACGGACTTCTTTTTCTTTCTAGGTCATGCGAAGGGGGCCAGTCCAAGATCGTACTGTTCCTCTACAAAGACAACAGACGCTCTCAACGGCTAGGCGCCACTCTCTTTCTGAGTTATTCCAGCTTCTTCATGATTTAGTGCCGCGGTGAACGAACAAAACCAAAAAGAGAAGAGGGCCGTCTCAGCGGAAGGAGAAGGACCTGCAACGGCAGAGACTACTGACCCTCTTCTTGTTCCTAGCCGTCTGTTACGAGTCCGGGAAGCCTGGAATCATCAATATGAGGGATCCCTCAAAATAGAGAAGGGCGGGCAGGGCTTCCGCAAGAGCCTCCCCCCTCTTCCCGGTCAAGATAGATGGGAAGGAGACGGACATAACCAGCCTCTTTATTTATGTACGTACACCTTTGTTTCAGGGTGGGGCCGCCCTCCCTCCTGCTAATCCGGCCATTTCCGAACCTGTTTTTCCTACCCCAAAAAATTCAATGGAGGACTTATCAATTCTTGCGATTCCCAGCCCGGCTAAGGCTAAATAGGCTCAATGATCTCTTTCTTCGATAGGCCGGTCCGGCGCTCCGCGTGGTTATATTCGTACATGTTCCGACTCGCCGGTCATTATGGATCTAGTGGCATGGCGAGGCGAAGGGGGGAAGCAACTACGAAGCTTCGTAGACTCGACAAGTCGCTTCGCTTATAGAATAGAATGCAAGCAAGGTAGCTTGCTTACTCTCCTAGTAGCGGCGGCAAGGAAGGAGGCATTGGAAAGACTAGACCATACTATAGTACAGAGGAATTCGGGAAGCGACTAGTCGCTTCTGGCGAAGCTTCTAGAAGGCCGACCACTACATAGAGAGATCCATATACCAGTCATGAGCGATAGCGAAGCCTAGAGAGGCGCAGGGCAGGATCGAAGAGCTTAGTGTGAAACGCTCAGGAAAGGAGCGGAGAAGGGGTTGTTCGCCCTCCGCCCCTTCGGTTCGGGGTGGACATCTGAAAAAGGTGAGATAAACGGAAGAGTAGCTAGCTAGCGCGCTACAACTAGCAGCCTGCTTCAAAACGGATGCGCGCTACTAGCGCGCAACGGCTTTCTCTGATATGCTCGCTTCGCTTTGAAAGCGGAGCTCGCTGCTGTTAAGCCCGTAGGCTTAACAGCCTGCAAACGTAGGCTTGAAAGCCCGGAGGCAGCAAACGGTGCAAACGGAGCCCTTATTTGTTTAGATAAGCGAAAGCCCCAACTCTAAACCTAACTATATAAAGCGCAGGAGCGCCCTTTTATATATATTGGTAAGGCGTTTTCTTCGCAGCTAGCGCGCGCTGTAGTTTTTCAGCTTGCTGCTCGCTTTCTCGCTTCCGAGAGGCGAAGGGAGCCTGACTTACGGCTTCCAAGCCTGGCGCGAAGCGAAGGGATTGGATTTCACCTATGATCAGATCAGTGGGCAACCATAGTGTACTTTTTTCGTGGTGTTGTTGACGAGCGAATTTTTCATTTTTAAGTAGGCCTAGCTTTTCGGAGCTGCTCCCAGCTCACACTATGGTGGAGGAGGTGCCGTGAAGATCTAGGAGTGTGAGCAGTACGAGCTGAAAGGCTCCCATACTGTTTGGAGGGCAGGGGGCATAGATGCCAAACCTGACCCCTATCTATCGTCGTAGAAGCTGTTCCTAGGAAAGATTATGGTTCTCGGGTATCTAATCAATTAATCCCCCAAACCGGGGAAGCTTAAGCGGAAATGAAAGAGTAGGGTGAGGGAAAAGGGGGGAAGCCACTAAATTGAAGGCTTCGCTCGCTCGCTCTAACGCTCGTTTAGTAGACAGCGAGTGGAGTGCATAAGCCCCTTTAGAGATAGGGGCGAGTACTACACGAGCTCGTAAGTAAAGTACGGAACGAGCCTTGTCTACGAAGCTTCGCTTCCTCGTCTTGCTTGCTTCTGGCGAAGCTTGACGCACTATAACATAGGCATTCTGGTATGGTAGGAATACTACTTTGAAGGCCGACCACTACATAGGAGCGATAGCGAAGCCAAGCCGTATAAAGGCGAGCAGCCCTTTTAGCAATAGCAAACGGCCTACTTATAGCCCTATTTTTCTTATCTTATTTAGGCGCTACTGAACTAAATTGACTACAAAAGTACCAAAGGCGACCGGTCCATGAGACCGCCTTCTTAACATAAGGTTTGGAACCCTGTTGCTTTTCGAATAGCCGTCAGGGACCTATGCTATGGGAAATCAAAATGGGGGTTGTTGTTGGGAGGTCCAATGCTAAGCTTACCTTAGGTAAGCGTAAGCAGACCTATAACCTTAATTGATCAAAGATCTTACCGTTCAGTTGCTGAAAGATAGATGCTGATAATGTTTCAAAATGATAAAAAACGACTCAACTAATAGAACATTTTTTCTTTTTTTTTTTTACGCGGAAATATTAGTGAATATAAATATATTTATTTATTTGTTTTTTGGTCTTTTATCTTTAAAGATTTGTACCTCTTTTGACTTTCATTTATGTTTGTTATTTTCAAACATTTTATAACTTTCTTTATTTGACATAGTCCCTGTCGCGTATTGCGCGGATGATTCTCTCGATCTCGAATTGAGTGAGGCTGGCCCCCCGGGGGAGGCTCGGGGGAACCTGTCCCCCGATCTCTTGCGGAAAACAAGGCGGCCTTATACAGGCAATGGTTGCCCCTGGCGGCTCAGGAACCGGCTCCAGCCGGGGCGGCTCATACCGCTCACCCGCTTCCCGCTGGGGGGGCCAATACCGAGCAGCCTTGGCGTGACTTTGGGCCGCCGAGGCTGCTACCGGAGATAGCCCAAAATAGGGGGAGTACTCCGGATATCATGGAAGATATTTTGAGTACTCCGCCCAGTAGGAGCGAGAATCGAAGAATCAAAATTGGACCTAATCCAACAGATTGAGAATGCAGTCAAAGAGGGGGCAGTCATCAAATCAACTATGTCGATTTTAGTCTAATGACTAAATGGATCATTGATGATCAAGACGACGAGCGCCCCCCAACTCTCCGCTATATCCTAAAGCAGCTCCGTAGTAAGGGAGAGGGAAGCACGTACTATAAAAGCATGCTTCAGGCATGGATGAAAAGAATCCCTAGTTTCTGTCGTCTTTGCCGAGCCTGATTTTCTTTTCTATGGACGTGTTTTGCTGGATAAGATAAGGAGGACCGCCCTTCGACGCTTCTTTCGCTGTATACCCCCTCCATCCTTCGGAGGTGGAAGAAAGGGTACTCTATAATATATCTATATCTATATATATATATATAGATATAGATATATTACGGGCCCCAGAACGCTAAAAAGGTGGGGGAGAAGCAAGCCGAACCTCTGATCGACCTGGACACATAAATAATTCTCGGCGTCGAGAGAGATTTGAGATTCCGTAAGTAACTCAGTGAGTGCTTTCTAAGAAAAGGGCTTGGCTTGGAAGAAGAAAATGAAATACGAACAACCGCGCTGGTCGTAATAGATCGACTTTCATGCTAGTTCTTGCTCCAGCATGAAAGTTCCATTTCAGGGAAGGACGACGTACCATGATACTTTCTGTTTCGTCGAGCCCTGCTTTGGTCTCTGGTTTGATGGTTGCACGTGCTAAAAATCCGGTACATTCCGTTTCGTTTCCCATCCCAGTCTTTCGCGACACTTCAGGTTTACTTCTTTTGTTAGGTCTCGACTTCTCCGCTATGATCTCCCCAGTAGTTCATATAGGAGCTATTGCCGTTTCATTCCTATTCGTTGTTATGATGTTCCATATTCAAATAGCGGAGACTCACGAAGAAGTATTGCGCTATTTACCAGTGAGTGGTATTATTGGACTGATCCTTTGGTGGGAAATGTTCTTCATTTTTTTTAATGAAACCATTCCATTACTACCAACCCAAAGAAATACGACCTCTCTGAGATATACGGTTCATGCCGGAAAGGTACGAAGTTGGACTAATTTGGAAACATTGGGCAATTTACTTTATACCTACTATGGAGTCTGGTTTTTGGTTCCTAGTCCTATTTTATTAGTAGCCATGATTGGGGCTATAGTACTGACTATGCATAGGACTACTAAGGTGAAAAGACAGGATGTATTCCGACGAAATGCTATTGATTCTAGGAGGACTATAATGAGGAGGACGACAGACCCGCTCACGCCTCCCGGTCGGCCGTGTTTGCGACCAGGGGAGGGGCTCCCGGTGGGAATGGGAGAGCCTTCGCTAGCGCTTTGGATGAGCACAAGCTCACCCTGCCTGGACTATTCAATAATGGAAGGAGACTTTTGAAATGATTGACCGCTGAACTGAGATGCCAGGTGCGGCTCAGAGAAGAGGAGCATGACATATGATGCTGTAGCTGTAGCAGCAGCCGTAGCAAGGCCCACTATCAGAGAATTTTAGCGAGCAATGAGGGCATGCCTCTAACGAGAGCTGTATTCAGAGTTGCGGGACCTATGGTGAGAGGCTAGAGCAGACCTCTCTACTAGTGTAGGGCTTGCAATCGGTCTTTTAGCTCGTTCATCTAATTCTGCTGGTCTAGGAGTGGCTCCCCTGCTTCGGGAGTCGCCTCCCCAAAATACGACGGCCTGATCAAGAGAGCCAGAAGCTGGGGCCGCCCGCCGGAGCTTCTTTCTATTGACTCTGTTTGTTTCCGGGGGGCTTGGCTTGAACCACTCCCATTGAGGCTGAGTAAAGAACTGAAGCTAGCAGCTCCCTCGAGTTCACCGGTGAGGCCCGGGGCCAAAGAATCAATGGAATTGACTTCGTCGTTGCGAAACGAGTCAAGAAGGAAGGACTAGAAGCCCCTCAGAGGCACTCGAGGATACCATTCTGATAGGGACTGAAGTTCTGTATCAGAACTGTACGAAAGAACGTGTTGAAAATCAAGGCAGCTATTGGAATGATTCCTCTCTCCGTCCGGATCAAAAAACGGATTCTCGGCTCAGCAGCCAGAACAGACAGGACGCCTGTCTCCTGGAATTTTTGTTGTCCTGTTCGGATCAGGGCTGGGGCGTATGCCAGGTGACTTAGAAAAGGATAGGTAACCCGCTTCTAATAGTTAAGTTAGTTTTTTCATTCGGGCTTGCACTTACCGCTATTTTTCTTGGATTCTGGGGGGAAGGTCAGGTTTGATATTGTGGTAGTTGTATGGTAAGGTAGGGCTTTCATGGTATTGTAAGGGGTAAGGGGTAAGGAGTCTAGCCGGGTAATTGGAGGTAAGGAACTGGGACGTGTTTCCTACCACGGGGATGACCCCTCCTGAGACTTATGGTGATCTATCTATATGGTCTCAGCCCGGGTCCTTGTACGCTGAAGCTGTCAAGTCCGTACGAGGATACCGTTTCAGGAGGGCGATTTCCTTTTCGTGTCGCCCTCTTCCTCGCTTGTGTCTATCTTTTCTGAAAGGCGGGTCTTCCTAGTGGGCTCGTCGCCACTAGGCAGTCATCTTTGATCCTGATCGGCCGACCTTTCCGATCCCGAAACAAACATAGTTCGGCTCTCTTTTTTCGGTCATTCAGATGCACAAATCCGTGAAGGCGACGAGAGATGCCACCTGCTCTTTCCGTTCCTTCTCTTTCGGAGTGGAGCACTCCTTCTTTCTTGGCTTGGTACGTGTTCTGAGCGAGCCTTCGCGTGACGTGAACGGTACCTATGAAGTGGAATCCGTCTGTCTTGTCTTCCACCTCATAAGGGAGTTGCGTTCCGAGGGACTACAAATCTCTACGGAACTTGGACATACTTAAAACTGACCCAATTGAGACCGTGGCCACACCTTGATCAAACAGTGATGATGTGGTCAACCCTGGATACGTGGCTCTTCGATGGGGGAAGGACCACGCTAGTCGTCTGAGTGTGTGGTGTGTAGTGGGTGCGTCTTAGTGTCTTCTTACTACGAGAAATCAATGAGAAAATAGATGATTCTCGTTCTCGAAACTCAACTCTTTTTCTCTTTCAAACTAGGAGGATTGGCATTTGGCCAAGATGTGATCTATCTCTTTCCTTGGTTGG
>JAOXJP010000005.1:206000-208829 GCA_025762735.1 Platanus orientalis | reverse complement strand
CTCTAAACCGGGCGGGTGCTTGAGCGCTAACGCCCTAACTATATATTGGTAAGGCCGGCTTTTTGGCCGTATCTTGCTGGGTTGTTCAATAGCGGAAAAGAGTTGGAGGCACCAGATCAATCATTCCAGCTAGCATCGAAAAGGAGGATTTGGTGGAATCGTGCATCTAGAAGTGGTTCTCAGTCGTAGAACGGGATGCTATGTGTGTAGCAAGGCGAGTCGAAGAGAAGAATTATGCATTGGGGTTCACTGACTAGTTGTCGAAAGGCTAGACAGGCCCGTCCTTACTCGTCAAGAGCTGAGCGAGAGGAACGGCGGTCTTGGTCTTTTTTCAGCAAATGACATGTCTGATATGGATGTGGGGAGAAGTTGAACCAAATAAGCTTGGTGATGATTCTAGCTCCAGCAATGAGCGGGACAACCAACCCGGGAATAAGACCAGAGGAAAAATATATTGTCAAAGACATACGCTCAACTCAACCAGAAAGCTACTGCGTTCCTCGGCAGACAAATAGGTAGAACAACATGCTCGTCGATAATAGTAGGGGGCTCGAAGTGAAATGAGTAAGTTGGGGTAGATATGGAGTTTCATAACCATTAGCTATTTGTCTTTCCCCGCCCGCCCAACTAGGAACGGGAGACCCGTAGGCATGAAACACAGAACAATTGGGACTTTGATCTGCTCCTCGAGAACAACTTAAGAATTTATAGCTTAATCTGAACTATAGAGCGCCGCATATGCCGGCCTTTTTTATAGGAATAGGATTCGTTCTCCCTCTACCACATCTTACTCAGGTCAAAGTTGTTAGTGATTCTATGAGTTCCGAAGCCGAACCAATTTCCGGACAGTTTTAGATATCTTCCTCTTCGGGGCCTCGGCAACATCGAGAAGTCTAATCCTTTTCTTCTTGCTCTTTCCACTGCAAGGGAGACAGGCTACCCCTTTCTAGATAGACTTTACGGATAGGAAGCACTTCCTGTTCTGCCTGTTCTGAGTTGTCTATCTCCTCCTCAATCCGTTTGCCGGGCCCCAGGTTCGGGTGGGAATGCTCGCTAGGGAATAGAATCATTTTTTCAGGCAGGTAGGTAAAGTTTCCCTGCTCCTTCATCATCGGCTTTAAGGAGTGGCGGGGAATCGGGTACTGGCAATCCTAGAGGAGATTCGAGAGAAGTAGGAGAGGAGAGGGTAGGGGTAGACATTCGACTATTCCCTTATCGGCTTGGGCTATCTCTTCTCGGCAAGCGAAGGGAAGCGTGCCCCCTCACATATTGATAGGGGCGATTCGAGTCATCGATTCAATCCCCACCCATCAGTCTCGTATACACTTAGAGGGGTCCGTTCGGATGCGTCGGAACCCCAACATTGATTTATAAATTCAAATGGAGTTGGCGGTAGGTGGGCTTGCGGAATCAGAAAGAAGTGAGTCGGGTAGTGCGCATGAAGGAATGGTTCCCTCTCCGGCTGCCTTTATCTATCTCAGACGGGGGGCTGTAATGAGAGAAATTCCTTTCCCTTTAGAGTCAGGTTCCTCCACGGCAGGTGATAGGTTCAAATGATCCCCAGCCTATTCCTTTTAATGCAAAGGACTCCCCTATCCATATGTGAGGGGGATGGTGGCAGAGAAGAGAGAGGTAGCCCGACCACTTCCAAGAGCAGGTAGGGAATCTGCAGAAAGAGATATGGGGCCAGCTAATCCAAACCATTGGTATGCCAATACAGAATCCAATCTCTGACTCCCAGATAAAGAGGAAGGAGTCGTATTGAGAAGTTGTTCAGTCGATCGTCCCATTCATTTGATAGGCGGCCATGGGCCGGCATGTGGGATCGAGACCGAGTTTACCTTTTTTACCATACCAATAAGTAGTAGGTAGGAACATAGTGGATAGCAAAGTCAGTTAGATAGTCATAGCTTGTTCTAGGTCCCATTGAAGTTGACCCAAAGAGGCGAGAGAAGCTAAGGCATATACAAGGGTAGAGGCACCGGTTTCACCCCGGGGCGTTTCAAAACCAATTGCGGGGACGGATCCGGTTCCACCATCATTGGCAAAGGCCGGAGTTGAAAAAACAATACCAGGAGCAAAGGGTGAGACACCACTACCAAAAACAGGGACAAAAACAAAGGTAGAAGCACAGCCGGGCGGGAGTAGAGACAGCGGGGGAGACCAAATCAGTTGCAGGGGCAGGAGGAGATACTCGACTTACAGACTCGGGCTTTGAAACAGGACTTGAAGTTGAAGATGGGGTATTCGTTCTGGGTTCATAATTGCTTGAATAGGCCGATGGGAGAAGGGAATAGCGCATTGAAGGATGGAACCAGCGAAGAAAACCAAAACACCTTTATATATAAAGGGCGCGCTAGCGCCCGCTAGCGCTTTATATATATAGGTTTAGAGTTGGGGCTTGAAAGCCCCTTTACTAGTAAGGGTGCTTGAGCGCCTAGCGGCTTTTTGGCCGCTTGCGAAGAAAGCCGGCCTTACCTATATATTTAAAGGGCGTTAGCGCTTCCTATTAGTTTAAGGCTTAGTTTTTGAAGCCCCTATTAGTAAATTGGTTTTCTCGCTTGTTGCCGTAGCTTGCTGCCTCCGTTTGCAGGTTAGGGGTTTTCGGCTGGCAAGGTCGACCATTTGGGCGGACAAGTGTAGACTATGGCAGAAAGGCAGGATAATCAGGAATCGTTGGTCACCAGACTCAGTGATCGCGCTGATCTTCCCAGTGAAGGAGAGCCGTCTTCATGGGGCCTCAACGATCCCGGTGGCGATGTCCAAAGCGTGACGGACCAGGTCAAATTGAGGAGCTTGCTGTGGAGATAGGTCTCCGGTTCGTGAACC
>JAOXJP010000005.1:198500-201000 GCA_025762735.1 Platanus orientalis | reverse complement strand
CGGCCTTTCTGGTCTAAATACGACGATCCAGAATTGGAACTTGTCAACGCCCGGAGGCAGTACCGCGAGCTTTAGTGGGGATAATACATAAGAGGCCTCTAGCACTGCCGTTTGAAGTTTATCAAGTTCTTGCTCTTTCACGTCATATGAAGCTCCCCTCTTTTTCAGAAGGAGACCCATGTCCAGAACGACCTGTTCTAACAACGATAGGTTAGAGGAAGTTGGAATAATAGAAAACAAAGGGAACGAGTCACTTAGTGGGTGGGTCATATTGAATAGTTAAGTCAAAAGTTTAGCTCTTTTTTCACTTTCTTTGTTGTTATTAGACTTTTTTTTTTAGTATTGTACTGCGCTTCTGGACCAGAAAGGGACAGTGTAAAGTTTTTATATTGACTTGGAAACTTGGAATGAGAATGATTTGTATTTGCTTTTGTCTTCAATCTTCCTTCTTGATCACTGCTCTGAAATAAGCACATCACTGATTCCAAGCGTCATATAATATTCAAGCACCATGTCACTCTTCGTATACTTCACTATATTCGAAGACTGTCGAGTTCGAACACCAGAATACAAAGCGTCACTTCAACTGGAATATACTCTTTCCACGTGTCACCTCACACATGTCAGTATACAAAGGCGCGTCTTTTCAAATATAATGTTATTATTAATGGTAATCATTGCGCCGTTTTCAATATCGAAGATAGAGCTTTCCCTTCTTTAAAAAGGGAAGTTCAGCAAGAGAAAATCAACATCAAATACTTCTGACTTCCCCCTTTTCATTCTGCGAACCAGAACCATTCATCCTTCTCAAGCCCTCACTATTTCACTCTGTCAAAATGCCCCAAAAGAAAGCCTCTGGCCCTCGGTTGACGAAGAAAGAATGAAAGAAGAATCTTGCCAAATTTAGGGGTCAAATACCTCCTATCATGGAAATCCCAGAACAAGAAATCCTTTCGAGAACCGATGGGCATGACACTGATCTTCCCATTTTCAGAGATCGAACAGAAGACCTCTGGTATCTGCAAGTCCAATCAGCGTATCCAGGAACTGAACAAGAACCCGTAGTTCCTTTCAGATTGCAATCCCTAAGGACCAACCCATGGGATCTGAGGAGCAGTGTAAACTTTGTTGGTGCTCATAACCCAGAAGCTGATAAATGGGAGGATTGGACAAAGAGAGTTGTTAACTGCAGTCGATGGAGGAATAAATTAGAAGAAGTCAATCTCTTGCAAGCCATAATCAACACCACAGTGGATCATCAGATTAACAAGCCACTTCTTCATGCCCTCGTCGAAATTTTGAATCCGTATACGAATACTTTCGTTACGCTTTTTGGTGAAGTGACTTTCCTTGTTAATCTGATGAGGATGCAAGAATGCTTGGGAATTTCCCTTAGGGTGAAGATATTGCTCATTGTGTGGAAAGAGATCTGAGTCCAGAGGAGAAGGATACTGTTGAATTACTGAAGCAGGTGGAAACAAGCCTAAAGGACATTTTTTCGGCCAAGAACAGTTTTTTCCCTCTTCAGTCTTTGATTGAGGTCTACGATAAGGACATGAGTGAGGAGGCTTTCGCAGCCTTCGTATTGTATTTGATTTCACAAAACATTATACCTTCTCCACCTGGAACTCGTCATTTCTAAAATTCTGTATTCATCACAGTTGCAAGATTGCTGAATCAAAGAAATATTTGCTGGGCTAGCACTGTAGTGGCCCAACTCTACATGGGGTTATCAGAGTATGCTACAGAGCTCAGAGATAGGAATCTTCAAATTGCTCCGAAATCTCCTGGATCGGTGCTCGATTTATATGGGCCGTTTTGGCTTCTGATTCTTTGGGCTTACGAAAGATTTCCCCCAGTAGCCCCTCGTGTTACATTGGAGGCAGAGGAAATGATAAATAGGTCCAGGGCTGAGAAATATGCAGATTTGACCCCACCCACATTGAGTACAGGAGAGTGCTTTAAGATCCTCATTGTTGAGGAAATCTGGAGGCCTTACCGCGAAGGGGTATTCTTTGGCGAGCCATTCTTTGGGGATAAGGATGAAAATGAAATTATTTACTTGCCCAGTGGTCACATAACCAGGAAGTCTTTTTGGTTCTTGAGAATGCTCACCCCCTCTCATATTTTTGGAGTGCCTCGGAAGGATCTCGGACGTGGGTCTCATGGAAAAGTTCCGGTGACTTTGAAGCCCCCGTTCATTACAGTGTATAAGCCTCATAGGGTTGCGAAGCAGTTTGGGTTAGATCAAGTAATCCCTTACCCAATAGCAGAATCGCTCACTGATGTCAGGTATGCGTTAAGTACTTATTTCAAGTTAGCCCCCTCTTCTACAGATATTTTGATGCCCAGCCGGAAGGGAAGAATTCATTTTTGTACAAGAGGTACTTGGCGAGTTGGGTCCCTTTCACAAGAAAGAATTGATGAGGTGGCCGATTATCTCAATCGTAGAGATAGATATATGGCTGGTAAAGAGGCTGTTCCAGGTCTAGAAGAGGAG
>JAOXJP010000005.1:183500-196000 GCA_025762735.1 Platanus orientalis | reverse complement strand
ATATGAATACGATGTTCAGTGATTCCTCCCCTAATGAAGGAAGGGGTCTCGGTTTCTTGCTCATCAAGCGAGTGAGTGGATCTTACAACGACTACCGGTGACCGGCGATCAACAGCCACGCACATTGGCCCTATCTATCGCCTTATCAATTCCAATCTTTCGCTTGACACGCAAGGTACATCCATTTTGCAGAAGTATAGTCACCCAGGAACTTAGGGAACCATACCCGACTCTATGAGCACCTGGGCCTTGCTTCCTCGCTCAACCAAATGAAAAGACTTGCAGCAAGACGATGAACTTAGTACAGGTGTACTACCTCTAGATATTGCACTTTTCCTTTAGTCCAAAGAGCACCAACCCACTCTATCAGAGAAGAAGGACAGGACACGTAACCTTTCTATCTTTTGAAAGTGAGATTCCCTGGGCCAATTTATAATAAAACAGCTGATCCCATCAAGTAAAGCAGAGAGTGGTAAACCCTTATATTAGGAGATGTAGCGTTTCGTTTTCCTTCCTCTCCAACTCAGTCGAGTGACTTCGTACCTCTCCCTTACGGTCGAGCTCTATTAACATAGACCCTCTCACATTCGTTCGAGCTCTATTAGCATAGACCCTTCTAGAAGTTCGAGACTGTTAGCCTATTAGTGAAATCACTTTGAATAAGAATAGATGCTTGACTAGTCTTACTATCGGTCTTGTCTACAGCCCAGGTCCTCTCTTTCCTCGTTCAGTTCTTTCCCTGGTTAGCTCTCTTCCTTCTTGCTTTCCCACACCATCTACCTTCCAGATTACAAGTATGTAAGAAGAGAAATGGAATGAACTAACTATAAAGAAAGACGAGGATGTTGAACAGAAAGATCGAATGCCCTATGGAGACTGGTTGACGGCTTCTCCGGTCAAGCAGCAAAGGCGTAACAAGGAAGTTGGAGAGACATAAAGGGACTTAATGACCCAGTGGGCCCTGTGACCAAGGAACGGGCTAAAGGGGATAGTTTGACAAAAGAGATGGTGAAGTTCTGCCCGAACTAAACCACAAGCCTCTGTTACGTGCACGAAGAGAACCAAGACATAGAGAAGAATACAGAAGAGGGAGGGGAAAGGCCAACCTGGTACTAGGGTTTTGGATAACGGTAAGAGGAAAGAGACCTGGTATGATGTTCAGGTCATGGATTCTGAGGAACGACACCCAGAAAAGCGAATGAGGGAGTCTAAGGACTTACGTTTACCTTCCTTCCTCCGGCCCTTGGTGACATCGCTAACGAACTGAGCCCTGACCTTCGAACCTCCCATTCCTAATATAGCTGGTCAATCACTTCCAGGAAAGAACTGTAAGGAAAGAAAAGGGAAAGACATATACTTATAAATACGTATACATCTACCGGTAAAGAGAAGGGAAATCACTTAAAGGAAATATCCGGTCAATCTACCGAAAGAGAGAAAGATAGGGGCGAAGGGCATCGGAGCAGGTGGAAAAGCCTGCATCCCTATTCCCTCGCTCTACGACTACAACTGAAGGAATGAAGGCTTAGACTAAAGCAAAGGGGCCCGCTTACCCACTCCCCTTTCCCCATTCTTTCTCCCCTGCGAAGAAATCTTCTTCTATAGGTTCATTCCCTACGTACTTGTTGACTGGCCTTACAGCTCCCAACTGCACTCACAAATAGGCTCACCCCTCGTACCCCGGCTCGAATGAGTTCGCCCCATCATCCGTTAGCGCTGCCTCTTGCTAGGGCCATCTGCTTGCCTCCCCCTTGCCCCCACGTGGCCTATAAACAGATTGACTGATTGCTTGCCTTAGCTGCCTTGCCCTTGTCCCTGACCTGACCTATACCTCCGGTCGAGCTAGCTGACTTTCCAGCCTTCCCAGCTTAGCCAGCCAGCCATGAAGGAAGGCGCATGGAGTTTTAGGACAGTTGAATACCGGAAGCTTTGAAAGGAGCACTCACTCCAGTTACACCTTCAAGTAGGACTATTCCAACGGTAGCTTCAAACTGAACTACACCATCAAACTAAGCCGACAGCAGCTCAGCACACCAGCAAGCTACGGATGACCTAGCCCAAGCAAACGTAGGGGAAGAAACTATGGCCCGGGGAACTTAGGCCAAGCTAGGGCTCACAGAACAAGCAACGGATGAAGCGTTAGCTCCCGATCCATAAGCAAGCCATTCCCGGAAGGAATTGAGGCAAGCGCTTACCGTACCCGGAAGAACAAGCCAATCCAGATGAAAGAAAGAAGCAAGCATGAGACGACTAGCAGCCAGCTGGAATAGCTGCATCTGCCCCTGACGGTACGGAACAAGCAACAAGGGCTTTCGCCTCCACCACTTTCGCTGGTTTGGAACCCCCTTCCCTTATAGAGGAGTCTCGCTTATCGTAGCTCATCCCGAACTTCCGTTTCATTACGTGTAGTCAGGAAGCAAGCAACCTGCAGCTATGAGTGAAATGTATGGCCATTGACCATGCTTATTATCTCGCCCGAGCAATTGCTTTCTTTCCTTAGCTAGCTAGCTTGCTGGCTAGTTTCTACCCAAAAGAAATTCTTATATAAATGTATGTTCTGCCGCTTTTCTATCGCGCCCCGTCCCTTGGTATTGACAAAGACAATTCCCATGCTCACAGCCAGTTAGAGCACCAAAATCCACCCCCTTCTCTTCAAACTCACCTCACTCTCGTGAATGTCCTTCCCAAATCCTAGCGTGACGTGGATGATCCGCCGAATCCTCACCACGATCGATTAGGTGAAACGGTTCTGCAAAGTTTGTTTTTTCATACAGGCAGCGTGGTTATAGTAGTCAGAATTGTGCCAGCCATGCAATTCGTACTGCATGGCGATATTACTCTACCACTCTATAAATAGAGGCTCGATAAGTGTCTTCACTTCATCAAATTCAAATCAAAGAAATTGAGTACTAGCACGTATGGATATGGATGCTGCAAACAGGCTTTCTGCAATTGCTGCCGAAATGGGGCAACTGCAAAATCAAATTCAAGAGCACCGTAGAGTGCTAAACTCCCTTTTGATAAGTGTTAGAACAATGGATCCTGCAAGGAAAGAAGCGCGCATTCGCGCTACCAGAGAGCGCATAGAGGGTTTGGAGGAGAGGCAGCAAGCGCTGCGGGCGGAGCAGGAAGCCCTAATTGTGCGTGCTGCCACCCACGGTCACCGGGGAGACTAGAATAGAAGAGTCCGTCGACTCTTTTTAGTTTTAGAAGGTTTAAATAAGTGTCTGTAGACGCAAAGTAGTGTGTTTTAATTTATGGTGTTCTTTGTCTTTTTTTAGTAGAGATCTACTCCGATGCTTACTGGAGATAGACTCCTATTTATGCTAACTATCTTTGTTTGGTTTTCTTTTTTATGTTTGCATGTATGGGAACCCTAGTTGAAAATGTTTACTACTTATGCTTTTAGAATAATAAAGACTTTTTCGTATAAATGTGCTGAAAATCAAGTTCTTTCCTTTTTAGATTTCTATAGTGGAGATAGTAGCACGTAATTACAGACATATTATTAAAGTGGTAAGAACGGGTTTCGTTCTAGTGCCCGAAAAGAATATTCCAAAGCTTTTCCGTTACAGAACCGTACGTGAGATTTTCATCTCATACGGCTCCTCCCTTATGTGCATAATGAAAAGCAAATAATATATATAATAAATAATAAGCTTTCAATATTATAATTCTAAATTTAGTGGTAGTGGGGCTAGTGTTTTTACAAGAAATCTCTAGCCTGCGAAAGATCTTTTTCTTTTTTTAGTATCAAGCTGTTGATACTAGATATATAAAACTAGATATATAAAAAAGGTAACTCCAAAAATTTCTTTGTCCCCAACGCCCATGAATTTCAAGGAATTAAGAACTTCAACAGTCTTCTATGGGGTATCCAAAGTACGAACGAGATGGATTTTGTTGTACCAACCATTCTTGTTAATCCCGATCCCGATAAGGAAAGGGGGTAATTTCTAACAAAGTTTTCGTTTTTTTTAATTCCTAGGCGTAGTGCTTTTTCCCCTATGCCGCCTATTGGTACTAGTGGAGTAGAGTTGGCCTACAATAAAGAATCCATAGGTGTAACCTTTCGCTCAATACTAAAATCGACAATTGAAGCATCTAAGGCTGCATTAATCGGGAATACACGACAGAAGGAATTGGTTTATTTACAAACCTCATCTCTGCCCTTCAACTGAAACAAACTATCAACCAGGGCTGAATCCTCAAATAAGGAAGGAAGAAGGAGAATTTTGAAAAGAAGGACATTAATGCTTTATGAAAGCAATCTGTACGAGGCCTCACTTTCTAAGAATCAGGAGAATCAACTGATACAGGTAGGTGATTTGGTATATAACCAAAGGAAGAGCAGAGGGAAAAAACTCCTTTGCCAAAGACTCTTTGAATCAGAATTGTCTTCTTCTGAATCAGGGGAAACCCTTCAGACTTGTTTTCATTCGAGAGAACAGAGTGAATCATAAAAGGGTTGAATCATCCTTTATTTCCGTACGCAAGCCATGGAAGGACATCTACTGTACTACCAGATCTCCATAAGAAGAAGATCCCCTTTCATTCCCATTCCATTGAACCGCTTAGGTGGTATAAGACTAGACTGAGAATCTTGAGCTTGAGTGAGAACTTCAATCTTCTTGGAGACACGGTAGGCCTTGTCATCTGATTGATCTCTTTCCATAACAGCTTTTAGAAGACATGAAGTGAAGGTAGGGTGTTGAGGGTTCTACCAACGCCATGCATCTTAAGAGTTAAGGTACTATGCCTAAGTACTCGGGCTATATGAGTCTAGGTCAGACCCTGTGTTTAGTCTCAAATGAAAATCGAAACATTCTACTCGCTTCCAGGTCGAAGAAAAAAGTAGAGACAGACCTTGTTACCTGATTGGTAACGTGCTAGTCCTTATTAGCTTGCCTATATTAGAGAGATCCCACTTCTTCCTATAGCTTTAACAAGCTATAATTCGATCTTGTTTACTCGCTACTTGATCTCTTTTTTCATATAATGTAATATTACATAAAAAATAGCTTCTCGTAGATGCATCTTAGCTAGCTAGGAATCTATTAGAAGCATAAGCTGTCCGTTCAATCTAAAATACTAAAATAATGAAATAATAAGAAATAGGGTTGAGTAGTGGGAGAGAAGCTAGATGAGAAGCCAGAATGAGCATTCGATCTGATCTTACCTGCATGTAAAGGATAGCTGGGAAGACGAAGCGAGAGAGTGAAAGACCATCGGATGGATCTCTCTGGGGACTGTGAAAGATTTGATAGGAAGTCTATCTTTTCGGGAAGCAGGCGCTATGAAACGAGATGGGATGTTCTAGAGAATATAGGAAGCTTATGTGCAGGTAAGTGAAATACCTGGTTGTCGAGTCATTCAGCGAATGTATGATTCCTAGTTCGATCCAAAAGGTAGAAATTCCTTAGAAACGACTGGGAGCTCTAGCCCATTTCTATTTCCAGGGGACTATCGAGAAAGAGAAAGGATCAAGCTCAAAAATTCCTGCGAGCAGCCAGCGGAGATCGGGGAAACGGGAGAAGAACGGCTTTGTGCCATTAGAATCCTTTTCTGCCAGATAGCCTTGACCTAGCTTCCCGGAAGAATCTCCGGAGCTTAGAAGCACTCTTTGAGACTCTGCCCGCCCTTATGAGAAGGAGTCAAGAAGATAGGAGGGAGGATAGCTATGATCCTGCCAAGGTTTTTTCAAAAATACAACTTTAGGCTAACTAAAATAGCTTTTAGAAAGCTGGAAGCGAGGAATCCTAGTAGTTCTAGGTCTCCGTTTTCTTCAGGTAAAGTCTCCGAATATAGCTGTTACTGATAAGGTAGAAAAGCAAGGTTAGCTGTCGGTTTGGTAGTAAGCAACATCGGAAGGTAGCAGAACGAAGTATTGCGAATGCAATAGTCCCAGCTGCCAGAGTTTTTTAGAGACTGAAGCAGGTCGAGAGCCAGACAGGCTAACGAGCGAGTGTAGTTGCTTCAAAGCGGGATATGAAAAGGAACCGCTGCTAGGAGGACTGTCCTCACTGAACCTGAAAAGATATTAAATCAATTCGTCCGGGGAAGTGAGAGAATGTTTTTTCCAAGGCTAGGGTTGCCCAAGACGTGATGAAGGGGTATCGGGAAGGAATTTAGCGAACAAGCTATAGCACTCTCCTGAGAATTAAGAGGGGAAAAAGCCACAACTGGATGATAGCAAGCCTGGGCTTACGTCGGGAAAAAGAGCGCTGCCTATTCATGTTCAGGTACGAAGTGTGAGTTCTTAAAAAACGAATAAACGAACTCGACCAGGATAGTAATGGACTCAGGTTTGAGTTCTTATAGTAGAATGAAGATCGAGTGAAGGCCTTTGAAAAATGCAAAAGCTTCAGGAGCCAGGAGAAAGGAAAGAATAGTGACTTCCTGGGAGGAGGCGTAGGTGATAGGAAGCTAATCAAGGACAGGCTAAGGATTCGAACAGTCCGTGGGACCTTCAAGGAAGAAGTGAGATAAGCTAGGATGCGTGTGATAGAGTAACCCCTAGCGAGTATAAGTGGATCAGCGCTTCTTTCTTACCCTTACCTAAGCAGTGCCCTTCATTCAGGGTTTCAAGGATCGGTATCGAGATAGCAGCTCGAGGAATCCCTGACTTGCTTGCCTTTTATTTCAGGTATGAAACAAATAGCAGTCCAGGTCTATAAGTAGAAAGGCTCAAGGAAATGCGAAGTATAGAGAGTATAAGATAAGCTAAGATCTAGACTCCCAGATACCAACGAGCGGGATTAGCTACCAAGCGGGGGAGCTTCAGGAGACTGATAGATGATAGGTAGGTGGGTGGGAAATCAAGAGAAGTGACAAATGATACTCTTAATGGATTTGTCAATTTTCATCCTTTTTCATGGGGCAAGAGCCAGCCCATTCTTATAGCATCCAAGGAAAGAAAAATGCCCATGGCAGCTCTTAAAAAGATAGGAGAGGAGTGTGAGTCAGTCGAGTCGAGAAGCAACTCATTTATAAGTTAAGTTAAAAAAGTTTAAATAAAGGGCGATTTCCAAGTTTCAAGGAAGAGTGGATTAGCCTCGAATATCTTGATCCACTAGAAAGAGAATTACCAGATACGAATACAAATACAGTTGGAGATCAATAAGCCAAAAGCTTTAAGAAAGCTATAGTAAGGTCAGATTACAGGAAGAGCACAGGTCAGTCTTCTTCATAAGTTCCCTTCCCGTCAGGATAGGGCGAAAGTTGCTTTGTCTTTGTATTCAACGAGTGATTCAGAGTTGTCTTGCCTTTCTAAATTCAAGCATGTCTGTTATGCTAGTTCATCTATAGAACGTCAAGACCTTGTCTTCCGTAAGCTAGATACCCGAGAAAGTAGATTAAGGTCATACTTTTTCCTTAGAAAAAAGCCCACCCACGTCTGGGTCATAAGTTTGTCTGCCCATTAACAACAAGAAAGCCAATTCATAGCGCAAGGAGGATAAAGGAAGGGTAGGAGCTATCCAGTAGAATGCTAGGGCACAAAAGCAAGAAGAGGACCTCGCTACACGAATTGAAAGGAAAGCTCGGACTTCTAAAAGGCTTCGAATAACATACATAATATCGTTCATTTTTCCTCCAGCAAGGAGCAGAGCCAGTTCAACTCATGAAATGGATGCTTTCGTAGGGACAGTATGCCTTTTAAGCTAGATAAGGCCTGACCGGCTTCGCGGGAGCATTTCCACTCTCTGGCTAGGCACTCTTTTTGTAGGCCTGAAAGCTCATTCCTAAATGGGAGATAAAGTGCCTTTTCGATTCTTCCTTCCTGCTTGTGTGCTTTCCCTAGGAAAATTGACTCATTCTAGCTCTCCTCTACTTCAACCACTAAGCGCTTCGCTCCTTTAATTAAGAATCGAAAATCTCGCCTTTTTTGGCATGAACATATAGCATGTGTGCCGTGAGGTCAATCACTCTCAGTTCTTCTTTAGAAATTGTCGAACATGATGAAGAGCTCTTATCGGCTTGAGGCTTCTTTTCAAGCCTTTTCAAGCTGAGTAGAAATCTCGTAAGAGAATAAAAGAAATGTACGCCCAACACTCCCATTTATTTCTTGGTTAACAGCCAAGCATGGGATTTTGACTTGCACTTGGAATGCAAAAGCATTCTTTTCAATCTTGTACCTTAGTACACTTAACACCAACTCAATCTCGATTCTCTGAAGCAGCAAACTCTCAAAAAAATGAATTGACCAATTGACGACGCTCCTCATTCATTATAACGATATTTGATAAATTCTATTTTTTAACCACGAAGAGTGTATCTGACGGAGACACTCGCTAGATCTAGTTAGAGTTCCTCGGCGAATCGTCTCTTTCTTAATGAAATATCTGTCTAGCCCTTATCCTGCTAACGACGCCCTTCTTATCTACGAAATTGACCCTTCCTTTCCTTCCCCAGCTTTGAGTGAAGTTCCTTCCATCAACAGTTAAGTCATTAGTACCAGAGCCTATTCTTTCAATTGTGCAATCAGTTCTTCCACTTGGCTCAATAGCCGGAGATGAAATAGCGAAGGTTACGTTCACATTTCTAAGCGCGGTTCTTCCTCCATCAGATCAGGCATAATCAACAGGAGAGAGCCAAGCAAGGTTTACGAGAGCAGCGGATGATTTCACAATTACCCAAACTCGAGCAAGGGTAGCAACGGTTACTGATTACCTGACTGAACCACCAGGAGCTTCTTCTATGGCATCAATGCCATTCTCTGTCCATCAATCCGATTTCATTAATCAATCGAAATCTTTCATTTTCTCGGGAATTTGGGTTGTTCTTCGCCTTACCGAGTTGATAACATCTACACCGGAAACAAGAACTCTACCAACGGTTATTGCCAACAGTTCCTACGTTCACAGCTCTTATTTTTCCAACAGCTAGGCCATCCAAGGGGAGGGATGACAGCCCTAGCCCTGCTAACTTCACTCTTATGATGATTCAATTGCTTACACCGGCTACTGGTTGAGCTGCTACGAAAGCAGTTACCTTTCTTACAGCAGGGCAGATGATTTCACAGTTAGCAAATCTTTCTTCTGAACTCTCACAAAAGAGCTTACTCTCTTTCGAAAGACCGGATACGGTTAGATCTAATTCTAGCACAACCGATTCCTCTTCTGCCTTTTGACTCTCTCCTGCTCGAAAATGAACTCAATCTTATATGTAGTATTCCCCTCGTTTCATGGTTTATATATCCTCCAAGAGCGCTTATTCTCCATCAATTGCGATAATGCCGCATCTAAGAGCCTATTCATGTGCAGCCTACTCGGATTAAGGAAAATCCGGTGCAGTGCTTGATAAACTTTCGATGCCCGCCTAATGTGCTTCTAGCTGGAAGCAGCCAATCCAATCCCATTAAAGGATATTTAACCCTTAGGGCGGATCCTCCTCTCTCTACTGGGATTGACTCGCTTAGAAGGAGTCCCATTCCTTTGGCAAAGGCCCTAACTACAGCTCTGAGTAACTCCTTGTCTCATTGATCCAAGTCATCAAGGAAAGACAGTGACGATCGGTACGAAAGGGAGGCATACTAGCAGGGGATTCGTACTAAGAGCGGTTATGTAGCAGGGGATGCGTTAAAGAGCCGTTATGTAGCATCTGAGAACAAGAAAGCAGACATGCACACGAAATTGCAAGAGTAAGGTAAGGCTTGACTTTACTAGTCCTCTCGCTACTACCCTTACTCTTATAACGGGTTACACATGCCACCCGCTTGCTTCGCTTCAAGTTTGAATGCCCAAGGTTTAGAATCCATGTACAGTCCCAGTCACGAAGAAGCAGTCCCGTCCTCTCTTAATGAGATATCTCTATCTGTCTCGTCTTATCCTGCAAACCGCTTATTGGACAAGGCAAGAAAAGCCTAAACCGTGCGTACCCCTTACTCGTACAAAAACGATTTCATTGCCTTAATGGCGAGCGCATTCCTTGTCCGATTATTTACTATTGATTCATGTGTCAAATCCTTCTCGGCATCAAGACAAGACTAGTTTTTTTGAAAGGCAAGCGCAACTAGTCTTGGCGAGAGGTTGCTTGCAATACTTGCTAACGGGCCCTCAGGGATTGGACAACAACGAGGCTGTTAGCAAGAATGGGTTGTGCAAGTGAATCATAAAAAGTCAGTTGCAGTATCAAATAGCATTAGCAGGAGCAAGAGCAGTATGATAATAAGATGCCATAGCTGCATCGAATGCCATGTTTTCAGGAAATGAATCAATAACGGTGTCAAATGCCACATCCGGACGAGAGATTTGCTATTCGTAATTAGATGAGAAGAGCTGGTGCTCTAACCTGATGTCGGAATAGCAGCTTGCGGGACAAGGGTTCTTCCTTTTACAGATGTTTAAGAAGCTGCACATGAACTGGTCGAGTGAATGGCTACTGCAAGAGAATCCGCAGCTATCGAATCTGAGTAGGCTGCCGAAGCTATTGACTCCGCTGTGGATGGCATGGGATTCATACCCAGGCTAAGGCTAAGCTAAGGATTCGGCAGGCGAGACAGATATTGAATTTGAAAATCCTATATTGCAAGCAACCTTGAAGCTGGGATAGCCTTTCAGCCAGTTGATTGACTCATAACCCTTTCTAGCCCCGCAGGGAAATTCCCCCACGAGCTATATGGAACTATCTTTCGAATCCGTCCTTAACAACCCAGTCCCGTATGGAGCCGCTTCGCCGTATGACCAGCTTGCTAACCCCCTCTTCCACCGGAGCCGCAGGAAAAGAGCCTGACCACAATGTTGTAGGGGAACCGCTTGCGCTGAGTTAGCGAAGGGAGCAATATCGGTATCCGATTGACTCCTCAACAATGCAATGCCCGCCTTCTCATACTGATGTTGACGTTCCCTTCTAGGCGCTTTCCAAAACCCCGCTTAGATCTTAGGTATTCTTTTGGAAATGGCACCTATTTCCCGGAAAGGATGAAGGATGTCCGGTTCCTACCTTTCAAGGTTGTTTCCCCTAAGAATGGTTACTGGTAAAGGCCGTGCTGGCTAGTGCGTCGGATCTATAGTCGTAACTAGCAGATCTGGGGTATAACCGACCGATACTCCGGAGAGACTGCATCAGTGCTTTCGTGCATTAATTATGTAATTAGTTGATCGACTTGATTTGATGGCTATTTCTCGATCTGCTGGAATAGGATTCATCTTCCTCTCTTCCTTTACTGCCTATATTCTAGCAGAGGTAGTTCGGAACGTGTTCAGTGCTTTAAGCTCTAAATCTTATCTGTAGCAACATTGATCGCATCTCTAGGGATTTCCTTTTGGGTCATGGCTCTGATAGAAAAGGTCTGCATCCTATTTTTTCTTAAGTGGGAAGAGGTTTGTAAACCCGGGAGGACTGGGTATTCGTAAAACTTAACAAAACAACTTGGTCTCTTTAGCTAAGCTCAACTGGTCTGTTGCTTAAAATAGTAAGAAACTCTTCTCTAGAGTCATTAAAGCTAAATACCTGAATAGGAATGGGGTTGCAACCTCTTTTAAAAATGGTTCTCACATCTGGAAAAGCATGGGCAGAGGATGGGAGCTCTATGCTAGCAGTGTCCAATGGAACATAGGTAGTGGTAGTTCCATATCCCTCTGGTTTGATAATTGGCTTGGTTTGGGGACTCTTAGATCCCTTATCTTTGGTCCTCTGAACAGAGGTGAAGAGAATCTCCTTATTTCATCCTTTCCTCCACTCCTTATAACAGAGTGAATCGTATCGTTTATTTCTGTGTTGTTTTTTTCTTTTTGGAAGAGGAAGAAATTTCTTCTCCTCCGCTTTCATCCTTTGAACTCCTCTATCAGAAGTAGTTCGGATGGACTCGTTGAGAAGCACCATTACCATAGAGCCATTAACGGATCTAACGTTGATTTCTGTTTGATGGAGGATAGCTTTCTAGAGATAGATAATCTTCCTTGCCCGTTACTCTTGCCATAGGCTCTTATTCTTTAGTCCGTTTTGCCTCACTTGCAATCCTATCCATTCCATCCTATGCTGGAAAAGCTTTTCTTCCTCCCCCCATCGCTTGCTCTGCCTTCTGCTCTGAGGAAGATTGACTTTCTCCCCCGCCAATTCTCTAGTCCCATGGGATCAAGATTTCTCATAGTACAACCCTTCTTTTAAGGCCTCTTTCTTTAGTTGGAATCTTTAGTTTCCTATGTCTGTAGTGGGTAGCTCAGTAGCTCCACAAATGCCTTTATTTTTGAGTAAAGCCCATAAAGCTAGCAAAGACAGCTCTACCGCGAGCGAGTAGCCTTTGCCAAAGAAGCGCTAAGAGCTGACTTCTTTCTTGCCTTGTCAAAGTTAGGGGATGTCAGGAGTGAGGGAGTGAAATGGAAGTTTCACAGTGAGAAGTCTAAGGGTAAAAGATCCCTAGTCTGATAGCTTCAGTTAGTTGTTTAAAAGCTATGTTTTGAGTATGAGTTCCTCTTTTGACACAATAATAAGCAGTTAAGTTACCGTGTCCAGTATCGACAATGCAGTCTACAGATGCGGGCACAGAGTCGGCTTAGTAA
>JAOXJP010000005.1:168790-183400 GCA_025762735.1 Platanus orientalis | reverse complement strand
GTCAGACATTGTGTCACATTGTGAGAAGAGACTGGAGTGGTACATGTCCATTCAGACTGGAGATGATTTGAACTCCTGGTTATCCGATTTATAGCTGTTCCATTATTCAGATGGAAAACCTCAGATTTCCTACAGCGAAAATGGGTGCAGTGACCCTCTTGCACCAAGTGTTGTGCAACACATGGCAGAAAAAAGCCAACCACTACGAGTCTACATCATGACATCTTGTGTCTAGTGTTATGTTTTTTTTTTCACTTTTTTCTGCCATATGTCACCCAGAACCTGCCATAAGAGGGTCGCTGCACACTTTTCGCTGTAGAAAACCCGCTTTGCCTATAATGGCTGTTACATCATTCATCTGTGGCCTTCTTCAATGCTAGAACTTATGCATTCCACAGCCTTGACGACCGTTTCTGCTCCACAACCATCCTCTAACCAAGAACAACATTTCTCCTTTGATCTCACTGCTGTTAGGTTTTTGTATATGTTCAAAATGACTAGTTTGTGCTCTAAGCATTATCTTAGTGTTACCGAGCAATGTCACGCTGCCTCATGCTTGTGCTTGCTTGAATGCCTATACATTACGTTATTAGAATAGGTTGTTGGCTGCTGCACTACAGATCTCACTGGAAGGGTTTTAGCATCTCTTATTATCGTTCAGCCCGCTTTATGCATAATGTGTATATGTTAGTAAGAGGGGATTGTCTACTGTTCGAAATCCCTTTACCGTTCAAAAGACCCAATCACAACCACAAAGCAGCTGTGATTTGACACCCTTGAGTTCAGTTTTGAGTTGAGTTTTGAATATCAAGGATGTCAAATCACACCCGTTTTGTGGCTGTGATAGACCTATTCAAATTGTATAGGGATTTCGAGTTGTAGATGATTCTCTGGCTAAGGATAGGGAGGCATCATGTTACGAGTGAGGTGTTGAAAATGGAAGGTTTCAAACGGCTATTTTAACATTTTCAAGAAAGCGTGTTTTCATACTTTTAGTCTCACATTAGTTGGGATAGTTTTTCAAATGCCGTATATAAAATCCACATCATCATACCTTGTATATTTTGAGAGCACTCTCTCTCTCTCTCTCTCTCTCTCTTAGCTTGCTACAATATAGCAAAGTGCATAGCAACTTGTGCACAGGTGTAAGCAAGGGTTTGGGAGTAAGGGCATATGAGGTGCACTCTGCTAGATGATCTAATCAAAATAGGGTCGACAATTAACTTGGGTCTGCAACTAAATTAGGGAAAGATACCCGCAACTAAACTAGGTAGTCGGCAATTAACTTGAGCACACAATGGACTTGAGCCCGTGATTGACCAGGGTTGGGTTCGTTGCTCTATGACTTATCCAGTTCCTAATTGTGGCCAAGTGAGCTGCGAATGAACTAGGCTCGCAATTGAACTAGATCTGTGACTGAACTCAATTGCAGACAAGTTGGGCTCAGTCGCGGTGGTCCGAAGCTTGTGGACCAAGTGTGTTGATGCGAGTCGCGAACAAAAATCCTAATTGATGTCCACCCAAAAATGGACATGTGTCTGAATGGTTGAAATCCATTAAAAAAGGCCCAAAAAATTAGTTGAAACCCATTCAGTGGAAGGCAGAGAAGGGAACGAGAATGGAAACCTAAGAGGAAGAAATGAGGAAAAAGAAGATGAGGAGAAAAAGAAGGTCGTAGGGTCATGGGGGTTTGCCTAACCAACAACCTTGTCTCTCTCTATATATATTTCTCATTCTATCCTTGGACCTAGAGTCTATTTAACACTTGGATTCACTGCCCTCATAGGAGGTGACAACTTGAATCCATGGGCTCAAATCCTCCATGGAATCAGTGCTTCCTTAAGAATGACATAAAGTTGCAAGTCCATATCTTCATGACTTGGTTTTGACAGATGATGTTCACCTTCCTAAGGGGAAACTCTACCGAATTTTTCATAAATTTTGGACAAGTTTTTTCACTTGTTTTTTGGCACTTGATTATAAAGGGTAATAAGTTTGTATAGGAGGTATCGTGGTCTCTCTGGGTAGTACACTTTGTTGATAGACAAATCTTGGTTGGAGCTTGGTTGTATCCTAGGATTAGCTTGGCACACAGTCCCTTGCACATAAAGTGGAAAGCCTTGACTATCCTCAAGAAATGTGACAACGATGCCTCCATGCCTTGGATCAATTTGGTAAAACTACATATGGTTTGATTCTCTAAGAAGGGGGTGTGTAGGCAGCCTGAGGACATGGCCTGATTGCACAACCCCAACCTAAAGGCCCTAAAATCCACCCAATTATGTGAATGAGTTTAATGAATTCAGTAGCTTTTGCAGGTAATATGACATCTCAAATTCAAGACAAGATCCAACAATTTGAGGATATGTCCATTCTCATGATAAAAAGCCTGAAAAATGAAGTTCTGAAAAAGGGACCATGGCTCACAAATAAAGTGAGACATTCACGACTAAGTCAAAAAATTTGTGAATGAAAAAGGTTATGTGACTATGCTCTCATGATTGAAGCATTTGCGAATAAGGGAGTTCACGACTAAAGTCCTAAAACCTACGTGCGGGTGCTCCATAACAATCGCAGTAGTGAACATTGCTACTAAAGAAGGGAGAGGAGAGCCTCTACCCCAATCTCACGACTGAAGGCCATGACTTGGTAGTTCTCATGAATAGACTGTTAGTCATTATAAGATGTCACTGTGAATGAAAGGTCTTGCGACTAAGAAAGTGGTTAAACCAATGTTCGTGACTGACCTATTCATTGAGACTAAGTTAGAAGCCACGATTGAAATGGCTTCGCAAATGAGATGTTCGCATGACTGAAGTACAGTCCATGAATGAACTGTTTAGTAACAGTTCACAACTAATACATTCTTATGATTAGGTAGTTTCTGCATATAGCAAAATAGGGACTGTTAGTCACAATAAGTGTCACTACAAATCAAAGGTCTGCGATTGAGAAAGCGATGGACCCATTTTCACAACTGAGTTAGAAGCCACAATTGAGAGCATCTCATGACTAAAATGTCTCCGCAAATGAGATGTTCTCGCAACTGAAGTACAATCCGTGAATGAATTATTCAGTAACAGTTCGTGACTGATACATTCTTGCTACTAGGTAGTTTTTGCATATAGAAAAAATAGGGAGATTTCTAAGCTTAGAGAAGCTAAAATCTTTGACACCTACAATTATGTTTATAAGCATGATTTGGCATGCTGTGAGTTGCATTAGGGTGGTAGGTCTAAGGCAATGCATGACTTAAGTGAGTTATCGAAACTAAGTAAAGTTTCAAAGGAAACTAACATGGTAGGACACTTGTAGATGTCCAATATTGTATATTCAGTTGATAGCCAGATCCCAAGGATTCAATATTGGGATTCAAGCTTAATGAGGTTAACCCATAATTATGTGTTCATTGTTAGGGATTCAGTGTATCCGGTATGTATAAGTCTAATGAATTGACTTGGGACACAATGAAAAGTACATATCTAAGATAAGATTATCTGTTAATCTCAAGCGTGTAAGGCAGGAGGTTGATACTCCAATAGCTCTAAGATTAGAAACTAGTTAATTATGTTTGGGATATATGTGATTAAATTTCAACCCTTAATCATACTCCTTAGGAATTATAGCTAAATGTTAATCTATGTCAGGACATGAAAATCTACGCGAAGAGTTTAGAATGGTCCGTTTTAATGAAAGGATGTTTTCTGAGTATTCCTTTATTATGGAAAGTTTTATATTGGATATGGACATAGAGGAAATCCACAGGTGGATTATGCTAGAAAGGAAGCCTGTATAAAGGAACACTAGTGTCTTTGAGGTTGGTGAATGCCAAGATCCTCATAAGAATACCATAGTGTATAAAGCCAAGTGTACGTGGTTCTGACAAAGGAGATTCAAGTCTACCATAGACCATGTGACAATGCACTGTTATGCAGTGAGAATTGAAGTAATCCTTTGGATTGCAATGGTAGATGATGGGTTGCACTCTTGACAGAGTGTGGTGGATCTTTCTTGTAAGGCATATACCAATTAGTTAAAAGTGAGTTTTTGGAAGAAACTCGGTTCTAATGGTGTGGTAGAGGAAAATGTTCTCTGTTGATTGATTGATTGTCTGATTTTATTAAAAATTGAGTTTAACTTTATGACAGATATCCTAAGTGATAAAATCCATTAAGATGGTCTTTTTTACTGCGTAAGGAATCCTAATTATTAAATTAGATAAAATTAGACACTTTTCTAATGGGATAAGCTTGAGAAAGGTATCACATGTGACAGATAAAGGAGTGTCATGCCAAACAATGATGTGTAGGTGTTGGGTATCCTGGAGAGGATTAGGAAAGACACCAAATCATAGGATGATCTATTGTGATACTCTCATTAGAAATGTATTTAGAATCCAATTGAAGCCATGTTTGTTTGAAAGGACTAGTAAGAGTTGCATGTGGTGTGGTGTCTAAGACACAGAAGGGTCTGTTAGTTAAGGACTAACAAGAAAGTCCTTGAGTTATCATTGACTTTTGAAGAGTAAACCTGTCTATTGGGACATTAGGGGTTGTTATACACAATCTAAAATATTTGTGAAGGTTCTTAGAGAAAAGCTCAACATGATTGAGCATGTCTCAGTAGTAATACCTGTAATATTGCCAAAAGCGAGTATAGATATCGATAATTGGCTGATGGAGATCTTAGTATCTAGATACTCCATTGTGAAAGGCCATTAGTGTTCCATGTATTATGTGAGCCTGAGAATGCCTTGAAAAAAAGGTTATTAGAGTAAATACATGATATTGATAGGCGGATGACATTAAATTGTCAAGGTTTGGTTCATATGCATATGGGATACGAGGATTCATGAAGTCCATCTTAGATGGATCCACTAATGTCTAAAAACACAACAAAGTTGTCTATTGTGGGGGTTTGGTTATGTTCACATCTGTGATTGCTAGGATTGGAAACAAGCTCCATAAAATCTAAAAGCAGTGTAGTGGCTTATTCCTAGGGAATAGGAGCCAGAAATCCTTTCTTTAGTGATAAGGATGGTAAAGAATGTTGGTATTAGTGAATGCACTAATACTTGTGCCTGTGAGCATTGACCATTCTAAACATTTATACTTTGATTGGACATATGTCAGTGTCAAGGTTGTGTCTATAATCACATGGAGAACTTGGGTTTGTATTTGAGAGAAGACTTGATGTCTAGTGATCTAGGTCAGTGTGCCTAAAGCACATGATGTACATTATGTACTTTGTTTAGGTTAGAGTACTTGTGGGACACTTGTAATGGAAATCTGGGTTTTCACACCTGAAGGACACTTTGGGAATTCAGGTGAAGGCACCTAATTGATAGAAATGTTAAAGAATCATGTGATAAGTAAACCAGGCTATGCCTGAAGACATGCATGTTAGAGGGGTTGTTAAACGATACGCCTAGGGCTATCTGAAGTATAGTACAATCTAGGATGGTTAACCCGCTCTATAAAAAGGCATTGGCGATTTTATCTCCGATATGTCTAGGGGATCGGGTAAACCAAAAGATGGTGTTGATGGACATCCAACCTAGTTGTCATAGGTTCATTGGGAAACCAACTTGAGTTGCCTGAAGGTTCAATAAGTAAACAACTAAATACTACTAGGAACTACAACTATAAGTTTTGTGACTTTAGTTCGTTCATAGGGCAATCCCACAGATGGTGATCATGTGGATGAGTGTATTTCAACGATGAAGAATCTAATGAAGTAGTGCTTTAAGCTTGCAGACTCAAACTATGGATTGTAGGTTAAGAACCGAGTTAGATGTCAAGTCTGGGACTGCAATCAATTTTTGTTGATGAGTTTTTTAGAGACTCGGATTGGGTTGAAATAACACCCAGGTTGAGCTAAAACATGCTCTGGATGGGTTTGAAACATACCATATATAGATTGAAAAATACCCTAGTTGGGTTGAAACAAACCCTGGTGGAGCTGAAATACACTCTCGATGGTTCTTGAATGAGTACATCATTACTCAAAGTCTGGGAGTAGAAGTTGACTCCTTCCTATTTCAGGTCATCTTTAAAGCCCTTCAGTAAATCCGAGATAAACACAAACCTTAAAGTGTCAAGCTTTGAGATGTGTAAACACTCTCTAGAGGACTAGGCATGTAACAAGTTGGGTTTATCAAATGAGATATTAGTTCTAGGGTACTTCACTATGTTTTTAAACAAACAATAATTTGTTACACAAGGTGTTGGTTCCAGAGTCATCGACCATGCCCTAATGCTCAGGGCACCTTGCTTATTTCCCGTAATACCTGTTTTAAATTTTTATTTTTATAAAAAAAGTGAGGGATTGTTGAAAACTAAAGGTTTCAAATGGGTTTAACGAAACCCTACTTTAACGTTTTCAAGAAAGTGTGTTTTCAAAATTTTAGTCCCACATCGGTTGGGATAGTTTTTCAAATGCAATATATAAGAATCCACATCCCTATACCTTGTGTATTTTGAGAGAACACACACACTATCTCTCTTAAGGTGCCGCAGTATAGCAAAGTGCATAACACCTTGTGCACATGCACGAATAAGGTCAAGGGTAAGGGCTTGGGTGCAAGGCCGCTTGATGCGCACTTTTACACGTGTTCATTGTCACAAATTAGAATATTCTTTTTCAACATCCTAGATGGGTTATCGTGGAAATGGTTTAATCGTTGCTAGATGGTATAATCAGGACAAGTCAACAATTGAAATTGAACTATGGACAAGATATCTGTGACTAAACGAGGTAGTCGGCGACTGACTTAAGCATGCAAATGACTTGAGCCTATGACCAGATTTAGTCAACTGCTAACCAAGGCCTCCGACCATAAAGGGCAATAAATTTGTATGGGAGGTATCGTGGTCTTTGTGGGGAGTGCACCTTATTGATAGACAAGACGTAGTCCAAGTTTGGCTGTATCCCGGGGTTTGTTTGGCACACAATCCCTTGCACATAAAGTGGGAGGCTTGACTATCCTCAAGAAACGTGATAACAACACCTCCATGCCTTGGATCAGTCTAATAGAACTACATCTAGCATGATTCCCTAAGAAGGGGGAATGTAGGCAGCCTAAGGATGTAATGCTTGAAGGCACAACCCCAACCTAAAGTCCCTAAAATCTACCCAATAATGCGATTGAGTTTTATGAACTTGGTAGCTTTTGCAAGTGATGTGACATCTTGAATTCAAGAAAGGATCCAACATGAGGATAACCAAAAACATGTGTACTTCCAACAAACATATCTACCACTGAGAATAATTTCATTATCTGAACACTATTTAAGTCTACTAACTTCTCATATAATAACTTTACTTTTTGTTCCACTATCTTTTATTTTCACTCATTTTCCTTTTTATTTATATAAGATCTACACACATGGATAATATATTTATCTTCTATTGCTTGATTGTAGATGATTTGGGTTGATTTCTTACCTTTTTCTTTTCTTTTCTTTCTTGCTTATCTAAGATTCCATCAATGTGAAATTTTAATTATGTTATTTGGAGTAGCTATTCATGCTTGCAGATCTTTTTTTTTTTTTTTTAATATAGATGGATAATAGAGTATCTAGAGTCACCTCCATAGGGTTTTGATGACACCCGAAAGAGAGGGAGGCAAAAATGTAGTGTGAACTGAAGAAATGGATAAGATTATAATACTTGGGTTACTAAATCAAGTATCAAAAGGTATGAATATTCCAAATGGCTAAAGGTTGTGTTTGCTTAGAGGCAAAAGTCCCAACTTCACTGGAAAAGTGTATGGTTTTCCTGTCTTTCCCACAAAGTTGCTTGTTTGATGTGTGTTAAAATGCGGGAAAACTACTAAGCAAAATAGCCTTGTGGAACAAAAGTTTCCTCTCTTTTGCCAAAACCCTTGTTTCCTATTTGTTGCATTTTCTTGTCAATATGGTAAGATAGTGTGGGGAAGTAAAGTAAAGTGACTTTTTTTATACTTTGTTGCCTTTTGTTGTTGTAATTAGACAATGCATTGAAAAAAAATGTGACTTTTCCATTCTTTACCACTTGTTTGCGCCAGAAAAATGTTTGTTGAGGTGGACTGTTGCCTCAACACAAAATAAGTCAAAGGAGGTTTTGACCAAGCAATATCATTTTTCCTCTTTTACGAAACAGTTGAGAAAAACCAAGAAAGTTACCAGAGCCCCCAACTACCATGATTCTAGATGGTGGAGGATGGAAGGATAGGCGCTGGAGTGGTTCAAAAAATGAGGGAGAATGGAAAGTCCGACGAGCAGCTTAGAATGAATAGTTTAAGGCCATGAACAGATGATGGAAGGAACACGATTGCATGAACGTAGAATAGGATGGAAGAAACTGCCAAGGAAGAAATCAGAGGACCTAAACTTTTTTAAATACCAGAGCTTGCAAAAGGGAACACATCTCTTGATCATCCAACAAAATAATTTATCTCTATTTCTGCTTGATCTTTCAGGCTTTATCTTCGATCATCTCCATCGAGATGTATCATCCCTGGAAATCGTCTTAGCACGTTTTCTTTATCTTGTATTTCCATATTGTAATTCATTTGTTGAAGCCATATCATTTGGCCTATTATTGGTCTGATTCAAAGAATGATGTTTGATCGTTTGATCAACACACATTCTATAAGTACTCTTGTTTATGTGTAAGTTTTCTTTTTTAATTGATTATATCTTTATTATTTTGTGGTGTAAAAGTGGTTAAAATTATCTTTATGAGAACTCATTTAGAAGGCAGTACCCTCCCCTTCCCAAATCACCTGATTTCATTTAAATTGGTGCATAGACGATCAAAAATCTCTTTTCAGTTTGCCTACTATTTGCTCCAATGCCTAGGGTCACCAGGAAGACCAAAATTTGTGCCTACATGGCATTGGCACTCCCGCAAAACATTTTTTCAACCAACACCTAATTTTGGCATGCTCGGTAGGACCCATGGCACCATCGACCATACGAAACAATCAAGCCCTCAGACCTTCTAAGGCTAGACCTCCAACTCCACCATGGGCCTCCCTCGAACAAAAACACTCTTAGCATGAAGAGGGCTTGTCTTCTCGAGGTACACATACCCTTTTATTGGGGTCATCCGAGAGCTAAAAGATAGTTTGTTGCATGAACTGAGGGGTGGTATGTAGGGTTTACAGTGTGGCATCCAATCACTAAAAGAAGTGGTGGAAAGCTAAGGCAACCCTCAATCTTCCATACCCCTACCTTAAAGGACTTAACCCATAGGCCAAAATACTCAGGGGCCTATGAAGAATAGAGACACTGGGTCCAACAGTTTCAATAATGGTGGAAGCAACAGTCATAACGGCTAGACTTTTGCCAACCCATTGTTTGACGACTAGATGTTCGAGGGGCACTTCCATTATAGACCAAGGGATCCAAGGTTTGTTCCAGAACCCCCTTTAGTATACCAACACCTGGTGGAAAACCGGATTACATTGGACAGGACTGAGTTCATGGAATTGGTCTAAGAAGCAGTCAATACTACTAAAAGGATACATCGGCCATCCTATAAGAAGTCATATCCTAGTTGGGTTGACAGGCATTTCGTTTTCATAGGGGATATAAGATACCAGAATTCACCTAATTCTTTGATGAGATGGAACAATCCATAATGGAATACATCGGTCCTTTTACAATGCAGTGCGGGGAGGTTTCAGGCAATGGTTACCTAAAATTCCAATTGTTCGATAATTCCCTCACTGGAGTGGCTTTTGCCTGGTACATAAACCTACCTCTTTTTAATTGAAACTTGGGAAGACATGGAAGAAAAATTACATACCTTATTCTTCAGGTCCTAGCCTGAGGTATCCATGGTTGATTTATCTCGGTTATACCAATTATAGGGAGAATCGGCCAAAAAGTATATCACACAGTTTAAGAAAACTAGAAACCATTACTCGGTTGCATTGCCAAAGTTGAAGTTCATGAAACTCACCCAGAATAGCTTGGATATTCAGTTAAGGAAAAAGTTTGAAGGAATGGATTTTGAGGACCTATTTGAGTTATCAGCTAGAGACACTAGATACGAGTGATTATTAAAGGAGGAGAACCAGTGGACTAATGCTTCTATGAGAACCTACTATCAAGATCCTAATTATCAGTTGGATGTGGCTAAAATCATATCGACCAAGCTGATCAGTTGCTCTGCATTAAAACAAAGGGAGCCAAATCAATCACTAGATGTGACTAGTAAGTGAACATATTTTTAAGACCCAAAATCCTATTCCTTTGATATAACTAAAGGTAGTGATGTTTTCGACCACCTATTGGCTGTAAAGTTCATCCAGTTGTCCGAAGGGCATAAGATCCCTAGTGTCGATGAGTTGAAGTAAGGGGAGTAACGTAAATGGCATAAGTCAAAAACCCATTCCACAACCAATTGCGTGGTTTTTAGGAATGCCATTCAGGAGAACATTGGTAAAGGTTAATCAAATTCCCGAAGAAAGGAAAAAATGGGAATTGATGAAAATTCATTCCCCACAATTTCTACCAATGTGGTGTTAGTAGAACTAGGAAAACAAGGTGTGGTGAGCGAAAGCCCTAGAATCAAGGTTGACCTAGGATAAACATCGGCCAACAAAGTGAGTTCATCGGCCGATGTGAAGAAAGAAAAAGATAGGCCAACCTTGGCATCCCAGGATCAGCTGCCCGTCTTATGGTAAAGATGCTCAGCTAGCTTAAGACCAAAAAATGAATTCCCTCATCCTAGGTATGGTATTCATACCAACTATGACCATATCAGGATGGAAGGCCAGACCTTGAGGGGTGAGGGTCAACCCTTTTGGTTTGGATTAAAGAGGGACCAACACTTTAGGGGTTAACCTTTTCACCCCTACCGTCATTTTGACCATTATTCACCTGCTAGAGGGACTGTACACCCTCACTCTAGGAGGGATGGTTTGCCCAATGGTGGACCCAGAATAGTGATTTCACTAAAGTAACCCATTAGCCGATGGTCTTGGGTTCAACATCCAAAATTCCCTATGCCTTTTACCAAAACTAAAAAAAAAGGCTCCAAAGGCAAAAGGCATTGCCCAAAAAAGTGTTGGTGGAACAAGATAAAGAAAGGGGTCTGAGAGCTTGCATCCTAGTGCCTGAAATCAAAGGCAAGCAGGCAAAAGGTGAAGGAATTGATCGGCCTGATAACACCATGACCGACAAAGTGTAAGAAGAACCAACGATTGAAGGCCTGCTGGATAAATTGGAAATGGAAAATTTGGTTATGGAAAAATTGAAGACATGGCCGAAGGGATGGAATATGAATTCTTCCAAGTCCACAAATTTAGAGAACTCCTAGCAGTCATTGTGGACTGCAATGTTGTATATACCCTACGTAGAGTCTTCCAAGCTTGACTTCGACAACCACAACAAATTGAGGGAGACGTAAAAATGCCCAAGGGGCGATCTCCACAATCAACGAGACCTAGGAAATTGGAAAGGGAGAAACACCATTGTTCACGTTTTCAGCCAAGGAAATCTTGCTAGAAAGGGTTGTCTTTGATAAACCTGTTATAAAAATGACCTAACACTTACGCCCCCTCTACATTACAGTCCACATTAATGGATGTTTGATTAGGAGGGCGTTGGTAGATAATGGTGCGGCATTAAACATACTCCCGTATGAAATGTTAAAGGTGTTGGGTAAGACTGATCAGGGTCTCACACTAACTGAAATATCGATGAGCAATTTTGCAAGAGATATCAAGGCTACCAAAGCCATCTTGCCTGTTGAACTGACAATGGGGAAAACGATTACTACAACCACTTTCTTTGTGGTGGAATCCAAATCAAATTTTAATGTTCTACTTGGGAGGGATTGGATCCACACTAATTGGTGTGTACCATCCTCCTTACACTAGTTTCTAATGTTTTTGCACGGTGATAACATAAAAAGAGTATGGGCTAATAGGAAGCCATTTACGGCCGAAACAAATGTGACCGATGCTATGTTCTATGATGGAAGGTTTGGGCCTATCCAAATAGAAATTAAGGGGCAACGTGCCATGATGTTCATGTTTCTGACACCATTTTATAGCATTGTGTTACCTCAATGAATTCTAGTTAAGCAATTGGGAAATACCTTATAATTACAAAGAAAATTATTGGGCAGTGTTAATAAAGTTACGCCATCCTAACCTGGCCTATGTTATTGTCATGCAGCCATACGTGATCTCTAGGCTAGGCGTTTTCTCAACTAGGTAGGGGTTGCCCATGGAACTGCCCACCATGTTATTGCCAAAAGTGTATGACATTGCGGATGACACGACATGATTTAATGATACAATGCTTTAACAGAGAAAATCCCCCTTTTTGCTAACCCGACGATTCCTTTACATATTCAAAATAGAAACTCCCTTATTTTAGGCAATCCAAAGTAAACTAGTTCTAAAGAAATATATCTCTTTGGATACCACTTGTTATTCTAGTGTCCTACTGCTGTAAAAACATTGAAGTAAAAAAATAGAAATAATATACTAATTATGAATCAATCCTAACGTGGCTTGGTCTTGGGCTACTTATCAATCTTTTTTAAGAATTCTATTGTCATAATACATCTTGCATCAGTCAACCTAAGTGAGTGAAAACTTGTTACCGATTTCAAATCTTATTCATCTTCTAATCGTGGAGAGAGGTGTTTTTGTTGAACACATCGGTAAGTAGACATGTAGGCAACATTGATTAGATAACAATCTTGACTGAGTACAACCCAAACATTATCTCCCACATCAAACACTATAGTTGCTTCCTATAGTTTTCAACTGTAGCTTTGTAATTTGAATTACTAATCTCAGTTTGATTCATCACCTACTTACGTAGAATCTAAATGTTTTCCACCAAGAAATCATCGTTTCCATTAATCCTCCCAGTTTTAGGAATAGATATTAGATCCAAAATATTTCTAGGATTTCACCCATAATCTAATATCAAATGGACTCAACCCCTTGAACCTATTGAATGAAAATTCAACTCGAGTTAAGGCCTATCCTATGATTTCACATTCTTTCCAACCAAGTTTTTGAACAAATTTCTTTTAATTTATATTTGCTAGCTCAGTTTCGCCATTTGTCAAAGATGACAAGTTAAAGTAAAATTTAGCTTTATTTCCAGCTTTTTCCGTAAGGTTTAAAAAAAAATGACACAAATTTCTATCCCGATCAGATGTGATATAGTATGGAGTATCATGCAAATGCACCCCTCTTCACTAGCTTATTGCAACGGCAATCGGAGTCGTTAACACTTATGAAGAAAAATAAAAAATAAAAACCAGATAGAAATTGAGATGATTGAATGGAATGGCCTGTACAAAGAGCTTCTCTGCTTGGGAGCAAATGACAAGTATCATTATGGAATTGACAACGATCACAGTTATTCGTGCAAGAGGGAAGATGCACTGCACATGGTTTTCCATCTCGAATGCTTTAAATAGTTAGTGCTAGCACCCGCTACCTTTTAATCTATTCCTCTCTTGGAGGATTATTGAGCACTTCTCTCACTAAAGCTAAAGCTGTGAGGATGTGTGTAGCGATAGGTCTATCTGCGGTCGTTCTCTTGCACTCCTTCCGCAGACAGCATAGAAGGTTGTGAAGCGCCTTTACGTTCGCATCGTCTAACTCATAATTGAAACCATCTTGTGCGATTTCATGTGCGGCCCGACTTAATGAGGGCCTAGGCTGCCTGCGGTTACAAAATCGGCCCTTTGTATCGCTATTGCTACTAGAGCAATAAACAGTACAGTAGCGTGTAAGAAGCTTTCATAGGGTTCTCCTAATACGCCTTCTGAGCACCTTCTTTTACTCATCCTCCGGGTCTGGAAGAGCGGGAGCGGGGGTCTATCCATACAGAGCTCATCAAGTGACGACGCTTGGGGCTCGTGCTTCCAGTATATAGAAAGTGATAAGGAGAAGGAACGACCAGAACCAGAAGAATTGTGTGAAATAAGTGAATTTATCTAGTTGAGGCATTTTTTATTGAGAAAAAATGATTCCTTCCGGACAGAAAAAGGCTCCTTCTTGTATGTGTAGTGAAGAACTATAAAGAGCTGTGGTTGGTTGTTGACCAACGGAAAGCATGGGAGCTAAACTCTCTTACTTTAGCAAAACTAACAAGTTGTTGAGTGAATTTATGAACAATGGAGATATGTTCAGTGGATGTAATGTGTGTGTTATAAAACTATTGTTCCACTTGTCAGTAGGGGTGGGCATGGGCCAGGCCATGGTAGGCCCAGGTCCGACCCTATAATTATAGACTAAGCTTGGATCTGGTTTTTGACCCATTAATTTTTATTAAACTTAGGCCCAGGTTCAGTCCTCATTAATTGATCGGGTCTCGGGCCGGGCTTTCGGGCCAATCTATGAATTTAAAAAATGATAATGTTGAGATGTAGGTTTGAACTCTAGACCTATCCAAGGTTCAAATTTTTTATTTTGATGAATTTTTCGTCATAAGGATTAATGGAAATTTCACTAGAATGTTTCAAAATATTATAAAATTTATGAAAATTTCGATGTAAACTGTTTTGAAAATTTCAATCTATGTTGAGCATGATTACACACTCTGGACTCAAATAACTATATAAAGCATTTAAGTCATGTAC
>JAOXJP010000005.1:136118-151612 GCA_025762735.1 Platanus orientalis | reverse complement strand
TAGATCTTTCAAATATCCACCAAAGATGAAAAGGAGACCCAACTACCCATCCAACTTTCTCATAATACTCCTCTGCTCTGGAACTACTCATCTGCATTGATATAAAAAACACTTCTCTTTTTTCAGAATTGATAGATTGCCCCGAGGTTCTGTCTAATTACAAAGAATCTTCCTTAGCACTCTTGCTTGGATCCCAGAGGCTTCAAAGAAGATGATTGTATCGTCAGTAAATTGAAGATGGGAGATGGAGAAACCTTTTTAGTTCCTAGCTGCACATTCCTATGAGGGAGACCGGGCCTCTGTCATTATAATAAAGGTATGGAGAGAGAGGATCCCCATGCCTCAGACCCCTAGAACATTGGAATTCTCCCACTCGACATCTATTAAACAACACCAAGAACGAAGCCGACGATATAGAACCTTGGATCCATCCCCTCTATGAGTCGGAAAAACCAAAGACTTTCTACTAGTAGGAAATCCCACTCTACCTTGTCGAAAGCTTCTTCATATCGAACTTGAGAATAGCTCTTGGTTTGTTTGTTTGAATGTCGTTGGGAATGAATGGCTTCATGATCCAAGAAGACCCCATCTCTAATTTGCCTACCTCTTACAAAACCCCTTGAGCAGGAGAGATTATGCTAGGGAGATTCACCAGGATTCTCCTAGCTAAGACCTTAGCATTTGTATAGAGATGTGCATAGGCTAATAGTGTCTAAAATTCTCCATCCGATTAGTCCCAACCGGGTGATAAAAGTAGAATTCACGGATTTTAGGGTTTCACTTTCTGGATGAAACTCATAAACTGGCAGTAAGTTAAGAGTAACTAGTTCCCAAAATTCCTGATAGAGAACCCTGGGAAAGCCGTCTGGACCAAGGGCTTTATCTCTAGCCAGAGAATTTTTTCTTCCCAATTTCTTATAGGGAGAAGGGATAGCTAAGAGCATCACTCTAGTCATCCGAAACCAGGTTAGGATCAAGTCTCTAACGTCTGATGGATTGCGAGGTTCAAACAATAGAAAATACTTTTGTGAAGCACAATTTTCTTCACCCTTCTAATTAATTTTATCCATTGATGCAAGCCCTCTTTGTTAAAAAAAAAAAGCTTTATGAGGAACGATGGAAGAATACTGTGTTCCTACCTCCTCCCTTGAGCCATGCCATGATGTTCTGGCTCTCTATTTCTTAAATCTTTCCTCTTGTTGGGCAAAATAGTCTATAAAAATAAAATATGATTGTTCTCATCCATACCACCACAATACTCCATTTCTTCAAGGCTTTGGGTGAAAAATTTGACAGATGCCACTTTGCTTCTAAGATTCAAATATACTTCCCTGCTCCAGCTTTTTAGTTTTTGCTATAAAATCCACTCTCCAAAACCTCCCAATCTATTTCCCCTCCCTTCTTCGAATCCCTAGCTTGGTGCTCTCTACCAAGGAAGCGCTTAAAGCGCTTCCCGGACTGAAGAGAAGAGCCTTAAAAATTCCATCTTGTCAATTGGGACCAAGTCTACCTCCCTCTTTTAAAAGGTGGGCTTGGCATAAGGAAAACAGCGCTGGTCAATCAAGCTCTTCTGATGAAATGGATTTGGAGAATCCAAACAAAGAAAGACTCCCTCTGACGCTCTATCATTATATCCAAATACCTTAAGGGAGATTTTCATCAACCGGCTCCCTTGGAAAGAACTAGTATCGTCATACGTCGTCATTTGGGCGGGTGCTGGTGTAAACTCTTTTGATTTTTGAAGGGTCTCCAACTCTTTTCTTTAGGAGACGCCTGATCAGGGATCTATGCAACTTGTAATTCTTGATATCAGTAAACCAAGGAAGGTCGTCTGATACTGCTGCATCTTCAATAGCGCATACAATCGCATCTTGATGAGCTGGTTGGTCTAGTTGTTCAACCGTAATTGTATGAAAATCATCTCCATCTGGAATCTCAAACATCGAGGGCGCCATCGCATCCGCAAATTCATTATCTTCCCGCCGAGTCCTCGAATTGTTTCCACATTAAACTCACTATCTCTTAGTTGGGTAAAAGCTTGATATCCTTAGTTTGATATTCATCTAAGATTTGCTTAATTACCAACTCTGAATCTCCGATTCAAATTGGATAATCTGGCCTGCATAGCTTCATACTCTGCTATGTTGTTGGAACCTAAACCTCAAAGCTTCGGGGATCCTTTACTCTGGGATATGAAGACTATACCTATCCCTGCCCATTGGGCATTCAAGAGCTCCGTCAAAATACAATTGCCACAACTTCTCTTTCTCTTCTTCTATTGCAAACAAGTTCATCTGGGAAATTCGTTTCTAAGGGAGAAGGCAAAGGGTGGTTTGCTAAATGATCTGTGCTTGACCTTTCAGGCTTTCTGGGTTACATAGGAAATCTCAAACTCCGAAAAAATAAAAGCAATTGCCACGGTCAATGCTGGCTTCTCAAACAGGTATTTGAGAGGATCCATACGAGCATTTTTTTTACTGCATGGGCCAACATAGCATATTATATAGTGGTGACGTAGCTTCTGAGTTGCAAACACTAAAGCTAAACAAGTTTTCTCTAAAGGTAAAGGTGAATACTTCATTTCATATCCAACTAAGGTTTGACTGAGGTAGTATATTGCCTTATATCAATGACCATCCGGCCTAAAACACATCCATCCTATGGAAAAGTCAGTGCATGAGATGTACAACAGAAGAGGTCTCCCAGGCACAGGTGGAGATAAAACAGAGGGATTCAATAGATATCTCTTAACATCCTCGAATGCCTTCTGAAACTTTGAATTCCATTCCAACTTAGTGTCTTTTCTTAATAACTCCGTGAAAGGTTTGTTGCATCATATCGCCATCTTGGATATGAATCTCCTAATCGAAAGAATTCTACCTTGCTTGCAAACTTCGAACTTCTTTAACATTTTTAGGTGCCCTAAATTGCCTTGATCTTAGAAGGGTCGACTTCCATGCCCCTACAGCTAACTATAAAGAAATTCGAATCACTTTCCTGAAGTAACACCAAAGGCACACTTCTGAGGGTTTAGTCTAAGCAACTATTCTATTTCAAAAGAGTCTTAAAAAGACTTTTTCAAACACTTCTATGTGACCTTCTCTAGTTCTAGACTTTACTTAAAAAAAATAAACATAGAAATCCATCCGCGTATGCATCATATAAAAAAAGATAGCTCTCATAGCCCTCTGATATATATGTAGCACCCGCTACAGGCATAACTTTATAGCTCTCGGTGCCCTTATGAAATACTTTTTTTTGATCAAACTCTGCTAGGTTCCGGAAAGTCCATCCATAAAAGACAAAGATTCAAAACCAGCAGTACTATCTACCAGGATTTTTTTTTTAGGTAAAGGAAAGTCATCTGAAGGACAAGCAACATTAAGGTTTCTTAACTCTATATACAGACTCTAACCTTGCCATCTTTCTTGGGAACAGGAACAATGTTAGAAATCCAGTCTGAGTAATCTACAGTTTTGATAACATCTTTAATAAGCCTCTTCTTTGACCTTAAGTTCTATGTCAGGGTGTAATTTCCTTAATTTCTGTTTCACAGGTTTTGCACCTTCTTCGAAGACTAAGTGATGTTCGACTAAGGATGGGTCTATCTAACCCTGGCATATCACTATAGGACCAAGCAAACAGATCTTTGTGCTCTTTAAGGAAACTAATCAACTTATCCTGTTCTGTAGGAGATAGGGATGTACTAATCTATCCTATTTTAGGATCACTATCTGCGCTAAGGTTTATATCTATGGTTTCGTTTCTTCTATCACTATTTCTTCCTTAGTTCTTTCTTCAAATCTATCTAAGGATTGGTGGAAATTCTGAGGGATGGGTTGTCTGTTTCTACTTCTATAGGTTCTGGATTATCTATTTCTTCAGAACAAACTCGCTTGATGGCATCAAATCCTTAGTTGTAAAGTGAATAGGCTATAAACCGATGCATGTGAGTCTCATCTCTTTCCCATAGCAGCTTCAATGGTGAGTGGTATCTGGGTCCACCCGCCTTCGAATCCACTCAAAATGATAAATCTTCATCTGCCCTTCCAACCTACCCTCATACGTTGCATTCATCAAAGATTTTTTACATGCCTTAGAATTCATCCATTGGAGTCATGTCTATGTCCATTACATCATCTTTGAGAATTTTTTATTTTTGGAAATGATCGTCCAAAGTCCATGTTAAGGGTTCTTTATTGGATCCCTTTTTCCTCTTTTACCCCGCAGGCCGCCGCGAGGCGCTCACGTTTTTTGGCTTCGCTGGGGGAAGGAAGGAAAGTAGGGTTTCCTTCCAGGACCGGAGAAGGTCAAACTCTGGGCGGGCTGCCAGGTTTCGCCTACGCTACGGTTTCACAAGATTGAACCTTTTTTGTTCAACCGAAGTTAAGGAGTTCCAGAGCACGAGGGAATGGGCTTTCATTCCCGGGACCGCCTCGTCTATGTACTCGGCGCCTCCCCGCTTGAAGATGCGCGCGCGATACGATAAAGGGCCCCTGGGAGGAACCAATGAAAAGCCAGGGTAGAGCCTCGGAGCCGGCCCAAGCGAAGATCGGCACTCTAAGGCCTTTTTGAAGAGCAGCCCGCAAAAGGGAAAGCCGTGGAGACGGCTGACTCGCCAGTCAGGCACACCGTGAGGCTGACTACATCAGACCGGGAGGTGACAATTCCTGTTTTCTTTTCCTTTTTCAATTTCCGGGAGTGAATGTAGGAAGTGCAGACGGTGGATCAGGTGTGAACATTCAACCAAAGGCGTCTTGGGAATCGGCAATAGCTAAGCATTTTGGCCATCACAGTTCAAGCTACGTATGGCTGGCGTACAACCTACGGGCTTCTTAGCCAAAATAAAAACAACAAAAAAGGATGCAATGCAAAAGGATGCGGTACCTTTAGTCCAATCTTAGACAAAGAGCAAGGAGGATATGAAGCACTGCTGGGTAGACCATGGCTCCAACCAGGCTGGTTCATGACTGGGCTAATAAAAAACAGTCTCAAGCAGGGAAACGCGGGATGGAACGCGGAAAAGGCTTGGCTTTGTTTCACAGAAAAAGGACTAAGGAAATTTCGTTTCCGTAGTGGTGATGCTGGCGTCAGTTGACCTGGTTGATATATAAATAAATAAAAACATATTTGCAAGATCGAAGACGCGCGGGTCCGCTTTTCTTTTTAAGACAGCAAAGCAAGGAGGCGATTTGTTCGCTGGGCGATTCAGCTAGCCAAATCGCACTAATGCGATTCATTCGCCCTACTATCCTACAGAGCAATTCATTCCGTCTAGAGCGACTCATTCTATTCTCTCTGAGGTCAGGTAGGTGAAGCGTCTAGCTTAGGGGGGCGCGTCGAATCGCTGAAAGGCCTTGGTGATTCTCCAATTAGGTAATCTGCAGATAGAAAACCACAATGATTCCAAACTTGACTTCAATAGTCTCGTATCCATGCTGCCCCGACTCCAAACTCGATGTTTGTTAACAAAGCGGGACACTCCCAAACTCTTTCTTATCAAACCTCCGCTGCCCTTACCAGGCAGTTATCATTATGTGTCCTTGGCAGTGTCTAGGGAGGTTAGGAGTGAGTTAAGCCAATGCGTACAAATAGACAGACCAGGCTCATCCTTTTATGTTGAGGTCAGTGTAAGTCTGTCTATGATGTTGAGTCTAGGTGGTGTTGAAGCTGGCTCATTCATGCTAGTCATCTTAGAGCTATGAGTCAGAACAATGTTCACCAACTCTTCCATAGTTATCTTGTTCATATATCGATAAAGCTTTTGAATTGGAGTTTCAATCAAAACATTAAATGAAAGTGTTTTGTCTCCTCCCCAAGGTAGCATTGCCGAGCGGGCGCGATCCCTGTCTTGTTTATCCAGCTAGCTTTTCTCCGTGGTACTCAAATTCTATTTGTGAGAGCTCCTGGCTACTTTTTTTTTTAAAGGTAAGGTGGGACCTTAAACCGAAAAAAGCATTCTCAATTAAAATGCCTATCTATAAAGCGCTGATAAGAAGAGGGAACAAGTCCCACAGAGAGATGAGAAGTGGGGGAAAGAGTGAAATTACAATCTCTTCTGGAATGGAAGACCTCCCATCCACTGACTACAAGACTGCAGCCTAACACCCAAGTTAGCCTGACGGTCAGCTAAATGAGTCGCTTTCCTCTTCACATGATGAATTTGAACTCAAAAAATATTGAGAAATGTTTTATCAGGATAAAGCATAGGCGCCAAGGTTCTTGATCATTACCATTCGCCCATCTAATCATGTTAAGAGAACCCTATTTTTTGTTTGATATGATGACTTGAAAAGAATCAATAGTTTGGACAAAACTATGGCCATGCAGGAGAGTTTCTGCTTCTGCAAAGGTTGCATCTTTGATCCCTAGAGGAGACCAGTTCAATTCCACATGACAGCACCATTGCCATCTCTTATGACCCCACCATAATCCGAATTCCCAGAGTTGCCTTCCCTACTCCTTCAAAGTTCATCTTGATGTGATTTGAAGAGGAAATTGCCACAAGATTGAGATAGATATGTTTGAATTTTCATAAAAAAACAGTAAGTCTTGCAATAAGACCTCGTCATGTTCATCCTTACTAACATCCCATACAAAAAAGAAAATCTTTTTTATGGTCTGGATTTTTTCAATCACCTTAACGAAGGAGGTGGACTTCAACCAAGCCAGCCCTTCTTATGAAGTGGCTATGGAGATTTCCAAAGGAAAAGAAAAAGCCATGGTGCTCATATTTGGCTGCTAAGTACCTCTCCAATGGCAAAAATGGATTGACCAACCCACCTCTTAAATATCCTGCATCTAGAAAGGTATTATTTGGTACAGAGATACTTTCAGGCAGAACTTGGGCTAGACTTTGGTTGGGCAATGGTAAGCTGATTCGCTTCTGGGATGATGTTTGGCCGTGCCACTCTCCTCAGAGATGCATGCCCTAATTTATATCAATTCACAAGGTTCTCATGACCTCAAAGTGATAGACTACATTCAATATGAAGGAGAAAAAATGATTTCTCTCCCTATTCAACTGCCCATCCAAGACTTTTTTTTTTTTTCTATGAAAGGAAAGTGTTGTTCTAAATTCTGCCTTATTCCATGAGATCTAGAAGCACTTCTGCAACCTTCTCTCTGTCCAGTTTCCCTTGCGCTCTTTTTGAAGCTGAGAATGAAGGCCTTCCTTAGAAGTTGTCGCTCGATCGAAAGGAGATAACACATACGAAACCTTAGCTTCGCTGACTTTCTGAGGTATAACCTTCGCCACGACATTAGTGGCTTAGCTCTTCGCGCTTCCCGCAGGAACGAGCGGATAGCGAAATGTTGGCTCTGCGATCGACATGTGGACTTACGGACCGAACCTGTGCCTTTCTGTGCTTGAAGGGCACAGGGGCAGACCCCAACCTCTTGATTTCGGTCATGTGCCTTGGTCCCCGAACCATTGGGCCCTTGATGTTGGGAGGAAGAGGTTGGCTTTGCCAACGCAGTCCGCGCGGTACGGAAGATTGGTCCGCTCCGCAAAGCTGAGCTTTTCGGTTCGCTCCCCCTATGTGGTCGGCCTTCTTACCAGTCTGCCTCCTTTCTCTTGATGGAATATAACAATGCCCGAGCTCCAGCTTTGCTTGCGTTCTTCACCGGCGCTCGCCGGATGTATCACTCATCCCGCTCCTAAGGTAAGGAGTCTTCTGTGTGTTATAATCTTTACGGGAATGAATCGCATATGTTGGTTGAGAATTGCTCGGGAATTCATTGATAGTGACTTTGCCAGGTTCTAGGGGGGCTACTCTTCTTTTTTGTCGATCGAGCCGCTCTCCCTCATTCCACTCGTCCAGCCCTCTTCACGAACTTGTACAATCGATGCCACAGAGATAGCCAACTCTATTATCGAAGAAATAGGGAAACGGGCGACGATTTGGCACCAGATATCCGGAGGTGTGGAAAGAGCAGCTGTGAGAAGCGGAAAAACCATCAAAAAACGACGATTGTTCGTGGAGGTTTCCACAGAAAGACCCCTTGGTTCTGGCAAACGGATCACAATTACAGGTACCTGGGAGCATACCGATGGAATGAACGAAATACGAACAGTTAACATAATATGGTCATAGATCTTAGGTTGTAACTTGATCATGAGCGAATTTGTTGATGTTGCACCCACGAAGTATGGAAAGTGCCAAACATTGGGAACTACCCGGGGAGGAGTTAGGAACAGGAACAAGGAGAAGCGAGAACCACTTAAATGGAGGAATCGATTGTATTTCATCCTTTGTTCCCCATAGCAACTGGGGATCGAAAAGCACCAAATTTGATGACTTATTAAGGGAAAGACGAAGTAAGAGCATGCTATTGAAGACGTTGCAACATATGTCGGGGAGGCCTCCGTTGATTGTGTACGAACAAAATACGAGTCCAAAGGCAGGGTCAGAAAGGGTTTAGCTAATGGAGATATTGACTCTTCCGGGAACCAGTAACGCGTAAACCATGTCAAACCAAGACCGATCAATATCCGAACGGAACGGATTCGAACTTCTCCTAGAATAGTTTCCGGTGCGAAATGAAATTCATAGGATATATATATGAGTAATTCAAAGGAGAAATATAAATATTTGATAGGATTCGATTCATTTTAGTAATGAACAAAACAAATAGGATTGATTATGTATCACAATTTCATCACTACATCGAAGGCTATTTTGTAAATATATTGATAAGATAGCTTGGTATCCAAACTGTATCAAAGAATATAAAAGTTATAGATCCCCCCTCCCAAAAGCTTCTAAAACTTTTAGAAAGGCTCTACTTTGACTCCCGCTCCCGTGGCAATTCACATCGCTCAGCATTGACTGAAGCGTGTTCCTAGCATACTTTTGCCCAGACTTGGAAAGGCAAAGTAGCTGCTTCAATTCATTGATATCCGGAACTGGTAAATTTCTTTCAGTTAAGAGGTTCCGAACTCGAAGGGTTAGTTCTTCTTCTAAACGTAAAATGGTACGCGCGGAATTTAGTAATTCTTCTACGGAAGCATCTGGCTTTTGAAGCCAAAGCTTCCACCCTACGCGGAAAATTTAGCGTTCTTCGGCCTCTCTTCTTTCTTGCTGAGGCGGTTCCCGGTCAATTCCGGGATTCTGGGGATTGGCCTCTCCCGCGGGATGGGCATCCCGATCTCGATCGGTATGAGCCTCTTCCCCTGGGGGGAAGTTGAGATCGAGGAGTGGTCTCGAAGGGCGGACACCGCTTCCTCCGACTCCAACTGAAAGAGGCAAATTCTCCATAGCCATAGTCGAAAGAATCAGATCGATCCATTCGACTAATGAGACAAAGAAAGCGACTCCCCATGTAAAGCCCCACTCCCAAAAAACGCGACTAATGAAGAGTACGAAAAAGTAGGCAATTCTTTTTTTTAATATAAAGACCCTTTTTTTGTTCTTCTTTCTTTGGGTTGGTAGTAATGGAATGGTTTCATTAAAAAAAATGAAGAACATTTCCCACCAAAGGATCAGTCCAATAATACCACTCACTGGTAAATAGCGCAATACTTCTTCGTGAGTCTCCGCTATTTGAATATGGAACATCATAACAACGAATAGGAGTATAAGAAAAAGAATGAAATGATGACGCCTACAGAAACGAAATGCTGTCACTGGAACGGACCACACAAATAGTGAGGCCTTATGAATAGTGATCAAAAGGCTACGCATACGCATGTTTGAGACAGACCAATTACCAGATCCACCTATCATCGCCGGCATAACCATAAAAAAGATCATTAAAGGAGCGTGAGCCGTTATTAAAACATTATACAGTTGATGATTCCCACCAAGAATTTGATCGCCGGGTCGTGCTAATTCCATACGAATCAGTACTGAGAAGCATGTGCCCATCACTCCAGCAATGGCACCGAAGATGAAATATAGAGTCCCTATATCTTTGTGGTTAGTGGAGAACAGCCATCGGACCGGATTTGTCGTAAAATTGAGATTATTTCGTTTCCTTCCTTATCAGAGAGGGGCCCTTAGGGAGCGGGGCTTATTGAAAAAGGGAGAGTGCGGGGCCAGCACCGGGCAGGTGTCAGACTCTATACATCGTGTTACCACTTAGCAGCGCGCCTTAACAGCCGTAGCGCGCTAGCGCGCGCCTCCGACTGTTCTGTTGTCAAGTGAAAATGGAGAACTTCTTGGAACTATTTGAACACGACGTTTCCTGGGGAGTCGGCATCCATTATGTGGAAGTTGGGTCACATCGTGGATGTACATAATTTTAGATTGATCTCCTACTCCTTCACTTCGCTTACACTCAGCAAAGGTATAACCTTCTCTCCAGCTCAAGATCACTGCTTTCTTTTTCCTGAAATAAGTAGATCCTTTCACTTTCATTACAACCGACTTCATCCCCAGATTTCTGGCGGATCGCCCGACATGTTCTGCAGTTGCTTCAGCAGCATACCGAGAAAGACGAGACCCCCCTTTGATTTCCTCCAAACAACCTGCGGAAGCCCCAGTTTTTTTATTCCCCCTAGCATCCGTCACGGTAACAAAGGTATTATTGTTTTTCGGTGGTAAATGGACAAAATCTTTGTTTTTCCGCTCCAATTGCTCATCTTCCTCCGAGATGCTCTGTACGAAGTTCATGGATTTGAAACTCCTGCCCGCAATAACTTGTTGCTCTACGCGCTCGGCCGTCGTTTTTTCCTGGGGCATCGTATTATCAGTGTTGAGAAAGCACTTGCTCTTCGTAGCGCTCTCACTCATCAGTCACTTCTTACATTCATTCCATTTTGCTTTTCCTCGTTCCTTGACTGAGCGTAGCGGGCTCCGCGCCCTGGCTTATAATGAAACCACCTATTATTGATTCCTCTCTTGGCTGAACAGAAGGTTAGGCTTAGGCTTCTTTGTTCTGTTAAAAACTCATCTACTGCTCATTCGGTTCTAAAATGATTGAATAATACTGTATTCAACAGCTCTTGGCCGAGCTCGCACTGTCTAAGCGCTAGCCCAACCCTTTTCAAAATTCCCATAAAGTATGGCAACAATATTTTTTAATCAATGGAGTCTCTAATCATCACGCTTAGTCATCGAGTCATAACGCTTCTCTCTTTTCGTCACCCTAGCTCGTTCTTCGATTTTTAGATCTGTAGATTCGTAGAACAGAAGAAGAGCCTTACCTTATATATATAAAGGGCGCTACAACTAGCAGCCTGCTTCAAAACGGATGCGCGCTACTAGCGCGCAACGGCTTTCTCTGATATGCTCGCTTCGCTTTGAAAGCGGAGCTCGCTGCTGTTAAGCCCGTAGGCTTGAAAGCCCGGAGGCAGCAAACGGTGCAAACGGAGCCCTTATTTGTTTAGATAAGCGAAAGCCCCAACTCTAAACCTAACTATATAAAGCGCAGGAGCGCCCTTTTATATATATTGGTAAGGTTAATTCAAGGCTTTTTGCTATGCAACAACTATTAAACAGGGGGCTTAGCGTTATATATATTGGCTCACCCCTATTAGTTTAAGGGCTTAGTTTTTGAAGCCCCTATTAGTAAATTGGTTTTCGCTTTACTAGTAAGGCCTTTTCTTCGCTTCGCTAGGTTAGGGGTTTTCTACGCTGCTTACGTTTTCAGCTTGCTGCTTGCTGCTCGCTTCGGACCGATCTGTGCCTTGATCTCCGGCCATGAATCTTTGATTCCTCCTGGCGAGCAGGGCCGTGCCGTGAAGGAAACGGCAAAACGAGGTTGCTTGCTCTCAGTCTCAGCCTCCAACTCAGAACAGAACGTTCCTTCCGCAACGCAAGGCCGATATGTTTCGTAGCAGCCAAGGATGAGTTCGATCCATTAGGTTCTTCGATTTGTTCGGAAAAGAAACGAGAGACAAGAAAACATCTTTGATTACGATTAAAAGGAACAATCTCAAATAGACCAAGATCAAATTTCGGGTCATTTCTTGGTGAACATGATCTGCCATAATCTCTTCGATCCCTTCATTTATGTGCCAGAATACAGAGAGATTTGGTAGGGAAGTGGAAGACACTTTTTTGTATATGATAATCAAAGGGAGTGGGAAAGCTGCAGTAATTCTTTGGAAAAGCCCGGTTCTCTTTGTCTTCGAGCTTTCATTCCTCAATCCACTGATTCGTTCTTTCATATACCTCCCCACCAATAGATAGAGACAAATGGGAATAACCGAACCACGTCTACAAAATGCCAGTACCATGCAGCTGCTTCAAAGCCAACGTGATGCTCCTTGGTCAGATGACCAAGATATTGGCGAATACCACATATGATCGAGAAAAGAGTACCTATAATCACATGAAAACCATGAAAGCCAGTTGCTAAGGAAAAGGTAGAACCATAAATACTATCCGAAATAGTGGAGGGTGCTTGGTAATATTCCATTCCTTGAAAGCCAGTGGATACTAGAGCCAGTGAAACGGTAGCTACTAAAGCGTAAACTGCTCGTTTTTCCTTCCCCGCGAGTATAGCATGATGAGCCCAAGTTACGGCAGCTCCGGATGAAGGGGGAATAGGGGTATTAAGAAAAGGGATTTCCCGAGGATCTAAAACCCAAATCCCTTTTGGGGGCCAAATACCTCCGATCTCTACCGTAGGTGCCAAAGAAGAATGAGAAGAAGCCCGAAAAAGAGCAAAAAGGAACATAACCTCCGATACGATGAACGGAATAGAACCATATCGAGGTCCTAATTGTACGACTTTGGTATGATGTCCTTCCAACGTGGATTCACGTAGAACATCGCGCCACCATACGAACATGGTATATAGGATAAATATGAGGCCCAAACTGAGAAGTGTTGAACCCCCTTGAAATGGGTGCATGTACATCACACCTCCTACGGTGGTTGCCAAAGCTCCGAGTGAACCCGAAATAGGCCATGGACTTGGATCTACCAAATGATAAGAATGCCTCTGAGATTCAATCATAAACCACTTTGCCTCGGTTGTATGTAAACCCCCCCTTCACCCCCACCCCCTAAAGTGGTAAAGAAGGGCTCTTTGGGGTCTAATTTTCTTTCTATCTGACAGGACAAACAAATAGGAAGGGATGGTTCTTTCATTGCATTGATAGAAGTGTAACTAGAAAAAGAAAGACTCTATCTATTACTTTGAGAAGAGAATCGTTGGTTTGACCGACGAACTACGTGGGAAAATGGACCTTCTTTCTTTGGCAAGCATTTTTTTTTTTTAGTAACAATTCAATTCAGTTCGGTTTCGGAAAACTTTCCGGTCGCGGACGTTCTGCGCCGCCGGCGGCCTAAAATCAAAGGCGCTGGTTGATCTCTCTGGTTGAGGCTGCATTCATTTATTCAACTTGACACGTGGGAAGGGCTTACTCTCCTAGTGGCTCGGCTTGGTCTCGCTCCCTTCCCGCACGCCTGGACGATTGATAATCTCGAGAACCTTTCTGAACGTCCGTCTTCGCGGGGCGATTTGAAAAGGAGTATATCTTTCTTGTAGTGCCTTCCATTCCACTATTCTGATCGAGAAAGAATCTCTTCCGAACGACCAAGTCATAATGAGATTAAAAAACGATGCTTCCTTGGCCGTGTGGAACATGGATTAGCATTATGTCATTCCTACAAGTGATCCCCCATCCAGGATTGGAAGAAGTGCTATATGAGGACTTCGAGATCAAATAAAATATGTTTATTTCCATTCCTCGTGAGCCACTTATTTCTCCGAAACAAGAGATCAAAGTGATTTTCCTCCTTTTTCCCAAAAAGTCGACGGCGTTACACCATTGGGATACTTCGAATAAACTTGAGTACATATAGGATACACCAGTGCTAAAACCTTTTATCAAGATATCTTCCAAACTGTTGGGGTCGTTGCTCCGGATGTTGTTCCCCCGGTGTGAAACCAGTTGGTTCCGTAGTTTTAGAATTCTGCTGATCCCAAGTACTCCATCTCCATCATTGCATATGGGAATATAGAAAGTAAAGAGGAGAAGGCATGACCAGAAGAATTGTGTGAAATAAGTGAATTTATCCAGTTGAGGCATTCTTGATTGAGAAAAAATGATTCCCTCCAGACAGAAAGAGACTCCTTCCTGTACGAGTAGTGAAGAACTATAGAGAGCTGTGGTTGGTTGTTGACCAACGGAAAGCATGGGAGCTAGACTCTCTTAGTGTAGCAAGACTAACAAGTGGTCGAGTGAATTTATGAACAGTGGGGACACGTTCCGTGGACGTAACGTGTCTGCTATAAAGCTACTGCTCCACTTGTCAGACAGCGAGTTCATTTATGAACGAGCTTATATTATAAGCAATACCTGTAGCATATTTGTGGATTCTTCCTCCACTCACCTCCACGGGCGAATGGAGTCTACTACACTCTTTCTTGGCTCGTGTAGTATACTATACTATAGGTCATTCGGAAGGGCTCCGTATAGTTCTTGGGGCGTAACGTTGTGGTTGTTCCCTCAACTGACCGAGAAAAACAAGTTCCAGAGGCATCTTCCATTCATATCGATTTGGGTTTTTCCGCACCATATTTAGATCTGCCCCTTCTTCGATCCGGAATTCCCAGCAAATCCTTGACTCCTCGAATACAATGGGATTTCACACCTGGCGAATCTTTCACTCTACCTCCTCTTATTAACACCATAGGATGTTCCTGCGAATTATGACCTTCGCCCGGAATGTGAGCAAATATATCATGTCGATTGCTCAACCGTACTTTGGCTATCTTACGTGGAGCTGAATTTGGTTTTTTCGGTGTTCTCGTTGGAACACGCGGGCGTACTCCTTGCTTCTGGGGACATTGATCCGAAGCTCGAGTACGGTCCGTGCGCCGTTTTTCTTCTCTACCATGACGAATCAATTGATTTAATGTAGGCATCGCTTTTTCCTTTGTCCTTCCCCCCGATTTTTGCCCTATCACTAGTGGTTACTCCCGATCCGAAGCACCCCTTTTCCATTCATAGAGAGATCCAATCGTCAAAATCAATAAAAAGGCCATCATGGACCAAGATCCAAACGGATCAATCTTGTTGGGAGGTACTGCCCAAGGAAAGGAAAAGGTTACTTCCGGATCAGGGATAATAAATAAAATAGAAACCAGATAAAATCGTATATCGAAACGACTTCTGGCATCACCGGAAGGATCGGAACCACATTCGTGGGCCGACAATTTTTCTGGATAGGTAGAACTATTGGAAGCAAATGGAAAAGGAACACCGAGTGGGATCAAAGAAACTAGCGGACTGATCACTAAATAGATACAAATAGGTGCAAATTCTGACATCACCACAGCCCACTTCGTTCTCTCGCTCTGCTCGCGGCGCTCCTTGCTCGCGGAGCGGCATACCGAAAAAAGAAAGGTTTTGGAAGAAATTCCCCGAGAGAGATCTCCTGAACTCCACCAACCATAGTGTGAGCTGGGAGCAGCTCCGAAGCACTATTATAAAGGTAGTTCCCCCTTTTAGGGAATAAAGGATCACAGGTTGCCCTGCTGACGCCGATAAATATCCTGCCGATATTGCCGCAGTCCTATTTGTCGGCGCAGGA
>JAOXJP010000005.1:107826-130575 GCA_025762735.1 Platanus orientalis | reverse complement strand
AAAATTGACCTGGGTGGAGGTAGTAAAGAGGGACATGGCAGCTTGTAATTTAACGACAGATAAGGCCCTAAACAGAGTGGAATGGCAGAACAGGATTCGTGTAGTCAACCCCAAATAGTTGGGATAAGGCTATTTGTTGTTGTTGTGTTGTTGTAACTATCGCCTATTTTTTGTGAATTGAAAAACAGGCGGTAGGGAAAAATTCAGGCGTTGAGATCTGGGACCCACCCCAAGGAGCCTTGATTGTCCTAAAGCTTGTTCCAAGGCATGTTTTGGAGAATGAGACCCATCCTTGTGCATCAGCACCTCTATGGGTTTTTATTCTTCCCAACGCCTAATTTCAATAATCAGGCGTTGGACAGGAATTTTGGCTTTGGGATGGATTTCAGGCGTCAAGCTTAGATCTTAAATTTTTTTTTTTATAAATTAGTTGAGTCTGCCCTAGGGTTAGACCTAAGACCCAGGAGAGACCCCCCTTTAGGCCCCACTTAGGTGGCCCAAAAACCCAAAAAGCTACTGATTTTATACCCAACACCATTTTCCTCCTGAATTAAAATTCAGGCATTAAACAAACAAGCGTTAGACCAAAAACCAGGCGTTAGGCTTGTGACAGATGATTGAGTGGCACACTTTGGGAGATTATATCTCCACGTGACCTATGCCTAGGACCCCTAGGGTTGTACAGTGTAACCCCAGAAGACTTACTCTTTCCCTAACTCAGGATTCCACAGCGTTGGGAACCACCTAAACACCTTAAAAAGTGGCATCAAAGTGCCTACTAGATCATATTTTCCAACGCTTGTTTTGACCTTGAATTAAATTCCAGCGTATGGAAAAACAGGCATTGAGATGGAAAACAGGTGTTAGGTCTGTAACTCAGAAAATTAACCTTTCTTCTTTTCTCTCCCTTTTCCTAGAGTTGATCTCAAACCCTAAAAAGGCAAAACAACAAGCTATTTGGAGGGGTCAATCATCCCCCTAAAAGACCAAAACCTTGAGGGGTCCTGTAAGTAAAAAAGGTCAAAATTAGGAACAGTTGTGGACTGTCTAAAATCCAACACCTGTTTTCACCCTAAATTAAAATTCAAGCATTGGGAAAGCAGGCGTTGAGATCTAAAATAGGTGTTAAGCCTGAGAAAATTCAGCAAACTCCCAACTCACATTAAAAAGGGTTAAACATTTAAATTCATAATTAACAAAGCATGATTATGAACATAAACTTGAAACTTTTATGGATGGGAGAAGCTGCCCTAAAAGGGCGGGTATCTGGGGTTCCTAACACCTTTCCCAAATGCAACCAAATAGCTTACCCTAATCTTAAGAACTCAGACTAGTACTAGGAGTTAAACCCTAGACTTTCGAGTCTAGTTTTCTTTTTTTCCCAGAAAAGAAGGACCGACATCTAACTCAGTTGATTAACCCCGAGTTGGTGACTACTCCAAACCAAATGCACTGAGCCCTCCCCCAAGGGGGGTGCCTTCCTTCACCCCAGAGCCACGAGGCCGAAGTGGGCATGCACTGCTAATGTCCACACATAGGTTGTAGGGTATGGAATGGTCTTTGTGGTGAAGATTGGGTTTCCTCTTTGATTTGCTTTGATTTCCTTTATTCTTGCACTCTACATGTTTGACGAAATGCCTCTTACTATTTTTTCCTTACTATCTACATGTTTATTGGATGCCTTTAGATTCCTTGCATGAGTTTATTATTCTCTTTGGTGAATTCTTTCACATATATGTTGGTTTATAATAATTTGTGATATTCTATGGATTCTCATGTTAGGATCTTAGAATTTATATGTAAATACTTTGGGCTTTGCATCATTTAGGAGCTTTTGGTAGCATGAACATGTTGTCTTTGGCATGGTTTATCTCGGTGTTTTTAAAAGAGCCATTCACTTGGACTTCGTCATGAGTTTTGGAAGCATTTAGGGTATTGGGTTATGTCATTTGTAGTATTTGACATGAGACGATTTCACTTTCATGAACCTTATATATGCCTTTGGATTGGTACAAGCATTTATATTTCCATATTGGTATTTGGCCCTTATAAGTGATTTTACTCTTTGGTTTTGGTAATATTTATGAGCATGCACACACGGATATTTTTCATATATGACACACTTATGTAGTAGTTATTTTACTATACGTGAGCATGGCGTTAATATTGGATTTAAAAATGGGGGTTTGACACACTATACCCGAAGTAGGAATATGCCTTCGGGCTCAAAAACCTTTGCATGGGTCATACAATTTGTTTTGTTGAAGACCTTTACATGGGTTATATGATCAAAGACCACTACATAGGATATATGTTTTTGCGTTGTCAAAGACTTGTGAGCCCCACTTATAGGGCGATAAGGGAGGACTTATGAGCCTTACTTGTAAGGCAATATGCAAGGACTTAGGAGCCCCACTCGTAGGGTGATATGCGAGGACTTATGAGTCCCACTCGTAGGGGGATATGTGAGGACTTAAGAGCCCCACTCCTAGGAAAATTTATGAGCACTTGTGAGCCCCACTTGTAGGGTGGTATGCAAGTATTCAGAGATGTGTATGCCCCACTCATAAGGTGGTATGCGAGCATTCAAAGGCTTGTGAGTTCCACCCTCAAGGAAGTGGGTTATTTGTCGGAGAGTCAACATTGGTCATTTTGCATTTGGATTCGGATTTGGTTTTATCGGGAATCCTCATAGGTTCATTGGTATCAGATGACAGTTGGTGTATGGATTATAGTGGGTTTTGGCATATGGCATGTAATATTCTTTCTTACTCTACGTAAATTTATTTATTTATATAGTATATGGTAGTTGGTTCATAGAACATGGCATGTAGTTTTAGTACATGCATGTTTTGGGACTATCTTGGTTTGGATTTTCACTTAGTCCTTCGGAGCATGAGCATACTTGAACATGGCATATTATTGTTGATGCATGCACTTATGTACGTTTCCTCTCTCTACTTTGGATCACTCTATATACTGTTATATATGTTTTGCTTCCCGTTTATGTTGTATAAATTGCATACCCTCCCACTAAGCCCATCAAACTTACCCTAATTGGCACCACCCGCAGATGGTTAATTGTATAGGTTTCAAACGTGCTGTTTGGATCATGGTTCTCATTGGAGGAGATAGGTGCTTTGACCCATTTATTTTTCATTCATTTTAGACTACTTTTATTGAGAGATGTATATTTTCCTACTATGGTTATGCCATTGAGGCAATGGTTTATATATACATTTATGGTAGGTTGAGCCCTTTACTTTTGGTTTCATGTGAGATATTTTGGATCCTTAAGGACATTTGGATATGATGACATGTATATATTTCTGCTTCCTTTGATTTAGTTTGTTATCATTATTATTCTATTGTGATGTGAATGGTTTTGAGTGTTCTTAAATGGATGTAGGAGAGAAAAGATAATCAATTTATATGAAAAGTGATGTAAATAGGTAAAAAGGTTGATGACTTACTCCGAGCTCATTGGTCTCTCAATTATGAGAAATAGGTTTAGGATGGGTCATTCCCATGTCACAGATCTAGACCCAGCCAATTACATGGCCTGCAGATTCGGGTTATGGCATTTTGTTCATGAAAACATTTTAACCATCCACTTACTTGAAATGGGTCCAAATACACACCATCACACTCACTTTGATGCAAATCCACTCCTATTTGTTGTAGATCCTCTGTGAAGTGATGAAACGAACCTCCAACAATGGAAAGAACAATGGGATAGTAAAGGGCTTCCACCCTAAGTGTTAAACCCCACTCCAAGGATAACCCTTATAGGTTTTAAAGCTTCAAAATTAAAGAAAAGAGATGTCTTCTCCAACCTAGTTGTCCATAACTCGAAGAACATGAGCGAACTTTAATTTTTATTCATTAATTTCAATTGGAGGCAGCCAAGAGGCTTTTAAAGCCTCCCACATGGATAACCCTAATTAGGGTTTCAAATTTTGGTGTCAAAAGACACATGTACCCCTAAAGTGGCTCCTCCTTATAAAAACACAAAATTTCCACTCAGTGAACAATTATACCCATTGAACATCTCTTTGCTTTTCTCTACCTCACTCCTCATACAAAATAATGTTCTCTCATGTCCCACATGAAATAATAAAACACATAAATCTAAATTACAGCTGAAATAAACAATATAAACTAAAATAGAGTGCTAAAAATAAATGATCCCTCCAAGAATATATGTCTGTAAGAATGTGTCTAGATGGCTCTGGGGCACTCCCACCCTACTCAAACCATATGAGTGGGTGGCTCTTCTCCTCCTCTTGAGTTGGCACAGTCCTAAATCCCCTCTAGGTCTGATGTTTCCATCAATTACTCACTTTGATGGATTCTCTCTACTTTATGTTTATCCATGTTGATTTGTACAATTATATTGATTCTCATGATAGGATCTTAGAATTCATGTGTAATATATTGGGATTTACATCCATTAAAAATGTTTGGTGGCATGAGCATGTTACTTTAGCATGGTTTACTTCGATGTTTTTATGAAGCATCTTATTTGGGCTTTCACATGAGTTTTGAAACATTTGAGATCTTTGGTTTTTATCATAGACGACATTTGGCATCAAAAGGTTTTACTTCAATGAACATCCTATATTTCCTTATAATTGGGTCAAGCATCTTCATTTGCATATTAGTGTTTGTCCATTTACATGTGATTTACTTCTTTAGTTTTTGGACTCCTCATGAGATAGGATACATGATATTTTCATGGCATGCTTATGTAGTAGTTATTTTACTTTACATAAGTATGGTTTTGTCATTTGGGTTTGGACATGAAGATTTGTTGTGATACCCCTAAGTGGGAACATGCCAATTTAAGCTCATAGACCCCTAAGTGGGTTGGTCCTTATGACCCTTAAATACATTTCCGCTAAGTCACATCAATAGGCAAAGCGACACTAGTTGCCTGGAGATTATATATATGCTTTTTGTGACCCTGAAGACCCTCATATGGATTGCCCTTCTTAGGCTTAGAGATCCCTATGTGGGTTGGCCTTTATGGCCCTCAAGTACCCAATCACTAGGTCACATTAATAGGTGAAGATGACCATAGTGCCCATTAGTCTCATGACCTCGAAGACCTATATGTGGGTTGACCTTATTGCTCCTCAGGTAGCCAATCATTAAGTCACATTAATAGGTGAAGACGACAATCATTTTTATTTTTTCTTACGACCCCGGAGACACATTAGTGGGTTAGCCACTCATGGTAAAAGGCTCCCTTGTAAGCAATTTGTATATGATATAATTAAGTGGAGACCCTTAAATGGGTTACATGTTTTGGATTTGTCAAAGACCCTTACATAGGTTATATGTTTTGTATTTGTCGAAGACCCTACATAGGTTACATGTGTTTTGATTTGTCAGAGACCCTTCTTGATTCATTTATATTTACATTTGATTTGTTGAAAACCCTTCATGGTTCATTTATATTTCCACTTGCTTTGTCAGAGACCCAACATGGGTTCATTTACATATTATTTTAGTATTTGACAGAGACTCTTATGGGTTAGCATATGGCATATCGTATATAGTATATGTATGTTTTAGTTTGGTACACTTTGGACACTCATATGGTTATTTTGTAGCATATGCATACTCGAATCATAGTAAGGATACATGTTTGGTATATTCATTGCACTTGCATATGCATCTTGATCCCTTACTTTATATTGATTCATCCTATTTCTTATTATGATTATCTTCGGCCTCCTTTATGGGGCATAAACTACGTACCTTTTCACTAAGCCCATCAAGCTTACCCAAAATTAACACCACCCACAAATGGAGTCTTAGAGGATAGATAACTATAGAGGCCATTTGGGATAAGGTGATGGGAGGAGTTGGATTAGGCACTCAAGCCCAATGATAAGATGTTTCATTTTCAATTTATAGTTTACCTATTGGACATATGATGTATTCATTTTTGTACTTTGATTAGGCCCCGATTAGGTAAGGATTTGTATATGGTTATAGGCATGTTGAGGCCCTTTTATTTTGGTTATGAGAGATTTTGAATATGATATGTAAATATTTCTGCTACACTCGATTTAGTTTATTGTTGTTTATATTCCATTGTGATGTGTTTGGATTAGACTTAAATGAATAAAATAAAATTAATCAATTTATATGCAAAGTGAAGTGAAATGGATAAAGGGGCGACAAACTCCAAATACAGGATCTCTTGGCTATGAGATATGGGTTCAGGGTGTGTTACCCAATGTCACAGATCCAGATTTAGGCACTAACCATGACCCATGGATTCAAGTCGTGACAGTTTGGTATTAGAACCTAGGTTTGATAGATTCTGTGGACAATCTAAGTTCATTTAGAGTTAAGGATCGAGTTTTTCGATAAGTCAACAAAAATGTTTAGTGGAGACAACATTTCACACGTTGCCTTCACTAACTGAGCTGACAAGTGTATGAATGAAGTCGAAGCAACAAGTGTACTTCGAAACTCTTCTCCACCGCTTCATAGCCGGAGCAGACACGTGAAGATTAACTGATTATTCATATATGATGTTTAAGATTAGTGGATTTTATGTACCTTAGAGTTAAGTTAATGATTCTTGGATACAAGTACTGAGACTAATGTTTATCTTGTTTCTAAGAGAAAGAGATGTCGTCAAGAATAGGCACTTCTTTTGATTCATCTATTACTATGCAACTAGACAACGACATCTTGGCTAGAATCTTAGGAGCAATTAGAGTTAGCCAGCATGGTCAGAGAGCATGTTACTTATAGGGGACAACCCCGAGAAATGACAACTAGAGAGGGAAATGATGTCTATGAGCAGTTTCGTCAAATGGGACCACCAAAGTTCATGGGAACCTCAAACCTCATGGAAGTAGAGAATTGGATCATGCAGTTAGAGAAGGTATTTGTGATCATGGAGTGCTCTTCTAAGTAGAAGGTGTCCCTTGCCACTTTTGTATTGAAGGGTGAGGTGGAACATTGGTAGAGAGCCATCCGAGACACCTTTCTGAATGATGCTAATGAGCTACCTACTTAGGACATGTTTCTTCATGCTTTCCACAAGTACTTTATTTCTGAGGGAATGGGAGATGAGAAGATGGCCAAGTTTCTTAAGCTCACTCAGGGTGGTAAGACTGTTCTCCAGTACAAGGAGAAGTTCACAGAGTTATCCTGTTATACACCACTGATAGCAGGAAACGATGAGACCAAGGCTAAAATGTTCCAAAGAGGACTTTGGTCTGCCATTTGCACTAGGATGACCATTGCACAACTGAGGACCTTTATTGAGGTTGTGAAAATGGCAAGACTTGTTGAGAAAGACTGTGATAAGCTCGCTAAAAGCCGTGACAAGGGCATGAAACATCCTCAACCTAGAGGACCAAGAAGAACATAAAACGCCAACAAGACTGACATAACCAAGATGCCAAGATAGACTAATTTCAGACCACTGTGCCTGAAGTGTTGTCATTTTCATGCTGATGTATGCTTTAGGGAGACTGGCGCTTGCTACAAGTGCGGTCTAGTTAGCCATTTAATGAGTGACTGGCCATAATGGAATAAGAATCAAGCCACCATGCCCGAATAAATAAAGCAGAATGCCAAAGTTTTAGGGCATGTGTACGCCATCACTGAGCATGATGCCCAAACATCCCAATCCGTGGTTACAGGTATAATTTCCTTGTTTGGTCATGATGCATGGACCTTGACTGACCCAGGATCCACCCATTCATTTATTGCTTGTCACTATGTGAGACATGCTAATTCTTTCCTAGAGCTACTAGACTTTATACTGACCATCTCCACACCATTAAGGAAGACCATGTTAGTTGAGTTAGTATGTAGATCTTGTGTATTTAAGAATGAGGATAAAGAGTTATCTGTGGATTTAATTCTTCTTGACATTGAAGATTTTGATGTGATATTGTAAATGGATTGATTAACAACACACCATGCCACTATCCATTGTTACGCAAAGGAGGTTGTATTTCACATACCTAGTAGCCTAAGGTCTCATTTCAAGGAGTGAGACATGACTCTTTTTTTAGGGTAATCTCCGTGATATAGGCAGACAGACTCCTTCAAAAAAGGTGTTAAGATTATTTAGCTTATGTAGTTAGGATAAGGCTTTTGTTGTTGTTGTAGTTGATGACCAGACTTAGAGAAGAAGATTGATGACATCCCATCATTAGAGACTTTGTTGATGTATTTCCAAACAATTTCCCTAGTTTGTCTCTAAACTAAGAAATTGAATTTATAATTGACTTAATCCCTAGTATAACAACTATTTCTACAGCCCCTTATCATAGAACATTAGTTGAATTGAAGGAACTAAAGGTGCATCTTTAGGAGTTACTTAACAAGGGATTTAGTCACCCAAGTGTGTCACCTTGGGCTGCACCAATACTCTTCGTCAAGAAGGATGGTTCGATGAGATTGTGTATTGACTATCGAGAGTTGAACCAGTTGATAGTGAAGAACAAGTACATATTGCCAAGAATTGATGACCTATTTGATCAGTTGCAAGGTGCTAAGGTCTTTTCAAAGATGGACCTTAGATCGGGTTACCATCAACTTCGAATTAAGAGGGAAGATATACTAAAGACTGCTTTTCACACTAGATATGGATATTATGATTGTTTGTTAATGTCATTCGGCTTGACGAATTCCCATGCTTCTTTTATGGACTTGATGAACCGTGTGTTTAAACCCCATTTAGACAGCTTTATGATTGTGTTCATTAACCACATCCTTATTTACTCTAAGATTTCGGAAGAGCACGAGGTGCATTTGAGGATTACTTTACAAATTTTGAAAGAAATGAAGCTTTATGCGAAACTTAGGAAGTACAAGTTCTGGTTGGACTAAGTTATGTTCCTTGGCCACATGGTCTCCAAGGATGAGATATTTGTCGATCCCAAGAAGATTGAGGCCATGGTGAATTGGTCGAGATTGACAAATGTATATGAGATTCATAGTTTCTTAGATTTCGTTGGCTACTATAGAAGATTTGTTGAGGTTTTCACAAGTATTACAAGAGCTTTAACAAAGCTAACCTAGAAGAACACCAAATTTGAATGGAATGAGGTGTGTGAAAAGAGCTTTCAAGAGCTGAAGGACCGGCTTGTATCTACACTACTTCTTACTCTACCTTCAGGATCCAGAGGTTATGTCGTGTATTATGACGTCTCAAGGAAAGGCTTAGGTTTACTTATGGAGTAAGCAAGGTGATTGCATACGCCTCAAGACAGATGAAGCCGTACGAGATGAACTATCCCACACATGATTTAGAATTAGTAGGTATCATGTTCACTTTAAAGATCTAGAGAAACTCTCTATGATAAGACACGTGACATCTACACATACCACAAGAGTCTGAAATACATTTTCTCATAGAATGAGTTAAATCTCAAACAAAGGCGGTGGATGGAATTGATAAAGATTACAATTGTACCATTCACTACCACTCTTTCAAGGAGAATTTTGTGGCTAATGAATTGAGTAGGAAATCTTTGAGTTCTTTGGCCTACTTGACTGTAGGAAGAATGTCTAGCGAATTTTGTGGCTAATGAGTTGAGTAGGAAATCTTCGAGTTCTTTGGCCTACTTGACTGTGGGAAGAATATCTCTTGTGAGAAACTAAAAGAGATGAAGGTGGACCTTCATGTGAATGAGTTGAGAGTACTTCTCGCACACCTCAAAATGCATCCCACTATCCTTGACAAGGTGAAAAGCACTCAAAAGGTTGATAATGAAGATCATGGATGATGTGAGAAGTGGTGCTAGGATAAACTTTTCACTTTATGAAGGTGATACCTTGAGATTCGGTAACCATTTATGCGTTTAGAATGATATTGACTTAGAGATGGAGATTTTGGAAGAAGTTCATCATTTTACTTATTCACTACACCCTGATAACATAAAGATGTATCATGATTTGAAGGGCTACTATTGGTGGAGTGGAATGAAGAGAGAGGTTGTGAAATTTGTGGCTAGATGCTTGACATGTCAAAAAGTCAAGGTCGAACATCAGAGGCTAGTTGGACTTCTATAACCATTAAAGGTTTTCGAATGGAAGTGGAAACACATTTTCATAGATTTTGTCAAGGGATTACCTAATATAAGTAAATGATTTGATGTTATTTGGGTGATCGTGGATAAATTGACCAAGTCTTCTCATTTCCTGTCAATCCAAGTTACTTATCTTTTGAACCTATTGGCACAACTATATTTGGATGATAAAGCATCATGTCTAACAAAGACCCAAGGTTTACTTCTAAATTTTGGAGGAGTTTGCAATAAGCCATGGGAACCAAGCTATGTTTTAGCATGGTTTTCTATCCTCAAACTAATGGACAATCCGAGAGGACTATCCAACCTTTAAAGAACATGATGAGAGCTTGTGTCATTGATTTGAAAGTTAGTTGGGATTCTTAATTCTTACTTGCCATTGATAGAGTTCGCTTACAACAACAACTACCAAGCTAGCATTCATATGGCCCCTTTCGAGGCCTTGTATGATAGATGATGTTTATCTTTGATATGTTGGGATGAAGTTGGTGAGAGAAAGATTCTTGGGCCTAAGCATGCCCAAGTAACTATTGAAAAAATCCAGCTTATCTGTGATAGGCTATTGATGGCACAAAGTAGACAAAAAAATTGTACACACAACATGAGACGCGATCTTAAATTCGAAGAAGATGATCCTGTATTTCTCAAAGTTTTGCCGATTAAAGGTGTGATGAGATTTAAGAAGAAAAGAAACTTGACCCGAGAGTCATCGGACCTTTTGATATCTTAAAGAGAGTTGGTGACATCGCTTATGAATTGACTTTACCCCCGGAATTATAGCATGTGCATCGTGTTTTCCATGTATCTATGTTGCGGAAGTACATGCGCAACCCTTCCCACATTTTGGAATACGATCCACTTCAAATTCATGAAGATATTTCATATGATGAACAACCCATGATTCTTCTTGATAGATATGAGCAGGTACTCCGAAACAAGGTTATGTCTTATGTGAAAGTCTTGTAGCAAAATCACACAGTAGAAGAAACCACATGGGAGAGAACGAAATGAGGATCAAGTATCCACGTTTGTTTCAAGGATAAGGTACGCACTTAAGTTCAAGGATTGAATTTTTATAAGGGAGGATGTAACACCACCATACCCAAATTAGGTAAGTTAAGAGGATCCAGAACTGACACCATGTATTAAATTTGAACCCTCGGTATTTATGAGCACGAGGGCCACACTCGATACTCAAGAGACCTCGACATCACTTAGAGGGGATGGGAAGAACCCTAAACCAATTAGGTTGGATTTTAATTAGTTAGACTTTGGAAACCCAAAAGAGAAGATTCAAGAAAAACAATCAAAAAATTATAGTGTGACTGATCACAAGATCTTGGACTAGTCACGAGATCCTGATCGATCACGACCATAGGTCACAGTCCTTGGGTGTTCATTTTGGGAATTTCTACACATTCATGACTGTTAGCACTCAAATTTTTGACTCTAGTCAATAATGGAGTCAGATAGATTCATTATGGCATGGGATAGAACCAAAATCTAGATACCCCTAAGTTTTATATAGGCAGGCATTCTTAATGGATATTCTAGTTACAAACACAATAGCGTGATCTGAATTCTATCCACAAGATTACTCAAGCTAAACCCTGAAGACATTTTGGGATTTTGAAATCTGAAATTATCATTTCACTAGCCCTAGAATCTGACAACCTTCATAAGCCTTCTCACTTTGAAGCATCAAAAGGCTGTCAAACTACGATTCTACCACTGTACCCTCAGAAATCCCAACAAGTTCCAATTGAACTCATTTTTTTCCCAAAATTCTCTCTACAGTAAAGACATCTTAGAGTTTTCAACCGTATAAGCCTTCTCACTTTGAAGCTTCAAAAGGCTGGCAAATTATCATTTTACCCCTATACCCTCAGAGATTCAAATCAAAGCCTATTTTAACTAATTTTCTCCAAAACTTTTCAAAATTACATCTTCAATGAAGACATATAGAATTTAGAAACTTTTACAAGTCTTCCCACATTAAAATCCCAAAGGACTGGTAAATTACCATTTTACCCCTATTCCTCTAAAGATCTCAAACTATGAGCTATAAAGCCCATTTTTTTCTAAGATTCTCCAGCCTTCATAAACCTTCCCATATTAAAACATAAAAGGCTAAAAAAATTACCATTTTACCACCGCATTCCCAAAATACACCATTTCTCCCCAAAATTAGACCCTCAACAAATCCCTAAAGGCCTAACATAAATCAGAAACTCATCCAGCCAGTGGCCTCATCCTGGTAACCCCAAAATCTCCCCAAGGAAAACCACAAGAGGCCTAATGCCTCTTAATCACCCAATTTTCTCCCAGAATACAGCCAAATCACCTCTATCAGCTATGAACACTTGGTGAACCTCCAAGAACTCTTCGAGAATCCAAATCCCTCAAGGTCAGGCTCATTTTCTTATATTTTTTGAGATCTTTGATAAAAACCCTAATAAAGAAATCCATCCGCAAGCTCAACACAGTTCATTGGCCTAGCCCTTCACAAGTCCACGGTGTATTTTTTGATTGAGTAACCTTATTTCAGGCCTAGCCCTTCACAAGTCCAGGGTGTATTTTTTGATCGAGTGACCTTATTTCAGAAATCTCCTAGAAATTCACCGAGAATTAGATTGTCTGTCTGTCAAGCCCTATGGGCTCATAGTTCCAAGATCGAAACAACCATGGTCACCATTATACCCCATTCAAACCCAAGAAAAACCTGTCTAAAATCCGTAAAAATTTTGGTTTAAGGCAATTCAGGGTTTCAGACATAACTTTTAACTCAGGTATCAGATTCATGAACAGTTAGAGCCCATGCCTCATAAATCTTGAGAACTATCTTTCATATGAAGATTTAAAAAAAAAAAACCATTTTACCCCTCTCTCATACGTACAAGTCATTCTAGGGCCATTTAAAGTCAATTTTGACCCACTTATCCTATCTTGAATCCAAATCTAGTCGTTGCATTGTGACCAGAATATCCGGGAGATGCAAAAAACTTATAAACCTTGAGAATTTTGGAGCTATAAAACCCAAAAAATAAACTGAGATAGTAAAGGATAAAAATCCAAAAAAGGCAATCATTGTTTCTTTAGAAAAAACCCTAATTTTACCCAAAATGCCCCCAAAACAATTTCTAAACCCAACACCCTTCATTCGAAATATTCCAAATAAACGAGAGCCTAGGACTACCACCCTGATCCCTACACCCCCTCACCTCCTCACCCCTATCATACACATGGCAAAGGGGCCCACAATCTTTCCCACCAACTCACCCCATCCAACCATCTCAACCCCCCTTCTAGAAGCTTCCACTAGCTCCCACCAACTCCCTAAACTCCCTCACTCGGCCCCCATCTCCTTATCCTGGCCATACACCTTAGCCCCTTCTAGAACCCAAACACCTCACCCACTTCCCCTCCACCCACTCTCCCTTCTTACCCCATCCAACCACATCACCCTTATCCCATCCCACTTCCTCACTACCACCTCACCCCCCTTGGTTCCCACCTATAAAGCCCCCTTAATTCGTTAAAGGGAAGAAAGGAAAAATCCAAAAAAAGAAAAGAAAGAAAAGAAAAAGAAAAGAAAAGAGAAAGAAATGAAGAAGAAGGAGACCACAGGGCCAGGTTGGTCCCCCCATCCCCCTTCCTCTTTTGTTTTAGTAGGCCCCCATGATATGGTGACCCCATACCCTCAGCTTAATTGTCAACCTTTTAGTGAAACATAGGGGAGACAATTTGTCTCCCCTTTTGCTACTTTTATGGACATAGTCAATATGAAAGCTACTCCTCTTGCACAAAGAGGAATGAGGAGCTATGATTTAGATCTATATCACTAACTCCTTGACCCACAAACCTACTAAATTTGGGCCCAAGAGGATGTCATCTGACTCCAAAAGTGGGCCCATCTTTCTCCCCAAAATAGTGTATTCACACACTGTATAAAGGAGTTTGCCTTAGGGTTTGATTTTTCATTTTCTCTAAAAAATGAATTTGGATTTATTTCTTTTTTTTTATTTAGTTAACTAATTTAGACATTCAATTAAATTTTTTTAAGCACTTTCATCATGCTTTGTTATTTTTTTTGTTATTTATTTTTGAATATGCTCCTTTTTGTCCAAAATCTGATTTTAGTGAGCTAACTATCTTGTTTATATCATAACTTTACATATATATGGAATTTGAGTCTTAAATTTGAACTAAGAGTATATAACTCACCCCATGACTTCCCTAACAAATTTAAGGTCAATCCCATTTGTAAATTTCAAGAAATGGGCCCCACAACCCTACCTTCATTTTCAAATCTATGTTAAAAACACAGTACCCACCCTTTTGAAAAAAATCCAAAAGAGGATCCCACCTTGTCCCAGAGGCTAGGCCTTCTCAGAGGCCTCTTTGAGGTAACCACCCAACCCTTGAAAAGCTCCATGACCAGTAGACCTCAAATGATAGCTCAAAAATCCAGAAAATTGTTGTTGGATTTTTGAAAAACACACAGTATACCTGATCTTTTACTCTATGAAAGATCAGGCATACCTATGTTTCAAGCATACCCTGATCTTTCAGGCTACCAGAATGAAAAATTTCCCATTGTCCTTGGATGTTGTGTCAACTTACAAAGACCTCCCTACCTTTAGAAAGCCTTTCATTTAAAATTCCAATCTAATTGATGTGTCACAGAGATTAAGTGGAGTCCATTTGAGTTAATACGCCTGATCTTTCACAGAGTGAAAGATCAGGCTTACCTTATTTTTAGGTGTACCCTGATCATTCAGGCATACCAATTTAGAATGATACCTCTCTCTGTCCCCAGGTGTCTGATGGTTCACAATAACCCATTGACATGTAAAACCACAGAACATACTTCATGAATAAATTCCAGAATCTGGAATTGATTTCAAAGGTCAAATAGGACCCATCCAAGGTAATAAGCCTGAACTTTCACTCTGTGAAAGATCAGGTGTACTAAAGATCAGGCGTACTAAAGATCAGGCGTATGCCTGAAAGATCAAGCATACTAAGAGAAAATCATAGTTTTGCCCCTATTAGGAAAACAAAGAATAATTAAAAGACTGATTGTCTCTTAAAACCTACTGAACTTTGATCTAAACCCAGATGACCCTAAAATCTACCCTTGTTAATAGAATAAGCTTGTAAAAAAAAAGTTTGGGGGAGTATGCCTGAATTCAAATATGAAATCAAGTTCAAGCATACTTAAGTTTAGCCATACTGAACAAAGTCCAGGCATATTAACACATAAAAAAATTAAAAGGCTTCTTGAATTTTCATTATTTAATGAAATCTAAATATTACTAGGTTAGAGGAGCCAGGGTGCCTAACACCTTCCCCAATTACAACCAAATATCTTACCTGAATCCCTAAAAAATTAGACCAGTTAGAGAGTTAATCCCTAGGCCTAAGTGCCTAGCTCGGGCCCTAAAAGCCTGCAATCCTCTTTTCCCCTAGAAAGAAGGTAGGCATCCAACCCCGCCTATAAAAACCCGAGTTGGTGGCTACTCCAAACCCAAGCCCAAAGGCCGACCCAAATAAACTGGGCACGGTTTTTTCCCAAAGTGGGGTGGGTAGACCACCCGATCTTTTCATGATGCCCACAGCGACCGATCATGAATTCACTTGATCAGTCACGATTATGACCCATCACGAGTGTGACCGGTCATGACTCAAATTTCAAGAAAGATCTGTAACACATACAGAATGATATGTCATAACCTTATTTAACCTCAACAAGAGTGGAATCTCATTTTAGAAAAATTTTAAACCCTATTAAACCCCATTTGGGTCTATTAAATCATTTAGAGTATAAAGAAGAAGAGTGAGAGAGAAGTGAGAGGCTTAGGAAAAGAAAGGGAAGATTCATATTCTCTAAGTGTTGGTAAGTTGTTAGAACCCAGATCTATCCTAAACTATGTCTGATTTACTGCTTCTTACAATGGCTTATGGTTTTTAACCATGGAATGTCTTGTTTACTAATAAAAGAATGAACGATCCACAAAGGCAAAGAGATTTTAGAAGAGGAGCTTCTTGGAAGCAAGGTTTGAAACATTTGGTGAGTGGATATGCATTTTATGCACATTTTCATTTCCTATGTTCTTAGATTAGTTGAGAATGAGTTTTGTTTTAGTAGACTCACAACTATTCTTCATGAAAATGTTGATTTCCTTGAGTTGGGATCTAGTTCCTTTGATTGAGCATGTTAGGAAGGACTCTTTATATTGTTTTCATGGTTTTTTGGAATATGGAGCTATTTACAAGATGGTAGTATCTTTGTTGAGTGAGTTTGATAATCTCTACTTTATTTAGGAAGGTTTTGGAGTGGGATTCATATGAATTAGATGGTTTAAGAAACTCAATGTGGTGTTTCTTGGTTCATCTTTTGATTTTCCCTTGAAATCTCTAATTTTCTGCACTCTACCTATTTGTTAAAATGTCATGTAATTAGTTCTCCATAATTTGCATGTTTCTTGGATGCACTTGGATTCCTTGCATTAGCCTATTACTCACTTTGATGAATTCCCTCTACTTTATATTAATCCATGTTGATTTGTGCAATTTTATTGATTCTCATGCTAGGATCTTAGAATTCATGTGTAATACATTGGACTTTGTATCCATTGAAAATGTTTGGTGGCATGAGCATGTTACTATAGCATGGTTTACTTCAGTGTTTCCATGGTGCAATGGGCTTTCACACGAGTTTTGGAATATTTGAGCTCTTTAGTTTTTATCATGGGCGGTATTTGGCATGAAAAGTTTTTACTTTCATGAGCATGCTATATTTCCTTAAAATTTGGGCCAAGCATCGTTATTTGTATTTTGGTATTTGGTCATTTACATGTGATTTACTTCTTTAGTTTTTAGACTCCTCATGAGATAGGACATATGGATATTTTACATGGCATACTTATGTAGAATCTACTTTACTTTACTTTACATAAGCATGGTTTTAGCATTTAGTTTTAGACATGAGGATTTGTTGTGATACCCCTAAGTGGGAACATACTCTTTTGGGTTCATAGACCCCAAAGTGGGTTGGTCCTTGTGACCCTCACATACCCTGTCGTCGAGTCACATCAAAGGCGAAGGGGCACTAGTTTCCTGAAGATTTGTTATATATATATATATGGTCTTTATGACCTTGAAGACCCTTATATGGGTTGGTTAGACATAGTCCTGGAAACCCTCATGTGGGTTGCCCTTCTTAGACTCGGAGACCCCTATGTGAGTTGACCTTTATGAACCTCAGGTACCTAATCATCGGGTCACATTAATAAGTGAAGACGACCACAATTCCCATTGGTCTTATAACCCCAAAGAGCCCTATATGTGGGTTAACCTTATTGATCCTCAAGTACCCAATCATTAGGTTACATCAATAGGTGTAGACAACCATCGTACCCATTGGTCTTATGACCCCTGAGACCCCTTAGTTGGTTGGCCACTCATAGCAAGAGTCTCCCTTGTAGGCAATTTGTATATGATATGATTTTTCGTAAGACCCTTACATGGGTTACATGTTTTGGATTTGTTAGAGACCCTTACATAGGTTATATGTTTTGGATTTGTTGAATCCCCTACATGGGTTACATGTGTTTTGATTTGTCAGAGACCCTTCATGGTTCATCTATATTTACATTTGATTTATCGGGGACCCTTCATGGTTCATTTATATTTACAATTGTTTTGTTAGAGACCCAACATAGATTCAGTTACATATGGTTTTAGTATTTGACAAAGGCTCTTATGGGTCAGCATATGGCATATCATATGTAGTATATGTATGTTTTTGTTTGGTACACTTTGGACACTTATATGGTTATCTTACGTCATATGTAGACTCGAATCTTAAAAAGGATATATGTTTGGTATATTCGTTGTACTCGCATATACACCCTGATCCCTTACTTTATCTTGATTCATCTTATTTGCTACTATGATTATCTTTGGCCTCCTTTGTGTGTCATAAACTGCATACCCTTTCACTAAGTCCATTAAACTTACTCAAAATTAACACCACCCACAATGGAGTTTTGAGGGATAGATAATTATTAAGGCTATTTGGGATGCAGTGATGGGAGGAGTTGGATTAAGCACTCAAGCCTGATGATAGGATGTTTCATTTTTAGACTTTAGTTTACTTATTGGACATATGGTGTATACCTTTTAATACTTTGATTTGGTCTCGACTGGGTAAGAATTTGTATATGGTTATGGGCATGTTGAGCTCCCTTTAATTTAGTTATGAGAGATTGTGGATATGATATGTACATATTTCTATTGCACTCGTTTTAGCTTATTGTTGTTTATATTTTGATGAGATGTGTTTTAATTAGAGGACTTAAATGGATAAAAGAAAATTAATCAATTTATATGCCAAGTGAAGTGAAATGGATAAAGGGACAACACACTCTGCATATGGGATCTCTTGGCTATGAGATACAGGTTTGGGATGTGTTACCCAATGTCACGGATCCGGATTCGGGCACTAATCACGTCCCATGGATTTAGGTTGTGACATCATGCACAAGTGCTAAATAGTTAAAGACTTGTCTAATATTGTTAGGAGTTCAATAGTGCCTCTATATGGACCAAGGATGAACATTGGACCAATTTATGACCCTAGGTAATGACTCGAATCAATACAAGTTCAAAAGGTACTTAAAAATCATAAACATATGAACTTGACAGGGTTCGAGTGCTCAAAGTAAGGCTTAGATCATTCAAAACTGAGCAATCTAGAACACCTGGGATGTTTCCAAATTTGAGCACTCGAATGCCTCTTTGAGCCCTCAAAACACCAGATTCAAGCGCTCAAACCTAGAATTTGGAGCACTCAAATGTTTCCATAATTGGAAACTCTAATGCGAAGATCTTTTAATGGCTAGTTTTTTTCCCATTAGGAAAGAGCTGTTGGGGTTTAAAAATGTGAGCTTTTTGCTCTATGAATAGGGGACTTAATCACCATTAACAACAACTAATCACTCTTAATTGATTAAGTTTTTATTGGGATATTTTTCAAACTCTTCAAGAGAGTCTTTCAAGCTATATAGTTATATCTTGTTTGTAAGCAAAACCACACGACTTTGGAGGTTCTTTTACCAGTATACACTTTACCAAGTCATGGTGGGAGATAAAAGACTCTTTTCTTGAGTCTTTGAGAGTGAATTGCTTCAAGGAAAATCAATTGTAAAAGCTCATTACGCTATGTACACCATAGTAATAGCCACCTAACAAAGAGGCTTAAGCACACTATACCATCAACTCTACTATTGTTAGAACTTCTACCAAAGCCACCGAAAGTAAGGATGGAAATCTACCGGAGACACTAGACTTGAGCACTCGTCGAAGCCACCGAGTGTGTTGTAATCCTTCCACTAAAGCCACTGGAGGGAGCTAAGTGTTCAACTGAATACTACAAGTAAGTTTGTTGATTTCTTATTGTAATAGTCAGTTGACTATTAATAAAAAAATCACTTGGATTGAAAATGAGCCATTCGATAGTGGACGTAAGTCGGAGTGACGAACCACTAAAAAACTGTCTCCTTATCTTGTAATTTGTACATGTGTTTATTCTTCTATTAATTTTCTTTTTAGCACATTTGCAATTAATACCTTGAATTGAAGGGCTTGTAATTGAACTTAATAATTCAAGTGAGACAACTAATTAAAAGAAAATTTAAGGAATCTAGTAGCCCTGCTCCCGCTCTAACTATAGGTAACACTATAGCATAATGATGGAGTCACATAGTCTATGATATGTTCATAGAAGGATACAGTGCAAGACATAAAAAACTTAAAGAGACAACTTAAATTAGTGAATTAACTAAGGTTGTTCTTGTTTAGGATTGACTTGTGTTAAATAAACAAGAGTAAATTAAAAAGTAGGAAATCCTATTCACCCCCCTCTAGGATTACTTCAGGCCTAGAATTTCAATTGGTTGTTAGGCTTGATTATGGGAATAGTATCCCATATCCAATCTTGGTAAATACCTTCATGAACATAAATTACAAAGGAAGTCAGACAGAAACACAAAAAAGGGCAAGTTTTATTGATATGCTTTAAATAGATTACATTGTTGACTTAAAATGAAAAATATATACATTAAGCTTCTTGAGGTCCCATGAAAGGTTGAAATTTGTTCAATAACTCTTAGGACAAAGATAGATGGTGTTGCAGATTGGCCTTAGTCCTAGAATGCCTAGTCACAAGTTCCTGGTGCAAATCACCATCAGCTCTTGTCCTCCTTGGTCCAAATCTGTCTTGGTCCTCTCAATATTGGCTTTAATATCAGCAGTGGTGTCAATAGAAAATTCTTGAAAATCTTCAAAGACATCCATGCACCCAGTGATGTTCATGAAGTGTATCTTAAAGTAATTAAATTGGTTCATCAATACATTTAAGTCCGCATCAACAAAATGCCATAGCGTTGGGCACCCTCTTTCTGTTCTTCAAACTCAGCCCCTTTAGCTACCAATGTTGCTAAAAATGACTTGAGAATAGGGGTTGGTTGGGCAATGTTAAAAGCCTCCTTAGAAGCTATTACTTCAACTAATGAATCAAAGCAAGATTTAACTACCTGTCTAAACTTCAATGTGATCTAAGGCACGTAAGAACCTAGCTTGGATAAATGAGAGATAAGTGGTTTCAACTTTGATAGTATTGAGTTGTTGTAAGAGCTTGGTATGTTCCCTATGATCATGATTAGTTTTGTGTTGGAAGATTTGTTGATCACTTGAACTAAGGGAGGTATCTGACTGTACTTATTCATCAACAAAGGAGGGCTCTTCACTTAGGGAGGACTCGAGGATTTACAGAAGTAGGGAGCATCATGTCATCCCTAAAGTTAGTAGGGAGAAGTGTCAATGATAGTGATGCAGTAAAGAAGGAAGGAGATTTTGCCTTAAAATATTCAAAATAAGGAGAGACTACCTTGTTCAAAACAAAGATGAAGGGTCTAAGGGACCTAGCATAGACCTTGGGCTAGATGGGGTTTGATCGTTATCCGAATTAGAATCCACCACTATCATTGTCAATTCAAGGTCTGCGAGATAAATCTTGGACTACTTGGGGTAGTCTAAGATCTAAGTCTCATTCTCTTAGGAGGAACGGCCGATGAGGATTCACATTTCTCAATGCTGAAAGATTGTATCATTAGAGCCATGAATCCCACACAAAACAAGGGATGTACATGAATGGGTTAAGAGAAGTACAGGTAAAAATTTCAAATTTTGTCAAAGTGTTAAGTCTTAGTTGTGACAACTATTTAGTCGGGACAAAATTTTAGTCGTTGTGAGATTTTAGTCGCAATAAAAAAAACTAGACGTGGAAAAAAATATTAGTTGCGGTGACATTTTAATCGCAATTCTATATCACTCACAACAATTAACTAAAGTCGTGACTTGTGGATAATTGTCACAGATAGGATTCATTTGTGGGAAAAGTGGTTGCAACTAAAAGATGAGTAATTCATGTGTAACCAAAGTCATGTGAGTGCCATTTGTGACCCATCCGTAGGCAATTGCAAGCTTAAGCCCTAGAAGTAATAAAATGAACCATCTAATTTTCCTCACTAATGTGTGCTTATATACAGAGTCCTAAGGCCGACACATGATGGTTTTATGAAGTTGGTGCCTCTTTAAAATAGGGTGCAAATGTTTATTTATATATATATTTTTACGGTTTTAACCATTAAGCCTCATTTTTATGGGTACCTATTCTGTCATTTGAAAACTGTTTTTATAGTTTTAACCCTAGACACCCCATCCTTTCAGTTGTGATCCATCTCTAATATCCGAATCTAGGCTCAATATTAGCTTATCAAAATGGAGTCAGAGACGGATCTCTTTTTATATGCTCCGCCAGATACCAGATCTACATATATTTTACTGGATCGGATACCTGATCGATGTATATCTGGTCTGTCTCTGGTCCATTTACACCCCAAAATTTTAGGAGATGATATAACAAATGAGAAGGTCTGGATTGAGTGTGAATCGGGTTAGCATTAAAACATATAGTTATATGCAGCGTTTTTCAAGCTCTTTTCAAAGGTGCGTTGTGAAAAGGTGTAGACTTTATGCAATGCTTTCAAAATGCTGCATAAAGTACTTTATGCAACCTTTTAAAAATGCCATATAAAATAAACTTTAAATAGCGTTTTCAAAAATGTTGTATAAATAATATTTTATATAGTGCTTTATGAACGTTGCATAAAATACTTTAGGCAGCATTTTAAAAACCCTGCATAAAGTCCATTATATGCAGCGTTTTTAAAAACGCCGTGTAAAGTGCTTTTTTTATTAAAAAAAAATTACTTCCCTTATTTCTTCCTAACATTTTCCAACCCAACAACTACGAAAATTTTCAAAAGTAAAGTAACTTCCTATATAAAACATCCATAAAAAGATTAAACATAAAAAATGAAAGATTATACATTAAGTATAAAGGAATTAGGTTCAACATAGAAAACCAATAACACTAATTTATAAATAAAAAAAATTAATGTTAAATGGATTTAGAAGTAGTTAAACATATGCTATGAATTTTCTCTATTTGTAAGATCAATGATGCGAATTTTCTCATCATTGAGTTTATTAGAACAAGTGGAATGAAATTTCACATTCAGTTCATTATATTGAATCAGCCCAC
>JAOXJP010000005.1:96625-99832 GCA_025762735.1 Platanus orientalis | reverse complement strand
GTACCAACTAGTAGTTTAGGCCGGGTTCAAATGGTTTACCAGACCTAGCCTTTGATTTTTCTGGTTCGAAAATCGCTCGAACCGAATAATCGACCAGACCAACTTCCCTAGAACGAGTCATCTCAACTACGGAATAGCATCATCTCCTGCTCCTAAATTTCCTAGTGGTCCAGCATCAACCGATTCAGCCTCACATGCCGGAGACCATATTCTTAATGAATCACCGGATTCGAAATCACTCGATGTTTCCTCAGTTTCAACAACCCAAGCAGCAGGGTTCTTCGATCGAGCAGCTAGCTCCTTCACCTTCAGTTTTCCAGGCCTCTCCCAATCAGTGTTCTGTCATTGCCGTTCCAGGCCCCCGATTAGGATAAGCCCTTATGCATGGGGCAGGTGGTTGCAGTGCAACACTATACAACTCTGATCATTTATTAAGTTCAATGAATAATAGATAGTGCTTCCGCAGCCAATTCCTAATCCTGCAGAGTCCGTTCGAGAACCAGTACCCGCGTATCCATCCCAACGGCAGAGCCATTGCATGTTCCTCTTTCTAAGCTTTTTTCCGGTTAGAACTCGTTTATGATGCACCAACTGCGGCCGGGAGCACCAACCACCAGTAGCATTTCAACCAAACCAGGTTTCCCGAGCAAAAGCAGCACCCTTGAATTGATTTATCAATCACACGTGGATAGGGACAAAAGCCTGGACGATAGAGGGATAAGTGGCGGAGGTGGTTGATCACCCTTATCCGGTTCACCGAGAACCCATTGATCCATAACTGGTTCAAGGGGCAGATCCGGGAGAATCCTTTGTTCCATAGCCCTGGGGCTATTTTAGCCAATTAAGAATTCTCAGATGTACTAGTACTAGCAGGCACAAGCAACTCGACAAATCTCTCTTCATGGAGAATTCGGATGGAGCCTCGCTCGGAAATGTTTGTTTTCTATTTGCGTTGCGCCCCACCAAATCAAGTTCTATTTGGGTAGGTGAAGGGAGTACAACTGCTCTACTGATAGTTCAGTCGGAACTCAATCTGGCTTTCGGCTCCTATTCCCGCCGCTGTTATCAGTATCGGAAGCAGCTATATATTGACTATCAAGGGCGGAATCGACGCCCTCCCTGTGCAGGCAGTTACTGAAGTGGAAGCGCCCCCAGAAGATTCAACAAGAATTGGAGACCCGTGACCAGTGTCTAGTACCTAGGTCTTTTTGCATCTTTTTTAAGGGGACAAATGACATTAAGTGTTTCAGTGGCGTTTCTGTAAATAACCAGTATGATTGTACAAGCAGGGGTGATGTTTCCTCCTGCCAGAGTGTCAAAGGCTTAGCGTACTCTTTACAGGGGAGGTAGTTGCCTAATCGAGTGGGCTGACACAGGACCCATTCTTACTCACCTTGCTCCCCTGACCCCTTTTTACTGCTTTCTATGTAATGCCATCCTGTTTTATAGTGTAATGACATGAGCTTTACTTCCTTGTTGTGTGTGTGCTGTGTTTCCTTGCTTTCTAAGGTATCGACCTGCCAGGCTGACTCGCTGAGCCGTAGAGACGGGCGAGTGCATTCGAGTAGTTTGGATAGTTACAGGAAGTCTCGGGAGGAGCAACGACTTGTGCAGTTCCTAATGGCCTTACGAGATGAATTTGAGCCATTAAGAGGATCTATATTACATCGCTCACCACTTCCTACTGTTGCAGATGCAGTCAGTGAGTTGATAGCTGAGGAGACTCGATCTTCAATCTCCTATGTTCCCCTCTACACAGATGCAGTCTGTCTTTGCTGTTAGTCCACAGTTTCAGTCTCCTTCTGTGCCTTCGACTACCAGATCCAATCGAAGGATTGCCAAAGATGAGTGCGCTTACTGCCATCAGACGGGACATTGGAAGGCGAATTGTCCTACAAAACTGATGAATGAGCAAAATAAATAAGTTGAATGGTATGAGTCATGGATCCTCTCAGCAGCCTCGTGGACCTCCTCAGCAGCCACGAGGTGCTTTTCAGCAGACACGTGCACCTCCGAGATCCACTGCAGCTTTGTCCACCCTATCTTTAACATCAGACATTGATCAGCCTGCTACTTCTGGAAGTGTCACCCCCGAGATGGTTCAGTCTATGATTACGCAACAGTTCCAGCAGTTACTTGGTTCTTCTGTTGGACCTCTGCCTACAAGTGCCGCTGCCATGTCTGCTTCTGATACAGGTGTGTTTTGTTCTTCACCAGCAAGATACGGCGAAGCCAACAAGCGAGAAAACCCTTACCTTTATATATAAAAGGGCTTTGGAGCACCACAAACTCTATAACTTGATCCTCTTATCTTAGACGATAGGTGAGACTTAATTCTCAACCCCGACCTATACAAGTGGTTTTAGAACAAAAATTTTTGAAAAGTTCTGTTAGGTTCTTAGTAGCAGTCGGCGACCTTTTCTTCTTTTACTTCACATAGCTTTTCGTCTCCTTGATAGCTGGAAGTTCTCCAAAAGTATGAAAAGCTGGAGGACTTTGTACCATCCATTCCGGTGTGGTTGGATTCTGTTCAACAGCCCAAGGACTTGGAGCACATCTTTTGTTGTTTCCACTGCTTGAAGTGATTGTTACGACCACGAAGAAACGACGAATCCCAACTACGGATATATAAGGGCCAAAACTGCTAAGGGCATTCCATCCAGCGTAAGCATCTGGATAATCTGGAATGCGACGTGGCATACCCGAAAGCCCTAAGAAATGCATGGGAAAGAGGGTCGGATTAACCCCGAAAGAAGTGATCCAAAAATGGATTTGACCTAAAGTTTCAGGGTATGTCCGACCAAAGATTTTACCCACCCAATAGTGAAATCCTGCAAATAAAGCAAAAACGGCTCCCATAGAAAGTACATAATGGAAATGTGCAACCGCATAATAAGTATCATGTAGAGCAATGTCTAGCCCCGAATTAGCCGGTACTATTCCAGTGAGTCCTCCTATGGTGAACAAAAAGATGGACCCTACAGCAAATAACATGGGTGTTTTGTATTGTATCGAACCTCCCCACATGGTAGCGATCCAACTAAAGATTTTGATTCCAGTGGGGACAGCTATGATCATGGTAGCTGCGGTGAAGTAGGCACGCGTATCAACGTCTGAGCCCACAGTAAACATATGATGAGCCCGAACAAGAGATCCAAGAACACCTGTACTGATCATGGCATAAACCATGCCTAGATACCCGAAGAC